>JARFMN010000004.1:3000000-3463728 GCA_029372045.1 Scleroderma citrinum
GGAAGCCCAAAGGAGTTGCTTCAGAATGAAAATGGCATGCTACGTGCGCTGGTGGATGAGAGTGGCGAGAAAGATATATTGTGTAACATGGCTAGTGGCGAAAGATTCACGCCTCAAGTTACCGTCTCCGAAATGTGAACTTTCTTGGCCTGTCCACTCCTTTGAGAGGAAGATAGGACCATTCTTTGCTAAGTCGTTCCTTCAAGGAGAATGGTCCCTTTGGACTTAGGATGTAGATGACACACCACATACTTAATATATTTCGTGAGCATTTCATTTACATCGGCGTGCTTGCCAACAAGTGTCTTTCGTTCTTGCACTGGAAATACCAATCCAAGCCATTCTCCAAAACGAAGATTTCGGCGACCATGTATGTGCTACGCTACGCGCAATCAAAATGACCTGCTCGACGTTGAATGCCGAGTCCTTGGGTGAATCCATTGCATCAGTGATGCATTTTTTTGGTTTCGTTGATGTGCGGAATGGGAATGGCACAGTGGTCAACGAGGTAACCGATGCACTTGGCCCAGGTAGCACTTAGTCTGGTATCCAGATGTCCATGACTTGAGACTACGAGCTGTTGATTCGAATCCGCTGCCACGCAATCAAGCTCACAGCCCATGCTACCAGCCAACCGTAAGAGGCAGTATTACCCTGGGCTGAAATTCTTGAAGCGGCCTGTTTGGCGTAGGTCGTGGGTATTGCAACGCACAAGTGTTCATCCGCCGAGTACTTGCCAAGCCAACAAGCTAAGGGACATCTTCTGCTGACCTGGTGATGAAAATTTGCTAGAGATGAAGTTCAGAGGTGGTTTTGAGCGGTGAAACTGGGTCGGACGATCCTGAATCGCGCTGATGCTGACTCACGTATTTGCTCTCTTCGGAACAAAGTTATATTTCAAGTAAGGGGACCGGGGAGGGTTTCTGTAACGTTCGAATTCATTGGCACTCCGTGAGGATCACCATGTTATAACCAAGCAAGTCACCTAGCTTTCTCAAGGCATAGATTTGTAACTGAAGAATCACTCCAGGATGAGCTTAGATCCTTCACGACGCACTTGATGAGCGATCAGTGGCCATGCCACCATCACAACTCATGAAGGATGATTCAGACGCGGTCGTTTGGGACAAGCACGAGGATGTAAGCCTGGGCATCTGCAGTGCATCTGTACTTACACAGAACTGACGTTGACGTTGACCGGGACCTGCTGCAACAACGATGAGAACGAGGCCGTGCACGCGAAGGTTTGAGGCACGTTTGCTCGGCTATGTGGAAGCCCACGTGCAGGCTGTTCATTTACCACCACCGATCAGTGACAGTCATCAAGATTCTGACTGGGGGTTTAAGCAGACAGCCTTTCCTGTGAGTGTCGCTTTGCCGGTTGTTCTCTACCATCTATCTACGCACCTAACAGTCTGCCGTGCAGCTGAGGGGAACTTCATCACCACAATTACACAGATACCATTTCAATTTGTGATCACCCGTGTCTGATATTTGGTGGTCACCAGTTCGTCTAGAAGAGGTATGGGTATCATTCTACAATCGCCAATCATTGTCTAAGGGAGACATGCATAGGCTCAAGTAGCATGCGTCTGATCAATGTAAAAGCATTTATTAAGAGGGAGTCGATGATAAACATGGGGTGGAGAGTGGCTCGCCCAACCAGGGTACTCGAGTTCCATGGCGATGAAGCGACCGACTACGCGATTTTGTCCCACCGGTGGATCGATCAAGAAGTAAATTATGAAGAGATGGTCAACCTCACAAAGATGGACAAGGAGGAGAGAGATGAAGTTCGCCAACGTGATGGCTATCGAAAAATCCTCAATAGCTGTGCGCAGGCTAAGAGGGACAGATACGAGTGGCTGTGGGTCGACACTTGCTGTATAGATAAGCGAAGCAGCGCAGAACTATCCGAGGCGATCAATTCCATGTACCGGTGGTATGAAAACTCGAGGGTATGTTATGCGTACCTCCACGATGTCCCTGATTCATCCTTTCCCACTGGGTGGGACAACCCTATGTATTCCGATTCCAGGGGCTGGCCGGAGTGGTTCTCACGTGGGTGGACCCTACAGGAAATGATAGCGCCGAGCAATGTGCAATTCTTCAACAAGGACTGGCAACCCATTGGCGACAAGAGGACGCTTGCACATACCTTATCGTGCATTACTGGAGTTCCGGAGCATATATTGACGAATGGATTTTCTTCCAACCGTCCCTGTGTTGCTCAAATCATGTCGTGGGCTGCCAAACGGACGACGACTCGAGTCGAGGACAGAGCTTATTCACTATTGGGTCTCCTGGGTGTGAATATGCCGATGTTGTACGGAGAGGGAGAAAAGGCATTCCACCGTCTTCAACTAGAGATCATCTGCATATCGAACGACCAAAGCATCTTTGCGTGGGGAACAGGCCTCTCTGAAGTAAAACTGCGAACTGGCAGTATCCTTGCTGACGACCCAAGCTTCTTCGAGGATTGTCATACAATGGAGCTGATGGATTATAACGAATTCATCCAAGATGTCAAATATCGCGTCCCAGACACAGGGTTGTGCTCTGCCGAGGACGATCGATTTGGCACGTTCCCCATTACCAATCGTGGCATCCAGATTTGGATGCTCCTCAGTCCCTGGAAGGGATCTGACTCAGTCTTCGAAGCCTGGCTACCATGTCGCTACGGTCCATTGGGTCCAACAGTGTCGATCAATTTAGCTCTGTGGAGATCTAATTACTATAGATATTTTTCACCGGGTACATCTACTACACAGCAGACTCTACTCCGTCAAGTATATCTCAGGTATCAAGATACACCACACTGTGCTTCATTTGAAATCGACGATAGCGCAATCATCGAGAACGGTTTCACCTACTGCAACGTATATCCATCGAAGTTCACAGGGGACACATTCACGCTGACTAGCATTGATCCCCTTTGTGTTAAAGTCTATTCTGATAAGCAAGCTGACCGTCTCCTTGCAGTCTGCTTTGGACAATGCTTTGGCCAGGACTGGATACACACTGTCTGCGAGAAACCTATCAGCGAATATCCATGGGAGGACTATGCCAAAGAACTGCACAGGAAAATGCTGGCTAGAGGTCCAGAGCATGCGCGATCCATGGCTGAAGTGCGTTCTCGAGGTGGACGCTATGGTCGTATCTGCGTTAAGCATACACGTCTTCCTGGATCAACCTGGACTGTGCGGACTTCCTGCTCCGTATGGGCAACCTCAAGGAACTGTGGTGTTAAACTTGAAATATCTCGGTATCCCTATAATGGACCTGACAAATGGATGGGCTTCGACGCTGAGGTGGGTGTATTTTTCTTGCTATACCTCATTGGTATTGATACTACAATTGATAGGGGACCAATAATCCCGATTGTGACATACGGGGTCTTATGATACCCCATAGTCCGACAAATATGTTCGACACTAGCTACACGCTACTTGTAGATGGGGTCTCCATGGAATTTTCACGAGCACCTGATGGGATAAAGGTGAGTATGTATACCTTTCAAACTTTGTTTAAATCTTACAAGGACAGCTGGGGGACTATGGTTATTTTACAGACACCGAGGACTTCTGCTGCGAAGGAAATATCTTTGCTGACCTCAGGTCTCTTGCTTTGGGGTCGGACATCACTCCCAGGCACCACAAAATAGATGAAAAGTATAGGTACAATGCAGATGGTGACTACATAGAAGCCCATGACCCGGAGTTTCTCGATGATTCGGTCACACTATACAAACCACTTGGGTTGTCGGTTCCAAGTAACCACGATTTCAACTCACTGTTGGCTTCCCTCTCTACTCGACTCACCAACAGATATCTCGTTATAAGGGTCATACATTGTGCCACTGTGCCTTCCAGTGAACCATCCAGGCAGTGGCCCCTTCTTGCGCGCTTATATAGGTGTGAGTCCATTTGCACTGAACTATTTTCATACCTTAGGCTCAACATCTGATCATTGGATTAGCCCCCATATTCAACCCCACCACACCTTTGTGCACTATCGCGAAGCCATTTGTTTGGCACCGAGATGAGGGCACCGGTTCTGCGTCAGAGCCTTGATCACGTGATGACTCGTCTATTCTGGAGATGGAGGATGGCAACTAAGTATATCGACGAAGTTGGCCCGGTGAATGCAAAGTGCGAATATTTCAGCTGGTTATTCTCAAACTAGCAAATTCGTCCATCCACCTTTACTGAGTATTCTTTTATGTGTATTACATCCACAGGAATATTTAGGATGGTTGAAACGAGCTGACTGATCATAATACTTGTTAGACGACTTGGACATGGATGCTGACTAAACCACTCAATGTGTTCAGCCATCCTCTCCTCATTCACATCCACGAGCGTTTGTACACAGCCACCCTTGGCCGACAGAATGATACCGCAAATTGGAGTATCAAGTGCGGAGAAAAATACTATGCGTACTCACTTTCGGTCTTTTCCCTATACATTAGAGTTGCAACACCCACTCAAGTACACTGGGAATGCGATAGAGAAACCTATTTTGGGGCTTCACTACCCTAACGGAACCAGAGCTGGCAAGATATGGTAGTCCACCGATTACAATCAGGCGGAACCAAAATCTGTGGGAAAAGGTCAACTCATACACTGCATGAGAAAGAAATGTACCATGGATTTGGAAGAAAAGGCGAGGAGACTGTTCTACGTAAGTTCTGCAGTCACTGATTTGAATCTTTTCGAGGTTGATCGATTCGGCTCGTGCGCACCTGCAGGACGTTGGATAATTACGCCATCCACGTCCCCCGTGTGGAATTCGACCCAAGTGAGACAGCAAATGACATCATCGGAGCCATGCATTCTGTCGGCGTGAAGGTATATGTAAATGTCAGGAGGAATGACACCTGCAGGAGGTAATAAGATATGTGCTATCTATGCCAGTTCCCTTGCATTCCATCCCCCTTGGCTCTTTGGCGGACGGTACTTACCCGTATAGACACATCTCAGGCCCGCCATACAAGGTCATGAGCAATCGAGCGTACCACCATGAGACAATGCTTATCTCGACGAGACCCGATGAATCCATGGATTTGTTACGCGTAAACAACGTACAGCACCGCATTTGACGTCTGTATAGGCATACCTGACTGACTACGGAACCACGTACTATAGCCACCATGCACACCAAAGGCATAGCACATGCCACTCATCTGCCAGTGTGCAGTTTCGTAGAATCCAATCCCATCTCCCGCGCGGAACATTTGTCCAGGCTGTCGTCCGTTCATTCAGGGAGGAATCCAGTGTGGATGACAAGGTTTGTATCTATTTCGTCTTTTGTCATAGCTGTGCTGACCCTTGGTATTTCTGAACAACCATGCATGGTAGACAAGATGCCCCAGTACATGGGAGACGAATCTTTTCAGATTGGAATGGGAGAACTACTGGTTGCGTTGCTTTTCCTTGTTCACTTTATACTTGATTTGGCCCGAGAATTGAAGTGTTGGAATGTATGAACAGGTCCCTAAGTTCGAGTGCGTCCTTGGGAGGAATGCTGTAAGCTGGGTCGCTTTCATTGAGATTGGACATGACGCGCATGCCTTCCATTTGGGCCTGGGGGGAGTGGTATGAGTTTGCCCTGCGTATGGTAGTAGTTGAAGCTGGAGATGAGTGGCTAATGTTAACGTTAGATTTGCATCACTCCACGAGGAGATACGGCCACTCATTGCTTCGTATCTACCTCCTGGTTGGTACTACTGCCATATATACTGCTATCCCCAGATCGGCCTTCTAACAATCATAAAAAGCAACCAACCAAACACCCATAAGGACCAGACATTTCCGAATCAGATCAGCCCTGAGACAAGTTACTTGTGGCACCGCATGATTATTTAAGTTTAAATACAAAGGCTTGTGGACACACCACTTGGCGTCTCTTCCACCAAGGCGCACTTCGAAAAATGTCACGAGCACTTCATTCCACTGGTCCAAGAAATTGGCAAGTCATGTTTTCAAGTAATTATACAGCTTTTCCAGTGTCTTTGCAATTATCCACTAGGGCGTTGGATAACTCTCTTTTGATACCTGTGTACGTCGCAAGCGCGTCTGCATGCATCCTCCTCTTTCGTGTCGTTATTTCCTCATATCCCGTCCGAGTACTGGGAAAACGTTTCATGCGCATGCTCTATGGTTCAAAAGAACAGGTCATTGCAGAAGCTAACCACGGAGAAAATCAAAGCCTGGTTTTCAACAAATCCCTCATCACGAACCTTGGAGGTCCCGTCATATATGGCTTCAAGGTGGCAAGAGTTTTCGGTTGCGTTGCATTTCTTGGACTTGAGATATTCACTCTACTGAAGGGAGATGATGGAGGCCCTGCATCACATCAAGGACCAGATCGGTCACAACTGGCTGTTTCTGCAGCTGCTGTAAGTGAACACATTTCGCCCGATCCACTCGACTTCCTCAGCTTCTGGCAGGTGTATGCCTCTTTGCTTGGCCTGGTTTCTGTGACTACTAGGTTGAAATATAGTCGGATAATAGCATCTCATCTCGTCGTCATGCTTCTTGTGTTGTTCCTGGTGTATGCCTACCGGGATTTGTACCCGCTCTTGACTTTCACGCAAGTCCCTCAAGACTTACATGAGGGTGGTCTTCTCTGGGCCAAGGTCTCCATTCTAACGACAATCAGTATTGTTTTGCCTCTCTTATGTCCAACACAATACATCCCGGTTGACCCAGCAGTGTGTTTTTCCAGTTCCGATACTTCCTCGAGACTGATTTCTTCTAGAATCCCTCTGAGTTCCCTCATTCTGAGCAGACGGCATCTTGGTTAATGTTTTCGTTGTATATCTGGCTAGACCCCATTGTTTTCAAGGCTCAGAAGGTGTCTCATTTATCCCATGATCAATTATCACCTCTCGCAGACTGTGACTACTCCCGTAATTTAACAAAGCGCAATTTCCCGGTATGTTTTCATCATCTTCCGCTACTTTGAGGTCTCAATTGGGCACTGTTAGCACCTGGACACGTTTGAGGGGGAAAAGAGACGTCATCTCTTCTTTGGACTTATGAAGGTATTCCGTAAGCTTCTCCACTTTTCGTGTATTATTTACTGCTAAACTTAATCTTACAGGCACGGAATACATGATACTGACACTATTGGTTATCCTTCGAGTAGGCCATGGGATTATTTGCCTGGATGTTCAGCTAATCCTCTTGTAGGTGATGTCAACGCTTGCAGCACCCATCGGCATCAACCAACTTCTAGAGTGAGCAACGAATAGGCTTGTTGTACCGTGGCTAACTCAGCGCCCCAGGTACCTGGAAAATGGAGGAGTGGGCGCTACAATCCGCCCGTGGGTCTGGATTGTATACATATTTGCGGGCCAATTCTTTGGGTCTATCATCTTCCAGTGGTACATATTTTTGACGGTACGTTGACTTCACCTTACTTCACCTTACCCCTGATCATTTGTTGTAGACCCGCACAATTGTTCGCACCGAGTGCATCATTACGCAACTCATTTTTGAACATGCTTTGAGGATCCGCATGAAGGCTGAACTTCCTGACACTGACGAAAGCCTACCCCAGTCTAAAGCTACGTCTCCGGACGGCACCTCTATTGCGGAGTCCAGTACTATTGTTGAAAGCAGCCGCGAGGGAACTCCCGACGCGGTTAGCACGACGGCATCGTCCTTCGCAATGGGAAAGCCCAAGGATAAGGGCAAACAAGGAGATAATGCAGATAGAAAATCGAGGTCTAGCGCGGACAACCTCGTTGGCAAAATCAACAATCTTGTTACTACTGATTTAAGCAATCTTGTGGAAGGGCGCGATTTCCTGTTGATTTGTAGGTCAAGCTCTTAGCTTTTGTGATCGAGGTTTACTAAGCTTCTCTCAGTCCCCTATGTGCCCCTTCAGATTGGCTTATGCACCTGGTTTCTATATCACATCCTGGGATGGAGGTATGAATTGTACGAATTGTTGTTCACCCTTTGATGTGGATCCTATTTCTCGCCAGTGCCTTTGTTGGCCTAGCTGTCATGATCCTTTTATTCCCGTTGCCTGGCATGGTGGCGAGCAAACTACAGTCTGTTCAAACAGTTAAAATGACGACGGTATGTGTTTGTCCCATAATGAAGCCTGTATTGATGAGTAATGCCTTGGATTCTCAAGACCGACGCGAGAGTTCAATTAGTCACCGAGAGTGGGTGGCACACTACCGATGAAAATATTAATCCACTCAAGTTCCCTAGCCATGAATGTGGTACGTATGGTCAAGCTGTTCGGGTGGGAGAAGAAGATGGACGAGCGAATCGGCAAGAAACGGGAGGTTGAACTCTTGTGGATATGGAAATTCAAGCTCCTTGACCTCGCTAATAATGTCCTGAAGTAAGTTCTGACGTATGAGTAGGATCATTGCTGAACCATGTCAGCTACCTGATTCCCGTGTTTACTATGATGGCTTGCTTCACGACATATGTGTGTTTCTTGGTACTCCTTTCATTCTTGCTGATAGCAATTGCAGACTGTCGTTATGGGGAAGGAACTGACTGGTAGGGCATTCTCTTCATGATCATGATCAGTTCTAGCTGAATGAGGATATAGCGTCGCGAGTCTTCTCTTCCATGACTGGTTGGTAGTTGCCTGATTCTGTACCGAGGCTATCTTATCCTAAGCTCCACAGTCTTCGATATCATGAGAGAACAGCTTCACACGATCTTCTGGGAATTGCCATCCATCATCCAAGGTTAATAATCTGCCACTTTACTGGTCGACCATGCTCACGGTTGCAATCAGCCAAGGTTTCCATTACTCGTATGAATGACTTCTTGAATGACACCGAGCTCCTGGATTGCTACACCATGCAAGAAGAACACCAGTCACAGATTGTCCACTTAGAACTAGAACATCCAGAGACCATCGGTTTCCGAGATGCGACTTTCACCTGGTCAGATGACACCGATGGTACATTAACGCCCAGTAAACGCAAGTTCAATTTACGCATCGAAGACGAGGTCATTTTCAAGCGGGGTTGCATCAACCTCGTCATTGGACCAACAGGTTCAGGAAAGACATCACTGCTTATGGCATTGCTTGGTTAGTTTTTCTGCGTAGTCCACCCTTTTGTTCATCTTTATCCCTTCAGGTGAGATGCACTTCGTTCCATCGAATCTTTGCTCGTGGTTCAATCTCCCCCGCAAGGGTGGAGTTGCTTACGCAGCTCAAGAGTCTTGGATACAGAATGAAACCATCATCGTGAGTGCACGATAAAGCATGGGGCATTCCTCACTCAACAGTTGAATGCAAAGGATAATATCCTCTTCGGAGCTCCCTATGATGAAGCGCGGTATAAGAAAGGTGACACTTTCCCACCACTCGACTAATGGCAATGTCTGACACGCCGAAGTTATTTATCAATGTGCACTGGAGCGCGATTTACAGCTCTTCGGGGCTGGGGATCGAACTGAAGTGGGTGAGAAGGGGCTGACACTCAGGTATGATTTTTCTGACTTAACTGGATAGCTTGTGCTGATATTATCATTCATGCAGTGGCGGACAGAAGGTATGGAAAGGTGAAGCTTAGGGAAGCAAGTAACTGATGAGTTATAGGCGAGGGTTACACTTGCCCGAGCGGTATATAGTGCTGCTGAGATCTTGCTTCTGGACGATGTGAGCTTATATCGGGTCCACACTTTTCCACTGATCGAGGCTAATCATTGTTGTAGGTTTTAGCTGCTCTGGACGTTCACACATCCAAGTGGATCGTCAACAAATGCTTCGGAGGCGACCTAATCAAGGGTCGCACGGTCATTCTTGTGGTGCGAACGCTGCAAAAACCGCTTCCAATATTCGCTGAAGGCTTGGTTTAGACTCACAATGTGGCCATGGCCAGTTCCGTGGCGCAGTATGTCGTGTCGCTCACATCAAATGGTCGAGTTGCCAGCCAAGGGACTGTATCAGAGGCAATTGCGAACGATGCTAAGCTCGGGGTCAAAATTGTGGATGAACAGGAAGCCTTGCAGAGGCAAGAGGACATTGCTTGTAATGCTGTAGAAGTTCCGAAGAAAGAGGGAGACGGCAAGCTCGTTATGGCGGAGGAGATCCTAGAAGGGCAAGTCTCGTGGACCGCAAGTGGGTGTTCCTTGTTCGTTTGATGTTTTGCCTAACATATGATTAGTGAAACTTTATCTGGCCAGTGTCGGTGGAGGCCATACGGCTCTCTTCTGGTTCGCGTTCCTGTTCTTAATTGCGATGACTGAGGTTATCACTGTATTGCAAACTTGGTTCCTTGGCTATTGGTCGTCGCAATACGACAATCGACCTGCATCCAAGGTTGACGTTAAATAGTAAGGTGATATTACTTCGGTCCTATGCACCTAATCCATTGTACAGCTACTTGACGATTTATGCACTCCTTCTGCTCTTCGGAGCAACCATGTATATCCCAGGATCTATATTATACTGCCTTGGTGCAGTGAGGGCGTCACGGGCGATCCACAGGAGATTGATTGAAGCCGTTCTAGGCACGACGCTGAGGTAGGTTGCCTTGGCAAGCACACCTTCTATGTGCTGATGCGCTGCAGATGGCTTGATACGACCCCTACATCTCGTGTTATCACCCGCTGTACGCAAGATATTCGGGCGAGTGCGTCTTATTTATTCCCTTTGGGAAGTTGTAGCTGAAGCAACCACAGTCGACGGTCCCTTTGCTCAGGGACTCTCATGGGTCCTTGAACTGACAATCAGCCTCTTCTTCAAACTCGGGGCGGTCGTCCTTTTGACGCCTGCGTTCCTTCTGCCTGGTATCCTTGTCGGTGTTCTCGGGACATGGGTTGGCAGAGTCTATATGAGAGCACAGCTGTCGGTAAAACGAGAGATGAGCAATGCAAAGGCGCCTGTTCTTGGTCATTTCGGTGCCGCCATCGCAGGTCTAAGTGATTGTGTCTTGTTGAAATCATTTAACCATGCTAAGTGTAATGTATTCAAGCGTCTATCCGGGCATACGGCGCACAAGCGGCCTTCAAATCAGAGTCGCTCAACCGCATTGATCGGTATTCGAAGTCGGCACGGACATTCTATAATTTGAACCGGTACGATCAGTATTTCATTCAGATACGTCAAAGCTTACTTTACCAGCTGGGTTTGCGTCCGCATTGACCTAATTGGAGCGTTGTTCTCTGCTGTCCTCGCAGCCTACCTCGTTTATTGGCGCTCTTCGGAGGCCAGTAACGTCGGTTTCTCACTGAACATGGCTGGTCGGTGATCTCTCTCGGGCATTGCATTCTTTGTCACTCAGCACCTTCACAGTTGCTTTCAGCTCCATGATCCTATACTGGGTCCGTACCCTGAACCAAGTGGAAGTCGATGGTGAGCTAGTGTTCACATCTCCGGCTCTCCGCTCATACAGTTTCATTTTACAGGTAACAGGTGACTATTGTTGTGTAATCGTTGTGGATATATATATATATATATATATACTGATAAACGCATACTAGCGTTGAGCGTGTTAACAGTTATATCAATATTGAACAAGAACCCAAACCAACTGAGGGTGGACAGCCACCGGCGTACTGGCCTGCAACTGGTGAACTTGCTGTCGACAATCTCTCTGCTCGCTACTCCAGCGTAAGTGGAACTATTAGCGGCCACTTCAATCATTTACTCTCTCTTGTTAGGATGGTCCGAAAGTCTTGCACGACTTGTCCTTCCATGTCGAATCAGGACAGAGGGTCGGCATTGGTGTGTACCATCTCCCTTCTCATACTGTATATAAGACTTAGTTTTTAGTTGGACGTACGGGAAGTGGCAAGGTAGCGTATCCGTACAAGTATTCTGCTCACCATTGACGTTGATCTTTTCAGAGTTCGTTGACTCTTGCACTCCTGCGCTGCATCATCACTGAAGGAACTGTTTACTACGACGGAATTTCCACTACTGCTATCAACCTAGACGCACTCCGCTCGAACGTCACGATTATTCCACAGATTGTACGTTGCACTTGGCCCGTATTGACTCTGAATTCACCACGGTTCGATAGCCGGAACTTTTGAGTGGTACGCTTCGTCAGAATCTCGATCTATTTGATGAGCATGACGATGCCACACTCAACAATGCATTGCGTTCGGCTGGCCTCTTCGCCGTTCAGGAGGACACGGACGAGGGAAGACTGACACTTGACAGCGCCATTGCGGGTGGAGGTAGCAATCTATCTGTTGGCCAGCGTCAGATCATTGCGCTTGCGAGAGCGATGGTCCGAGGAAGTAAGCTACTCATCTTGGACGAAGGTATGCCCACTACCTTATCATGGTCGTCCCTGCTAATGTCTCACTGCAGCAACATCTGCCATCGGTACGATTTCGTTTTGTACTTTCCTCCCCGTATTTATACGTTGTAGATTACAAGACGGACACAGCGATTCAGACATCTCTGCGGCATGAAATGCGGGGTGTTACTCAGCTAATCATCGCACACCGTCTCCGAACTATAATAGACGCCGATAAAATTGTAGGTCTAGTGGTAGTCTCCGTCTATGGATCTAATCACCAATTCTCCCAGATGGTGCTCGACGCAGGAAGGATCGTAGGTTCCTCTATCGCGTTTTCTTCTTTTTATGTCTCATCTTGCTCAACCGTATAGGTTGAGTTTGGAAGTCCACAAGAATTGCTTCAGAAAGAAAATGGTATGCTACGTGCTCTTGTGGATGAGAGCGGCGACAAAGAAACGTTGTGTGATACGGCCAATGGCACGCCTCAGGGTCACTGAATCTTTGGAGGGCCCCCTAGACTTTGCATGTAGGTTATACATGAAATAAAAAACATATCTCGCAGATGGTCCATTTGACATATGTACCTGGCAAACATTTCCCAGGTATGTAAATGTGTCGATTAACATAGTGCTTCTGGGCTCATTGGGTGGCTTCGTTAACATCTGTAAGAGTCAATAGTAAGTTGCCAGACTCCTGAACTTGCACTGTCATGCTATATCTGGATGTCAATCAGGACAAGCCATGAAAAGGAAATACTCACTGCTCGAAGTTCTCTATTATGAAGTCGGGCCTTTCATCCTTGATGCAAGTATGCAAGAATTCACGGGTATGATTGGTACAGACTGCAATGGTTCTGGCGCCAGCCCGCTTTCCTGCAGCGAGGCCTGATGGAGCATCCTCTATAACCACACCTGTCCCAAACAGGAGTCAGTTGTCTTCACTGCACACCTGATAAAAAGAGGCGGACACTTGTTTACGAAGTCAGCCTCGTTACTTATCCTCCGTGCACCCGCGAGATATGGAGCAGGTTCGGGCTTTCCTTGACCGGGTCCTATGTCATCCGCCGTAACGAGACCTTTTCTCGGGAGAGGTAATTCACACTTGGCAATTGCCGCTGAGGCATACCCTCTGGAGGCTGTCAGGGATACATTCAGGTAAGATTGCGCACCGAAGGAGTGTCACAGATACTTGCACGAGGTCACAATGGTAAAACTCTCAGGGGCACATCGTTCGAGCTGGGGATGAGTTAACGCCCGTAGGCGTCGCGCATTCCAATAGAGAGATCACCTTCTCCAACAAACTCTTTACACCAGGTAAAATTCGTGGTCCACCACCGTGGTTGATCACGATGTCTTCAAACTCACAGATTGCCTTCAAGGAAGAGACGAACACGCATCAGAATACTAATCCTTGCAGAGTCATTTCTGCGTGACCTAACCTGAGGTAGTTTATCACCTTGTATATTGCAGTATTGCGACAACGTTTCCACTAGTCGCCTTCCATGTGTCTTGTTGGCGACTTCTTCCCAACCAAGGCCATCGACGAAAGGATGCCTCTTTCCGAATTCCTCCCATGCATTGAACACCCCATGAGTCGAATCTATTAGTGTTCTGTGACAATAGTCTATCCTTTAGGTCATCTCAGAGGATTCGCAGTGGGCAGCGAACACACCCGTCGAGATCAAAGAGAATCTAAGCAGAGATGAAGACAGTGAGAATGCAGAATCAAAGACTCTTTTCGTACAGCTTCTGCATCGACTGTGATTTGGGTCATCCTGCTACGGTGTTTGCACTGTGGAGGTGTTAACCTGGCATAAGGCAGGAACCGGATGAGCAGATGATTACGTCATCATGTGGAAACCATTGTTGTATCGATCGTCTTTTGTGCGGTGGACGAGAATTAAGTGGGCCATTGTTTACGGTATCTCGAAGATATAAAGGCGTCTCTCAATGGATTTTCTCCTGCTTACCTTTTCCTTCAGGCCTGGTGTCTGCGCCTTGCTCTTTGCTCTCCCAATTGCTGTCCCTCCTTTACTAGACGCTTCTGATACCTTATACTACAGACACGATGAAGCTCATCTCCTTTACGACGCTCGTCTTCGCTTCTCTGGTTTCTACTCGACCTGGCCTGAAGCGACGCAGTGTCGTGACATTGGATAACACAGGTAGTCCCGCCAATGGTACTAACGGCACTACTCCTGGCACTCCTTCCAACTCGTCCGACGCCCAGAGTTCCCTCACCCTCCTCCAGTCTGTTATTGCCCCTGCCTTTGCAAGCGATGGCACAGGTTTGAATAGTTCTGAACCTGGCCTAACCCCCTCGTTGACATCCACGAATAACTTCATCAACTGGTGTGCAACGCTTAATCTGCCAATTACAAATGGTTCTCAGATCAAGTCCGGTTCTTGTAACCCTGCTCCAATGGGTGCCATTCCCTCTACTTCGAACATGCCGAGCGCCAAGTTCGTCAGCCCCTCCAATTTAGCTGTTATTCCGGCAAACACGACTTTCCAAGTCGCTCTGGCCGTCAGAGGCTTGGAGACCGGTTTCTTTGTCAATGCAGATACCAATTATTATGCTGCTCCTCAGCAGCTTAATATGACCACTGGCAACATCATGGGTCACTCTCATGTCGTGATCGAGCAGCTCGACAATCTCACGCAGGCGACGCCTACTGATCCCACGAAGTTTGCGTTCTTCGCAGGCTTGAACGGCCAAGCAGATCAGAATGGTTTACTTTACACCAACGTCACTAGTGGACTACCCGAGGGTGCCTACAGGATGGCTTCTATTAACGTTGCAATGAATCACCAACCTGCATTGGTAGCTGTGGCTCAACGCGGCTCATTGGACGATGCTATATACGTGAGTTTGTCCCTGGTCATCTCAGCAACTTTGATCTCAGACTTATCGGTTCCTGGTAGTTCACTGTTGTAGCTAGTGGCGCCAATGGTACCTCAAATGGAACGGTTGTCACGTTGCTACCCACTAATTCACCGCAACAAACACCGTCTATCCCCCCTCAATCCACCCCTTCTATGGGCACTACATCGCCACCAGCAGGTGAACCGACACCATTGCCCTCACAGCCTACTCCTTCCCCCACGCCATCCGGTGATGACACAGACTGTGAAGGTGAAGCAACGTCGCCCCCTTCGCAATACGCTCCTTCCGGTATGCCTACCACAACGCCATCACAACCAACTCCTATCACCACACCGTCTCCATCACCGTCTGGCTATGATGACTGCGAAGAATAATAGAATTCCTTTCTGACATGATATAATAGACTGTTGATCAGTTCCTTATACTTTTCCTTCGAACTTTTGTTGGACATACTTTCTACCACCAAAAATGTATGTACGTATGTTGATATACTGTTCTATTGCACTCCTTGTACTCCCATGTTCAGAGTTCGCAGAAACCTTCGCAATATAGGTCGGATCGACACAGTTGACTTGATCGAATGCATTGAACTCTACAGAGAGTACCTATTGTTCCCATAAATACTGAAATTAATTGTAGATATCAAAAGTCATGGCCAAATTAGTCTGATGGTCCGAAGTGTTGAGGTTGTTGAACTGAGTGATCTTCAGATGAAGGATGTAGCAAACTTCCCTGACTCAGGCTTCTTCCTAATATAGGATAGTCGAAGTTGGATCGACACTTGGCTTGATCATGCATCGAACCGAAAAAGCAACCTTCTCTGACTTCCTGTTGGTTTTTGGTCCGTTTTCAGAGTGGGTGATATCGTGTAAGTGTCCAACGATGATAGATCACGATCACTGCACGCTTATCCTACTGCAGACTTAGCATCCGAGTCTAGCATCCCATCGTCAGTGTCATCACATGTCCAACACGCGTCCGACCATCGTTATAAAGGTCCCAGCGACGTCTGCTAACATTGGACCTGGGTTCGACGTTGTTGGTCTTTCATTATCCCTCTACCTTACCCTCACCGTCAAATTTGGCGTCCCTTCATTCGATCGCTTCGATATCTCCTACTCCGGGGAGGGCGCAGAGGAGGTCTCCCTCGATCCGTACCGTAACTTACTGACCCGTGTTGCGCTTTACGTTCTCCGATGCAACAATTACCGCTCCTTTCCCTCCGACCTCCTAAGCATCCACGCCGATAACCAAATCCCATTCGGCCGCGGACTCGGGTCTTCTGGCGCAGCCGTCATCGCTGGCGTTCTTCTTGGGAATGCGCTAGGAAAACTCGATCTGACGACTGAGCGTATGCTCGACTATGCCCTCATGATCGAGCGTCACCCAGACAATGTCACTGCGGCGCTTGTGGGGGGATTCATCGGGTCTTATCTTCGAGAACTCGATCCTGCTGCTATGGTGGCATCGCAAGTTCCCCTTTCCGAAGTCCTTCCAGAGTATCCCCCAGACGCGGGCGAAGAGTGGGGTCTCTCCCCCCCAGTCCCACCTCTTGGCATCGGACACTACGTGCGATTCAATTGGAACCATAGTATTAAAGCTGTGGCTATTATACCCCGGTTTGAACTCAGCACCGCGAAAGCTAGAGAGGTGCTGCCAATGCAGTATTCTAGAAAGGATCTGGTATTTATTGTTATTGTACTTTCTAGTATTTGTGCAGAAATTGACTCTTCCTGAAAAGGTCTTTAACATGCAACGTCTGGCTGTCTTGACGACAGCTTTGGGCCAATCGTCACCAGACCCGGAGCTTGTGTACGAGGCCATGAAGGATCGCGTCCACCAACCCTATCGTAAGACGCTGGTGAGTCTAGTATGTACGTGAAAGTTAGCACGACGTTGAAATATTGTTTGAAGATCCCTGGCCTTCCAGCAGTGACATCGCAAATCACCCCCAAGTCGCACCCTGGTCTACTCGGCATTTGTTTGTCAGGTGCTGGTCCCACGATCTTAGCGTTGGCCACTCACAACTTCGAGGCTATTGCGCAGTCTGCTCGCGAAATTTTTGCCTTGGAGAATATTGAAGTAGACTGGAAGCTCCTTGAAGTAATCGATGGAAGTGAAGTTCAGGAACTTTGAAGCACGTGTGCTGGTCAACACCAAAATGTACACTATAGGAACGAAAACAGAGGTTCAATATCACCATGCGTGTCTTGTGGGTATTACAATGTGTCCAGATTACATATCCTAAGATCATAAGTGTGCATCATTACTTTTGGGATGACTCCAACTATCCCCGCGCGTTGAGAGAAACAGCTCTCATGGCGACCAGTGATGCAGAGCTGTCCTCAAAAGGCAGGTTAACGGTGAACATCACATCACTACGGTCACCATTCAAGTAGACGGGGAGGGTGACCATGTTCTCTCCGTCATCATCCTCGTCCTCTTGTACCCAGCGAATTTGCGAAGCATTGAGGTGAACTGCTTGGCCATCATTGAGGACAAGCTTCCCTTCCCCAGCATCCCAGGTAGCTCCCTCGATGGTTAAGCCTTAAACAATCCAGTTAATCACTAGGCAGCAGTAGAATTCCGAGAGAAGTACTTACCATCAACGATGAAGGCTCCAGGGTCGTTCATCTGACCGATGTCTAGTCGTAAATGCAAGGTTTCAAGGCTCCAGCGCTTGCGGTGTGCAACAGCTTGACGAGTTGCCGTAATATACGCCTCAGGGAAGAACAAGCCTCCCAGCCAAACCTCGAGGTTAGACAAGGATTGCTGCATCGACGTTATTCCATCCAATTGTGCCAGACGGCGAACCAGATCGGGAATCCACTCTGATACGGACATGGCCTTGGGGACCTTGTATCGTCTCCAATGGGTGGGTATGGTGCCTAGGGGATATATATATATATATTCCGAGACACGGCATTAAGTAAGTAGACTTACCCTTTGTCAACGAGCTCATCAGAGTACGAAGGTGGTTGGTCTGCTTGAGAGCGCCTTCGCACACTCTAACAACATCTGCAAGGTCCTTACGAACTTGATCAAGTAGTTTGCGACCAATAACACCTTCTCGAGAGAACAGACGATACAATGGATCAGTGTTGTCGCTGGTTTGTTTGGGTAAAGTGTTGATCGACTGAGAACAATATTAACAACCTTCTTACGAGCAGTAGCAAGTAACAATCACCGGTGGTAACTGTGCGAGCCATTCGCCGCATCGTTCGTGGAGATTACGCATCCAGGCAGGCTGTTGAGTTGCTTGGCTCTTGGAAGGACCTGAGGTTGTGATCTCATCATCATCATCCACCAGCGTTCGCATCTTGCGGAGTTTGCCCAGGAGTTCATTTCCTGATTTATTCGGTAAGTAACATGCTACGCCAGTTATAAGGAGAATTACCTTGTACCACAGCAATGACTCTTTCTGCAGTTGGCGGCAGACTTAGCCAAGCAGGGGGTTCGCGGTCAGGCAGACCATGCACCCAGGATAGGAAGTGGTCCAGCTTCGTGCCATCAGGTGTCTCCAAGACTTGTCCCCCGTTGACACTTGGTACCAGGCTAAAGTCGACATTGTATGCAGCTGGAGTGAACAGCATATCAACAAATGCATCCAAGATACGCTGATCGAAGTCACTGTCGACACGGCCACCATAAACCGACTGCTTAACGAGTGTTCTTAGTGCATCCCACGGTATAGTGGCAGGATCGACGTTAGCTCTACCCTTGGCAACCCTGTTGAGCCATGTATCGATCGTGGCAAACGCAGACGACATATCGGAATCGTTGAAGTCGTACGTCTTACTCCAGCCGAGTGGCACGTAGCGCAGACGCTCTTGTACGACGGCGTGGAACCAAGCCAAAAGGAAGTACAGGCGGACCTTCTCTGCTGGACCTTCAGCGAGACGATGGGGTGCGATGGAACGCAGAGAGTCAAGAAGATTTGCTTTGATGCCTGGTGGAGGCTCGTTCATGATGATGCGGGACTGACGCAGAATGTTGACGGGTATAGCTGGGTTGGCTTCCATAGTGAGGAACAAACGGAAGTTGCGATGGGGATTGAGTGTGTGCAGTTTTTTCTCCAGCTGGCCCAGCCACGACGGAGCCAAGTGGACATTTTTCAAAAGAACCCAGGTTCCTTGCCGAGATGCCACCGATATTGCTTGATCTGCCAAGGTGAAACCCTCCTGCGAGCCCATAGCCACAGACGAGGACCGCACGCCAACAGTCTGTATGAGATTTTCTACACGATAGCTAGCATCATAGCCTGTCACAGATACAAGGGAAAGAGGAGTGGTCGCAGGGACCTCATTTGCAACCATAGCCCCCAGATCCAGCTCAGTTGACAGCTCATTCTGGAAAACAGTCCGTATGAACAGTGCCGTAGACTGCAGCAAGCGGTCTGGACGAAGGCATTTGATGACGAGCATTGAACGAAGGGCTTCGATAGCGGCTGCAGAATGGTTAGCAGAATGACAAAACACGCGAGTGGAGTAACCTACGCGTGCTTGGCTCCCAAGGGAGAGGAACATTCAACTCAGGATTCGACGACTGTAAGAAGGGGAGCCAGTCTTCGGAATAGTCCAAAATATGATTCAGAACGGGCTTGAACAGGCTCTGTTTTGAATAAGTTTCAAGATTTAGCATTTGATCAGGTGAGAGTATGGCAGCGATGTGTTGCCCGCTGAATGAGTTGCTTTGCACGCTACCCCTGCCCTGGCTGCTCTCAAGAAGGAATTCAAGCTCCTCGCCAATGTCTTCAATTCCACGTAGCTTGACTTGGGCTAGAAGCACAGCAAGCATGACGTGATCTCGATGGAGCAACGCTCTTGATGTCCGCTGGTACACGACGAGGAACAGGTCATTGAGAAGAATGTCCCGCCGTTGGTTATGATCCGAGACGTTCTTGAGGTTCGGGTTGTGGTGAAGAACGTAGTCGAAGATGTCGAGGAAGAACTGCAAGGAAAACTGGTAGAAATGGTTGACCAAGTTGAGTTGCTCGAGAATGAAGAACACAGAGCTGCAAGCCTGTGCCAATGGTAGGTACTCCGTCGTTACCTGCTCTACCTCCCTCATAACGATGTCCGTCTCCTCCACCTTGTGTGTAATCTCCGCAGCTTCTCTCTTCAACGTCTCCAACGTACTGATGACCTTGTCATCGTCAAGGATATTGCCCGTAGACTCATTCAAAGCTTGAAGAAGCAATTTTTCCAGGGTTCTGAGGCGGAGGCGGAATTCACCTTGAGCTTTCATGAGATCCGTCCTCTTACGTTCGGTGTCGGGGCGTTCGACCTTGAGTACCTGATCCAGCGACTGGCTCTGGAGACTGCTCCTTGTCATCGTGAAATTAACAAACGTGACTCTGCTGCAGATATCCGGGGAGAACTCCACGGAGGGATCGCGAGTGGAGAGGAACATGGTAAACGCAGGAGAGAAGTCGATGTCCTGGTTGCCAATGCGGATCAACACACGTCCACCAGTCCTCCGAATTTCCTTGTTCAGAACAGCATTAAGTATAGGATCCAAATGTTCGACATCCTGGATCAAGAGTGGGTTACCGAACCGAAGCGCGCTCTCCAATACCTTGAGGAAGGCTTCGTCTAGGAAGCTGGTGACAGTAATTTTCCGTTCTCTGTACTCGTTAAGCAGGAAACTTGTTGCTTGCCCTGTGGGGTCGATAATAAGGGGGTAACGGTTGAAACGCTTCAACATAATGGCATTTTCAGTGGTAAGGTTATCAGCCGGCAACGACTTGGACTGCCAACTTAGGCGGTCATCGGCAGTGGACAGATACTCGGTGAAGGAAAGCTCGGCTTTGAACTTGACGTTGGCTTCCATAAGGTGGTTGGACCAATCTTGCCACATGACTTCACGATAGTGCTGATCAAAGAAACCACCGTACGCAAGGAACGCTGCAGATAGAAGAACGTCGCCGACAATGGTACTCATCTCCACATCGAATGTACGGCTGCCAGCCTCCCATCTTTCCTTCTCGGATGACAGACTCTGGAGGAGTTTCATACTACGGTCAACCTTGCTTTGGACCCGCTCCATCTCAGACTTAATAGCTTGAGTCTCGCTGATGAGCAGGGCATACTCCTCCTTGTACTTAGCGATCTTGGATTCTAGTTCAGCAACTATTGTGATGATTTGAGCGGCTTGCTTCTTGGTGGTTTCGGCCTGCATCTCAAGGGATTGTACCTCGTTCCGCAGTGGCTCAACCTTGTCCAATATTTCGGAGAAGCGCACTTGAGCCAGTACCCACTTGACGAGGGGTCCACATGCTTTACTAGCACGTTGGACAGTCTCAAAGTTGAATGAGGGTCGACTCAGGAACTCCTTTTTGATAGCTTCGCGAAGTGGCTTCGTCATCTGGTTAGTGGTATCGAAATTGACGATCCTTTGGATGAAGTCGTCCCTACGAATAATACCTTGGACAGTACGCCAGCTGTCGATTTTGTGTCCAAGAAGAGTGCAGACGGATTCCATGGCAAGTTTGACTGCTTCGGGAGGGTTTGCCATCGTCCTAACTTCTTGCAAGTGCTGCCTCTTGATGTTGCTGACAGCAGACTGTGCTTCAACGACAGCAGGTTCTGCGTCTGCAAGGTCGGCCATGACGACCGCACGACGTTGCGCAATCTTCTTATCTTGTTCTACCAAAGCGGCTTGGATCTCGATCGAAGCGGCCTTCTTTTGCTCGGCTTCCTGTTGATCTGCTACCATGCGCTTCAGCTTCTCGTTGGCTTCGGCGTCCTTAGCTTCGAGCTGAGAGCGCTTAGTAGCAAGACTTTTGCGCAGCTCCTCGACTTGGGTCACAGTATCCCTGAGTTTGTCCAGACCGACATGAAGATGACGTTGCTGTTCCTCGAGCTCGTCACGTTTCTCATTATACAGCCTGACATAGTGATTGATGCTATAAAGGCAATTAGACGAATGTCGTTGAGACTCTGGATTAAACTTACAAGTCCAAGTAATGACGAGGCGTGACATAGTTGTATCGGCCTTGCCGGCGGCTGATACGTAGATTGATTTGATACATGGAAACATGAACGTAGACGAGTGCGTTCACGATTGCAGTACGGTGAATTGGAGGCATCGACAATTCCCGATAGGCAATGGGGAAATGCACAGGGGCAACGTAGGAGGCTAGATCCAAGTCCAGAGTACGCGTAAATTCTATTCCAACTTGATAGAACGCTTGATCTGACCAGTCGCCAAACCAGTCGAGTACACAACGATTGAACAATGCAGGGGATGTTGCAGCACGGGATGCGAGGCCATTCTCCGGCGGATTCATGGTAAAAACGACGTGTAAATTCTTTGCAACTTGCTGGGTGAACCATCGGTAAAGTTCCTCATGTGAGTCGAGCATGAGGCCATCCCTCTGCGAGCCTTCCTTGCATGCAGTCATAAGTGCAGCGTGCTCATCGCCTTCGAACAAACCCGGGACTTCAGCATTTGCGAGAAGGGTGTTCATGCGCTCCAAAAAGCCAGAGTCGAGCACATTCGATTCGTCCATGATGAAACATATCTTCTCGCCTTTGCACCCAGCACGTCTGAGAACTGTACGCAGGTCATCGTCAAAGTCATCGCCCGTGTATTTGTTGGAAACCTTGATCTGGAAGATACTCAAGCCGTTCAGCCACGCCACGAAACGTGAAAGGGTTGTCTGAGGAGAACATCAGAATGATCACATAAAATTAGACTTGTATGCATACCTTTCCACTTCCACTGACACCGATCAACAATAGGTGTCCTTGCACTTGGCGGAAGACACGGTCTATTCTGAGAACATGATCCAGTACGTCGTTGAAGAGGACCAATGGTACATCGAGTTCTTCCTCGTAGAATACACGCAAGCGAGCTTTCGTGTACTCACGGAGAATTTCTCTGTCGACAGGGATGTAATCCTTCGACGTCCAGTTAGAGAACAAGATTGGACGGTTAAGTGCCTCGTCACGGTTGATGGTAGGGAAGTGTTCCAAGGCAAAAAGGTCAATATACTCATCAGTCCACTGTTTCTCCTCTTCTGTTACTAGACGGTCCTGGAAAAGACGCAAGGCTTCATGTGCCCATACACGCACAAGGCCTTCCACAGACAAGATTTCCAGGGGGCGAATGGCCTCGTAGATACCACGTACCCATCTTGTAAGCTCACGGGGACTGTAGACGTAATGTGCCTGAATGTCGGTAGTGAAGCGCTTCTGAGAAGCCAAGTAGAAGGAAACCATGGCATTTGTAAGCGGCTCGGAATATGCCCGCAACGTCGGTATGACCTTGAGCAGCGCGCGATTATAGGTGCCATAGATCTGTTTCAGGGAAATTTCTCCTGGGTAGTCCACCATGATTAAGGGAGCATGGCGGAGGAATCGGTGGCTGAGGGGAACACGGCCAGGGTCGGTGGGTGGATTACATGCTCCGACAAATTGAATGCGTTCAAGTTTGACCCATGCCTTGTCGCTTGCACGCCAGTATCCTCCACACTCTACCAGTTGACGCAGGAACGAGATGACTCGCTGGGTACCGTACTTGTCCTGTGCTGGAAGGTTGATTTCATCACAGAAGATGACTAACCAACGACCAATCTGCACTGGTGCAAGCACCACCCCATTAGGAGTCTTCCTATACTCGCAATACTGTTCAAAAGTCTTTAAAATCAGCTCAGGAGTAGTCGCACTTGAGAAGTTGAGGCCAACGACTTCCATGTCTGGGAGTTTGCGAAGCGCACTAAAGAGAGTCATCGTCTTTCCGGAACCTGGGGGACCGCAAAGCATCAGAGGCTTGTGCTCTGATAACCATGAATACAGGATTTCTTCATGGCGAACTGTGTCCACAGTAGGAACGACGACATCCGATGCAGTGACAGAGTGCGCGTCAATTTCAATGGAAGGAACCTTCGAATGCCAAGCAACCCATTCCCCAGTCGTGATTTGGACATCGAAGTCAATAAGTGAGTTCTCAGCTGCCATAGGAGGAAGGTCAATGCCGGTTTGCTTCCGCAAGAAATCGCCCATTTCTGCACGTAAATCCAGCTTGGCATCACCAGAGAATGCCCAAATGATGCTGACTAGAAGACGCTTCGTGACATATTGCTCCACTTTCTCCATGGGCAATGGGAAATCTGGGTGCTGAATATTGTACTCAATAATGTTCCGCGCGGTCTTGTTGAGTAGTGAGAAGAGGGTGTGCAGTGCCCGTGTAGTCGTGAAGTCCATGATATGGTCAATGGACTCTGCGAATTCAAGAGCAGAGCTCACGAGGTCGTCGTCTGCGAAGTAACGTTGCAGAATGGAGGCAACTTGGGTCTGAGTAACGAGATTGGCCGTTCCCGGTGTTTCTGTGGTCAGCAGCTCTGCGCGCCGACCAGGCATCTCGGCAGCATCGTCGTCGTCGGCATCCAAAGGCACCGAAGAGAGCATGGTAAGATAGTTTTTGTACACCATTGACGGCTCGATCACATCCTCACTGAACCAGATCATACCACAACGACTGACGGTAGCGAGCGTTGCATAGCGCAAGTGTTCCACTTCGAACATGATGCGAATATTGGGTGGGAGGTTCAGGCGTTCACCATTAGGCAGAGTAAGCAGCTTGTTATCATCCAGCACACTACACAGAAAATCAGGATGCGACCTCCAGGAATAAGATAACCGCCCTACCTGTTCAAGTTCTCAACCCACTCTGGATCGACGTCACCATCGAATATGATCCAGTGGCGTTTAGAGCTCTCGCCACGAACATCATCCACGATCTTTCGCAGAATATGCGTGAACAGACCATCATTCCACTCACGGGTGGTCGGATCGAGGGTACCGTAAAGGGCATCTTTGTGCATCGCCTTGGGATCGATTACATATTCGACGCCCTCAGTGCCGTCAAGTCGCTCCAGCGCTTGAAGCAAAACCCGCCACGCATTCGTCTTCCCTGTCCCAGATGGACCAACCATCATGAGACCATGCTGAATCTTCTGGATCTGGTATAGTTGCAAGATCTTGGCGATCCATTTCTCACCCGCAACAAGACGGCGTTCATCGCAAACCTTAACAATTTGGTCGCGTAAGGCCTCCAAATCGACTGGAATGTAGTCAGTGCCGGGAAAGACGTCGGCCAGCAAGCTTGTCATCCGCATAAGCACCAAACCTCACCAATATTGTGTATGGCTTACCTCGTCAGTAATGGCACGTCATCGGCCACCAATTTGGGTACAATCGTCTCCGTGACACTCTGAATGAGGATGATCTGCTCAGACACGGTGTCAGACAATCCGGCACCCTCATAGTCTTCCAACTTGGCATTCTGAAGACGTTCACGCTTGAGAATACCGGCACTGGCCAAAACTGCTTTTAGTGCACGGAGACCAAAGTCATAGTGCGGCTGAGGAGACAGCTGCTCGTCACAAAGGTTGAAGAAGGGAACGATCTTGGAGGCCAATGATTCTGCTGTGCGGAAACCTTGCGAAAACAACATGACCTGGGCGATCAGTTCGCGATCAGGTCTCGTCATTGCCATCCTAAACCAATAGTTAGATCACAAGGCCGCAGTTCACAACCAGTTACTCACGGTCGGAACAGCTTCGTCAAATTGGGCGGTAGAGTGGAACGCCCAGCGTAGTTAGGGTTAGTAGTGATGAAGATACCTAATACCGGTATTAATCCCTTAGCAATGGGCTACTCATGACGACTTACCGATGTTCTTATTGATCTTCAACGTCTTCCCAACTAGCTCAATTTCGGTATTTGCATTCTTCGCTAGAGAAGCAAGACCTTGCTGTATGCTCTGCACTTGCTGAGAGACCGCAGAGAGAATGCGTTCTTCGAGTCGGTTAAACTCGTCAAAGCATCCCCATGCGCCAACTTGGCAGAGACCGATGAAAATACGACCCATGGCTTGGAAGTCGAATGTCTCATCACAGCAAAAAACTAACACGAAGCGTCCAAGTTGAACACCGAGGGCCTTAACGGATTCCGTTTTTCCTGGCACACTTGTAAGAGAAAAAATTTTGAATAGGACATCAGAACAAACCTGTTCCAGCAGGACCGAATGGAGATCCTCCTAGTTGATTGTCCAGTGCTTGCGTAAGAGTAAGATACACCCGATCAGTAAGGGGCGTCTGGACAAGACGGTCAGGTACACCAAGGTACTCCCAACCGTAGGGGAAGGTCGCATCCGCCACTCGAATTGCGAGACGATCCAACGGGTCCCCTGCGGAGTGGTCGAGGTAGAACCGCATTTGGGATAACCATGTGAACGTCTTGGTATCTACTACTCGTTGCTGGATAAGAGTGCGAGTCACATCTCGCTGATGGACGAGTTCGGTGATGAGGTGCTCGCATTTGCGGCGAGTTACGGGTTTGAGCTCCTGCAAGACGATGTCGGCGAGAAGGTCCAAAGCTTGACCAATGGTATCTAGAGGGCCATCAGGCGGGCTCCCCGAGTCAAGTACACTCTCCACGGACGTTGTCCATACAACCTGAACGGCAAGGGTAACGAGCTGTGCAGGGTATTTCTCCATCCAGAACATAAGCTGGTCTTGGTCAAGGGGAAATCCAGTCCCATAGAACGACTGCAACTCGGACACGGCATCGCAGAGGAGATCTGCAAGCGACAGCCGCATCATGGATTCAAGACGAGCGAGCCAATCGTTGATCTTGGGGTAATCTTTCAACTGGATAGGCTCGCTGAACATGACCTCCTCTCCCTCGCGCGACGCCATGCCCTGCATCTCGGTTACCTCGTTATTCAGCTTGATGGTAGAAATACCAGCGAACATCTTCTTGAGGTGTTTCATAATACGCAGGATGTCTTTGCTGTTACCAATGATCTCCAGCAGATCCTCGTCACCAACGAAGTAGAAGCGAGGGAAGGACGAACGTTCCCGCTCTAGATATTCACCAAGGGCCTTCTGGATCTTGTTCAAGAGATCAGCCAAGCGCTCCAAACTCTTCTGTATGCCCTGTATGTTCATGACGTCAATAACAAATGGTGACTTGTAGACTTTCTTCATAACAGTGAGGAACTCGGCGTTGATGTTCTGGAATCGGGCGCTCTCTACTGGAAGGAGATGTTTGATATCCGCACTGCCAGAGAAGATACCCTCAAGGTAGACCCATTGGCGTTGCACGTCGATCCAAACGTCTTTGACAGGAATTAATGACCAGCACTGACAGCATGCAACCCAACGTACCGAATAACACGTGAATCCTGTTAAGTTTCTCCTCCCATGCCCCGGCCTTCGACAAGCATCAACGCCTAGCTCGACCGAAGTCGCTACGAAAGAACATACCTCTTCTTCAAAAACTGTTCGCGTACATGAGAATGAATTACACACAATCCATTAGATGAAGCATACCTTTGTAATAAGGCGATAATTTCATTGCGGTCAACGAATTGAGGTTCTCGCTGCATTTGGTGAAGAGATCATCCCAGCCCCTGCAAACCATAGCGTGTCAGTATCATCATCTCGGTCTCATCGTCGAGGAAGCCATACTTGATGAGTCGACATTTATTCTGATAATTAACCAAGTCTAGGGTATAGTTTGTCCAGGTTTCCTTGACTTGCTTGATGTATTCTTCTAACGCCATCTTTTTATCCCATCAGCATGCCGTGTACCATCATGTACTGTTCCAACGTACCTCTCCTTGTGCTTGAACAATGACTTCTCGAATGGAATTCTCGTTTTTCTTGAGATCCAAGTCATACACGTGTCCTAGAGTCATTCTGAATCTCATGAGCGAAGAAGCAGTCCTGATACAAAGCCACCTTACATTGGAAGACTGATCTGCGCCGGCACTCTAAGAACTTTGAACAGCTGCTTCCAGTGCCTGTCCTTGAGAGCTTCCGACTTGAGGTCAGAAATGATCGAGTTTGATTTGAGGAGACCGCGAAGGACGTCTTGTATATATTCGAACGCCGCATACTGCCTCATGCGTGTAGGCATGTCCTTGGTGGAGGAAAGCAGTCCGTCGAGCTGCTGCCTCAACTTTCGAGGCTGCACAGTGGACCACGACATCTCCCTGAGCTCTCCGATCTGACTCCATACGCCTGAAAGGGCGGTCCAGACGGCTTTGAGGTCACGCAGTTCTTCGAACACGGGCTCAAGTCGAGTATGACGCGTCAACTCGAGATCCAGCGCCTCCTTCGCCCTGCAGACGAGGTCGTATTCTTCTTGAACGCGGTTCAACTTTCCTTCAAACACGTTGATGGTGTTGAGAGCGGTGTCGGCGCGCATGCTTCCTTGTACGGGGCGTGTCTGCTCCCATTCTAAGAGGATGTCGTTTATTTTATTCTCTACGACCTTGTCTTCCGCGACGATCTTGAGCTGCAAGCCAGCTAAGGGACGAAGGTAGAAACGTGAACACACGAAAGGAAGAATGCGAGCCCCGTACCCAGTTGTTCTTGAATAGAATCACTCTTCCTCTTCAGTATTTCGTTGTAGGCACTCCATTCTCCGCGAAGCTGGTCGCTGTACAGCCAGTCGTCAGGAAACTGGTATCGAAAGCGCTCTAGCGTCTTCTCTCCGTTTGCGCAGAGTTCTATCATCGGTCCCCATGTCTTGGTCTTTCGCTTGAGGTCTTGTACAAAGGTGATGAATGTCACCGCCGCAGCAGTGGAGGAGTTCGATGGACTGAACACCTGCGCATGGGCCATCAGTTCCGTCGTCGCTGTGTCCGTCGTCGAGCTCACCTCCATGTTTGCCAGTTGCGGAGGCCGCGTCGATGGGATTTCAATATTAGTACTATGTGGGAATGGATTATGTCATCCACTACTGCTCTCTCCGCGATTGGCACAGGCAAGGCGAACCAAAGACACAAGGAAGACTCTCGACTAAATTATCCTGCCAACCATGTCGGGACGTCAGCAGAGGGTGATGGTTCAGCCCATCGTACGTATATCAGACCAACCCGTATGTACAGGCTGACCTGGCTATGATTATAGAACGTGATCTTCAAAAACTTGCAGCAGGTATGCACGTGCTATTGACTTTTGGCACGTCGTTGACACTGGACGACAGCGGACCAAAGTCGTGATATGGCTGTATGATAATGTGGAGATGCGAATTGAAGGACGTATCATTGTACGTGACTACTTGTCGCGCGACCTTTTTTTTTCTGATCTCCCTCATCTTCAGGGGTTCGATGAATTCATGAACGTCGTCATGGACGAAGCAGTAGAAGTGTACGTCAAAGATGCAAAACCACGGCGAGAGCTTGGTACGATTTCCCCGATGTAAGGGTTTCCCGTGTCACTGATCCGCGACAGGCCGCATCCTACTAAAAGGCGACAATATCACTCTCATCCAGCCAGTGTCCTGAAGACCTTGTATGTACATGCTCAAAATTGTT
Organism: Scleroderma citrinum; assembly: GCA_029372045.1. NCBI lineage: Eukaryota > Fungi > Basidiomycota > Agaricomycetes > Boletales > Sclerodermataceae > Scleroderma > Scleroderma citrinum. Next base: position 3,029,468 of record JARFMN010000004.1, read on the forward strand.
CTGTATAATAAAGGGTACAATCATCAATACATAAATCGTCTCCTAGCCGACTAGAGATTATATATCGGTAACAGCCTAGTAAGGATCAATCCCTGGCGGCAGAGGGGACACTCTGCCCTTTCTCTTCCCCATCCCACAATACACCCCCAGCAGAAAAGATGCCCGCACTCGGTCGCACAGGAATCCGTCCTCTCCTCGAGACACAGCGTACACTTCCTCGCTGTTCTCACACCCGATGACAACGAGCTGATATCAAGCACCGTGTTCTCGTCCTCTTCCGCCGGCTTGGCGACCTGCGCATCCGTGTCGACGATATCCAGCATCGTGGACACGAGGCGGTCATCGATGAACATCTCGTGTGCATCATCTACCACGCGCTTTCCTGCTGATTTCTCCGATCGTGACCTATTCCGAACATACGTGATAAGTCGGTGGAGAAGTCTGACCACGATAAGAACACCAAGGAGAGAATATGACGGAGGGCGAACGTGTGGATTTTCTGGGGTGGATGATATCTACCCATAGAAATTGTCACCCTCGACCCTTGGCAAGAACGAGACGGCAACTCACGTGTCTGACACCTAGTATCCGTTTGGCGAGATCATAGTACGTACCGCGTAGGTAAAATAGGGCAAGATTGATCTCAGTGGCGACCTCGAAGCACGTAGGCAGCACTCGTAATGCTTTGGAAATATTGGGTGATAATCGACTTGAATAAGATCCCAGTCTCGCAAGGACATACGACGGCAGCGTCGGCAGGAGGATTAGTGCTATCCGTGTAGCTCTCGATGGGGGTTGTCCGTTCGTTACGGATTGCTCCCAGATGTCCGTGTATTCTTCTCCGAGTGTCTGCATCGCTGCGAGAAAGTGTCAGTTAAGGCGGAATGGGCTTCAGGTCTAGAGCAAGTGACCTCGACCGACGGACAAGCCGTAGTACAGCAGTTTCATAGCTAGCTCGACTTCCTTGTCCCACCTTGTCAACCATCTGGTCCCTGCTCACAGATGAGTAGGGGACGGCAGTACGAGACGGTAGCTTACCGAACCAGGAGCGGAGGACGTTATCCGCCTGTTCCCTCAGCGCAGCTACATGAAATAGATCTCTCTGGTTTGCACGGACTGGAATGTCGTCAATATGGGATGAGAATAACAGAAACAGTCCACACACTGATCTGTGCTTGTTGAGCCTGAGGAAACGTTGGTCGGCGAGGCATTTAAAAGTTATTCCGCACACACGCCAATTCCACTTCAACCCGTGAATTAAAACCTCCTCAGACATGGCAACTCCAGTGCGCCGCATTCAAGAGCCTACTGTATGGCAAAAGTGTGAGTCTGTCTGATATTCTCAATGCAAGCAAGTTTTGACGTTCAGTGCAGTGAAGTATGTGTTTTATGTCCACCATGTCCTAGGATTCTGAATACGCGCACTGCAGAATGGGTGCCCTCATGGGTGGGGGCGTCGGCCTGACTATTGGTTTTATCTTTGGCTCATATAGCATCCTCAGGTGCGATGTCCACCGACTCTGCATCGATATAACCAGTCTAACTACGAGGATGACAGAGGCGGAGCAGGGCCGAGAGGGTCTTTGGCCACGCTCTCACAATACATGCTTAGCAGTGCTGCAACCTTTTCGTTTTTCCTTGCCATTGGTTCCGTATGTGTCCTTTCTCCTTGGTGAAAAAAGGAACTGACGGAGCCTCGTCCTCGTGTAGGTCATTCGAAACGAGGCAGATCTCCCACCACATCTGCAAGCTGCACAAATACAGTTTCAGTCGCCCCTGGTACGATCGAGATATGAAGGTGCTATGCTCATGCGTGCACGCTGGGAGGCCGAAAAGGCTCGACGACGAACAGATGCCTGATCTTAATTGAACTACTTCTACATGCTTAACAATGAACGTGCAGTAAGACTACAGCGGGGTGTGTGGTGAGGTGATGGGTGACATGGACGTGGTATGATCAAACATTGTGTGGTGCGTGGATAACAGTCTATGGAGCACGCGCTCCACAGCTCCATAATTATGTCCTGTCCTGTCCTGGATAGACCTTCTGTTTACCAGGGTTGCATATGAACAATTCTCCCATGGCTGTTTATCTTGACCCGGGTCAAGCAACCACAGATAGGACGGCGGGGAGGGTCCTTATAGAGTCGTGCGATTACCACCGATGGTGTGAGAGATGACGTTCAGGAAGAACGTCGCCCAAGTATGGATGGCAATTTCCACTCGCTTGCAGCCGGTGCAAAAGGTGTTACCCTATAGCATTGGTGACGCGGATCCAAAGCCGCTTTAGCTTCCCAGGCTCTGATTTGCGAGACCTGCGCAAGTCGACCAGCGACGCTGTATGCGACAGACGATATGGACCAGATATCGTAGGTCGCGGGGGAGGGCTATGTGATCTCTTCCACCACTTCATGAACCACCCAGTCGGCGACAACTTTCGTTGACCAGGTGATGATGATGGTGATGATGGTGAACATGGAGGAGAGTGATAACCTGAGCGCTCATAGTGGACTGTAGGAATGTCCACGAATTTGACAGAAGGCGGAGAGCGTTTCTTTGGCCGTCTTGTCCTGGTCGTGGTCGACATCGATACGCCGGAATCATGCCTTGTCAAGATCGACTTGACTGGCACGGTCCGGGTCTGGACGGTGGAGCAAGATCCAATGGAAGAGACGCTCTGCCTGGAACGACACAAGGCACCGTTGGCGGGCGCATCCTGCGGCGATAGCCATTTCTGTCTGAAATACGGAGAGTTAGGAGAGGAGGGGGCTGATTCGAAGAGGATGCTGTGTTGACGACCAGAGTTCTCTTCGTCTTCCTGGGGAGGTGTCTGGTATGGGAGCATGGCGTAAGGTGAGCGGAAGAGATGGGAGAGAAGGGACTGACGAGGACACGGCGTAGGCTGTGCGGCATAGGACTGTATATGTCCTTTTCGGAAATGACGTCCCGATGAGGGCCGTCAGTTGCGCCTCGTGGATGCATTCAAGATCGTTGAGAGTAGCGGTTGGGGGAAGGTCTGAGGGGAGGAATGAATCAGGGAGTAGTCCAACGAATCGATTAGGATCTCGTCCTGCCTTGTTGGTAGGTGGACATGATCGTCTGAGGGACAGAGAGATCGTGTAGGGCCGGCTGAAGACGGAAGTGCGGAACGGTGTGGACTGAGTCATGAGGAAAAGGCGTGTTTGGATGACACCACGGATTGTCCGCGGAGAGATTAGCGAGGTTACAGAGATAAACTATATGCTGAATGGCGTGTCGACGTGCAATCCACTCCATATCCCTCTCGCCGACTCGGATGTGCTCTCCACCGTCCGTGCTCCCTTCAATGGTTTTATCTTTGCCCCCGACGAGTCCAGGAGCAGCTGGACTTTTCTGTCTATGCCAGTCACCTCCAGTTTGTTGAGCGGAATGACCTTGTCCCGACCATTGGCTTTGGGAGAGTAAGCGAGCTGGAGTACACGCGTTGACCTGACACACACCATAGAATCCGCGTGCGATGGGCTGGTGGCCGTTCCGCTGCTTGAGCACAAACTCGACGTGTGGGTTCTCGCGTGCGACGCGTTCGAGGTGTGCAGCGACAAACGAGCGGGTGTTCCTCGACGACGGGTAATGCTGGCAGAACTCGAGGACAACTTTGCGGACCTGGGGGAGGAATGCGGTGTATCCGTTGGCCGGGAGGGATCGCAGCTGACCCCGCAGGAGATGCATGGTAGCAGGGATGGATTGGGTCGGAGATGGAAATACACACACGAGATTGACTCGGAGATTAAAAATCCTCTTTTGCTTGCTCGTGATCCAAAAGTCGCGTCGCGACTGAGAGTCTCCCGCTTCACTCGCTCGCATGGCCCGCGCGACTCGCTCAGGCGCAGCCCAGGACAAACACTCGGATCCATCGACCCAAAGACAGAAACACCCCACTAAGAAACGAAAGCGTGTATCCCTCGCAGACAACGACGAGCAGCCGCCTCTTAAACAGCATCAACCCGAGAATGGCATAAAGGACGAGGAAGAACATCAGAAAACACCTTTCAGGGGATTGCCAGAACTAGAACTCACCGGAGACACACCTCTCACTCCCGCGCATGCTCAAAAAATACTCGACATCCTCGAACTGTATGTTCCATCTCACTCCATCTACTCTCAATTCACTCATCGTCACCAGAGCCGACACACAGGGCTTGTTGGATCGAGTGTTCCCTCTGCCCTCCTCCGACCTCTCCGAACCCTGCACTTCAAAATCACAGTCCGGAACATACTCGCTGCGTACGCTCTTCAGAGAGCCATCGCAGCATCCACTCCGTGTACTCCGCGTATGTCTCCACAATACCCCAATCATGTCCTCTCCATCCTGATTCCACCCATCTAGGCCGCCGTTCGAAATTTATTTCCAATATCATACAATGCCCGCTCAAGGACATCGTCCCCTGCAGCACAGCAACTTCGCTTTTGCCATCTTGCCCAGTCTCTCCTCGATCAGGCATCTTTGCACTCCGTTCCATTTCCTCTCGATATCGACTCCATTCTCCCCAGTGTCTCAGAACCATTCGCAGACACCGACATCAAGCCCGCCCCATCGTCTCCTCGGCCAGAGAAACCATCCCATAGCCACTATGAACATAAATACGCCCTCATGCAACGTCTCCCTTCCGGAACGTGGTGGTCCTCGCTTAATTCGGACATCATCCCGGTTTCCGGGAAAACTCTAACAGGTTTGCAGGTCGCAAATGCAGAATTGGTTGCCATCCTTCCTTCGTCATCAAATTCCCCACCTTCAGATCCAACCACTTCAGAATCCACACCAACTGTTAAACCCTCAATCGCGGCACTCGGTACTTATGGTGCAAAAAAGCCTCTAGGTCACAGACAAAAACTCCCTGGTCCACGTCGTGTCAGCTGTGGCTCTTTCTTGGATTATGGTCCTTACGCCAGTTTCGCACCATCCTTTGAGCAAGACGGGGTCGACGTTGGTCGTTTAACGTTGGGAGAAGTTTATTGGAGCTGGGAAGAGCGGAAGAAGAGATGGTCAAAAGAACTTGATGATGCTCCTCAAGCTTCAACCAGCGACGACATATCTCCTTCACCAATTTCCGACCTCCCAGATCTCAGTAGTATAAATACCATCGACGTCCATCAGGAGAATGGTGTCTTAGAAGATCTCGAAAGCCTGTTCTCACAGGATCAGATACGCCTCTTGAAGGAGGCGCTGGGCAGCCTTGAAATCGAAGCGGCTGTCCAGGAGTTACTGAGGCGCAATGCTGATGCATTAAAGCGGCTCGGGGAACTTCAAAACTTGCGACTGATGAAGCCAGGCGGGTTCACATCAGTCGAAGAAGGATCAGAGGAGTGGGAAACGGGTTAAGTTTGTCTTTGTTGGTCCCTGACCTTGATTCCTAACCTTGCATCCTTTATAGCACAAGGAATCTTCGACTCTCTTACGCTCCTGGCGTCGCTACGGCCAAGGTCCGCTGCCAGTGATGCTCCACCCCTAGTCCCCTCCGCTTCTGTGCTCCGTAAGCTCCACCGGACATTACCCATAGCGCCAACCCATGGCTGGTATGGCACCCTTCCCTCCACTCGATCTACTGCTCTACGCGACGACTCAACTCTCTACATCAAGTCAACAGCGACACCCATCCCTTCCAATCCACCTGCCACATCTACGCCAACTCCCGTCGCTCAAGCAACTACCACACCCACCACTGCACCCACTCAGCCCTATCCAGCTTATTCGTACAACTATGCCGCATCTTACCGCACAGGGTACCAATTCAAAGCTCCGCAAAGTTATTATCCCAATGCATACACCCCTCAGGCCACAGGTCAGACCCAAACGACGTCGCAGTATTACCCAGGACAGCAGTACAATACAACAGGGCAGCAACAATACGCTTATTCGTGGTACCAATACACGCCTCAAGCGCAGGTTGCGTCGACCACCAATGCCCAGCCTTCCACCTCTCAACCCGCACCGACGTTACCCACGACGTATGCCAGTTTCTTCAGCACAAATACACAGACACCTGGCTCGCGCGCCGTTGCGAACACCGTGTTAACCTCAGGTGGTGCTGGAGGTGCCGCAAAGCCGTACCCAGCAACGACAGCAGCTGGCGCCATGGGGACATGGCCTGCAGGGACTATTCCTGCTCCGGGGTATGCCGCTGCTCCGACGCTGCCACCTCATATGAGGCCACCAGCCATACCATCTGGACAGGCCGGGTCCACGACTGGGATGTATCCTGGAGCATACCCGCTCACGGGTTATTATGGAGCGTACCAGGCGACACCGTCACCAGCACAATCATGATAAGTATTAACTTATGATGCTGGGAATGGACTCTAGAATGATGCACGACAGATTACATTCCATCGTTGGTGTCTTGTCTTCTAGAATATAGCATATATACTACACCAATACTCTTTGCCAATTCGATACGACGGAAAATGTTGAAACATCGCCTGAAGGAAATCACTCTGCAACCATGGAGCTGCGCAAGATGTGAATGAATATACTACACGAATTCCACGTAACTAGCTAGAAAGCTTCCTTCTCCTGTTGACCTTGCCGGCTCACCTGTGATATGGTCGTGAGTTAACTTCCCAAAGTGATGACTTACCAGTCGAACTCGCTACGTGATGTCAAGTTGCTAGGTAGCACTAAGCTAAAAGATTTACCACTTATATAACTCACTTGGGCCGAGATCATACTGAGGGTTTCAAGTCAACAAGACAATAGAGGCATCGTTAGGTCTACCCGGGCATACAAGTATTATGAAGTAGACTAGGCAATATCATCGGCGGCAGTCTCGGTATTGGTGGTAGTGGCGGTGACAGCATCATCATTCATGGTGGTCGTGGCTGTCGTCATCGCATCCTACTAAGTCATACCGATAGCAGTCTTGACCCCTCGCATCGTACTCTTGGAGCCCTCCTCTTGCGAACACGGACAAAGTTGTCGCACTTCTCTATGTGAGCTCGGCCTAACGAAAATCGGAGTTAATTGGACGAAGATCACTGAATGGACATACCGTTGATATCAACAACAGTATAGTTTTCATCAAACTTCTTCAACAATTTGACTTGATCTTCGGGCTGATCCCACCGTGCATGTGGAACCTTTGGGACGTCCCGGTGGAGCCAACGGGTCAGAACGCACCGCATTGCCGGCAACAAACCAGAGTTAACATTACCTGTTCCGATATTTCAATCCAAACCTCGTCGGGGATAACAGCTACCTCGCAAGTTGGCATATTATCGAGTATATGCGTGGAAATGAGGTTGGATGGATGGAAAACCCGCTGGTACAAGCAAAGTTCAGAAGTATGGCAAACAGCATTCAAGCGTTTCACTCACCTCGAGGCCAGAAAATTTCTGATGTGGGCTTCGGTTCTCCCCCCCTCTTGAACGGGCCTGTGTGGCCCGAGGGGCACTTCCAGCCGTCCTAGGTATCACTGTCCTTAATGGTTGCGATTTACTGTTAATAGTCCTGAGTTCGTCGATGGAGACGACTGGGGTCGGTAGTTGACGGTCGACATGAATGGAATCGCCTTCACGTCGTAGAAGACTAAACAATCTTTGACGTATCGAGATGTTAAATCCCCGGATGAAAACAGTCTGGTTTTCAGGCGCATTATCTGGTGCTTCGTGGGGTGGTAGTCTGGGTCCTCGGCGACACACAGGTCGGCGATACCTGCCAGTTCGAAGTCGAGTGGATGTTGCCGGCTATACCGCCCCCGATCGGGATTCGCACAAACGCTTCCGAATTGCTGGTATAGTTCTGCAACACGCCCAATGCAAATCGTTTGGCCTTCTGAAAGCCTGTTATCAAGAACAGGCAGTCGTTGGTGAATGGTACGCGGTCGGTCTGCGGGTACTTCGATACCAGGAATTCGTACCAGGCCTTGCCCGAACGGTTCGCCTCATCGAAGAGATCTTTCGTGTTATGGACATCTTCACTGCGGGATCCCTCCTGGAGAAATAGAAATGCTCCCTCTTTGTGCGATGAAGCCAGGTCCAGTCCAAGAACTCTCCCGCCCGATGGACTGTGCAGAAATGTTGAAATGGGTACGTATCAGTATTATTGAGATCTTACTCACGCAGTTAGTTCAATGATGGCCTGGTTGTCGACAAGGGAACCAGACGTCATCAGGCAATGTTCATCGTCCTCGTACCGGACCCTTCGAATTCCGTCGGCTGGAATGAGTATCTGACGAAATCCTTGCGGGACTCCCATGGAGGAATGCAGCCTGTGGTTGGCGGGTTTACAGATGTTGAACATCACAGTAAAGAATCCATTATCGTCCACGAATTCGACGTCGCCGAACTGCAGACCGTCCTCTCGATATTCAGGATATCGCTCGTCCGGCTCAGGATGCCACAAGGGGAACCCACGGTTGGCGTGAGATGATGTCAAGAGTCTCGCATACAATAGTGGTGGAGTCAATGTAGACATGGTGATGGGGGAAGCTAATCAAGAAGTGAGCGCTTGAGCGAGCGTACCGAATATATATAGGTGGTGCAACTTGGGAGGCTGACAACGCCACACTTTCCGCAACATCCACAACAAACAGTCATTGAAAATTCAAGGTTCGGTCGACGTTTCACCAATTTTTTGATCTTCGGTACTTTGGACTCAGGGTTCTCATCAAGCAAACAGATTTCGAGAGGTTGGGGGTACCGCCACTTTGCATCATAAAAGAAGGACCCTGATTATGTAATGAATGCTCGGCGCATCCATACTAAAAGGTCAGTACCGTAGGAATAGGGGAATTTCAACGATTTGTGCAGATGTAACATCGTATAGAGAGAATTACTTCCCTTCAGCATGATTTGTTCTTGTCGAAAGCATGGAATTTCAACCTAGGGTCTCCTATGCTACGTACACATGAATTGCACGCTAGCTCGTTGACCTAAATCTGACGTCGCAACAGCAGTGTTCCAAGATTTTCTCACACGGGTCTGTATCAACCTCATTCCCGAAGCGGCAGTGTATGAAACTGCACAAGACATCAATAAACAATGCACGTATACTACACAAGTTCCATGTAATTTGCTGGAAAGTTTCCTTCTCTCCGTCGACCCTGGCCCATCTACAATATGCTCGTGACTTGAATATCCCAAATACATAGTAGCGATGTACTTACCAGTTGAGTGCAGTATCACCCTTACTTGTCACAGTAATATCGTCTCCTTCTGTGAATAAATGATCACCTGGCTGTCTTTCGGATTGGACCATACCGCCATCAAAAGTAGCGGACACACCTGGCACAGGAGTTACGTATGGCGATTAGAACACCGAGTTCGTGAGGAGCAAGCCATATAGGCTTTTCCTTAAAAATCGGGTGACACAACTCTGCTGGCTTTTCCTTGGAAATCAGGTAGGCAGCTCCGACTTTCCTTTGAAACTTATCAAGTCGTCTTCGGTATCCATATTCCGAATCGTGATCAGGGAAAGGGATGTCATCAGCGAATGCTTCAATGCTATCAGTTGTGCGGCTGTATATGCTAAATAACGTTCGTGAGCTCCTCAGTCATGATGGACAAGTTAGATTGATGTACCTAAAGTGTACGAGTGAGCTCTGACAATTGGTCAGTACTGTAGGCATCCGGAAGTGAAAGTAGTACCTACCCTCAGTCGTGCTGAACAAGATGAGAGAAGATATTTGTGTGCGGTGGCCACAGCACGCCATGACGAAGGTCCAGCATTCCACAAACCGCCACAGCATATTCGATGTATTATGGTATTATGTAGCGTCACCTGATTAGGAAAGTCAGTATTACAAGTCAGTTTGTTCATCTTGTGTGGCGGTGCTCCTTCCTCAGTCCCCTCCGAAGCCCCTTTATTCACTCTGCTGTTAGCCCCGAGAAACCTGGCCAGTAAACTTGACGCAAAGAGCCCTGATTCTTTGATACAGAAACAGACACTCCCTGATCTTGTCATACTATCAACCTCCAAGCACCAACTATACATATTTGGTTAACTGTCACATCTGCACACTCACCCACTTCCCTATTGGCCTCCCCCACATCCACCATGCCTGTACATTCTCCATCCGACATGCCTAGACAGTCTCCACCCACCTTATATGCAAAACTGTTAACATCCATGGAAGGCCACCATGGGTACCCATTGTGGTGCCCTGAGCCTGACTCACGGCGCCCTGATGGTCTCCAAATTGGTGATGTTGGATTTATCAGTTATAGGGGTTACTTCGATGTCCTTTTCAATATATGCCTACCTGCAGACCATAAGCTTCATTCCACCAATGGAGTCCCACCAGGATTCCGCCAAATATCCATTCCAGAATTCGAGATCCAAAAGACATCTGACAACAGAGCAAGACTAATGATGGCATCCCCCATTGGAAATGTGACTACTATACCAATGTGAGTAGGATCTCAATACTAATATATACCCAATTTGACATTTCTGTATAGTGAATCAAGTCAGATAACTTGTAGATTCGAGCAGCCTTTGTCACAGAAAGGAGGGGCATTGTTATATCTCCCAGAAGGATATTCCAGCGAAACTGTCACCAACAGGAAGGCTCTCTTTGATGAAGCACACCGTTCAGGCAAAACTTGGTACAAATTCTTGCTGTCAAAGTATGGGCAGGATCCTAGCATGCCATTCACAAATGACTGCCTGTTCGTGATAACAGGCCTTCACAAGGCCAGACAATTCGCATTAGGTGCCTTTCAAGATTTTACTAGCAGCAATTCAAATGCCTGTGCACAATTCATGGTTGAGAGGGTCACATCTGGCAAATGGCGGGCATTAGCCAACTTTCCATACCGCTGTGGGCCTGGAGCACTCTATGCAAGTACCAACCAAAGTGTTCAGCAGACTACTTCCAAAGTGTCATCTACCATGCCTGCAGACCCAACTGTTTTCATTTGTGGTTTGAAGGTCACAGTGCCACAAAGACTTTTCAGCTTTCTGTGGAGTGGAAGCAATTCTGTTGATGTCACCTTCGGACGACCAACCCCAGTTGTCCTTGTTCATGAGCTTCAAGCCACTGGTGGATCACGACCATTAAAGGCCATTGATCACAAATCATCTTATGACACTCGGGAGTGCTCCTCTTTTCACACAAGCTCGTCTGACAAGGAGAAAGAACCCACTGAAACAAAAGAATTCTGAGCTTGAGGTGAGTAAGATCATGCTTGATTGTTGTTTTCTGTGCCTCTGAATGCCTGCCAGTACATTTACTACACCAATACTCTGCCAATTTGATACAACTAAACGGTCATCGAGATGCAAAAGAAGTCAAGACCGAGCCACCATCATATATTATAAATAAACAGAGGCCAAGTCGCTCTACCTCGTATTCATTGTATACTACTACAGTCATCTAGCCCCATCCTGGGTGTAACTAAAACTACATGGATATTACACTAGCTCCACAAAATTGGCCGAATAAAATTCTCTCGTCCGTCGACTTTTCCTGTCGACTTGCGATACCTCTGATCGTTCCCTTTTCATGTTGAGTGCAGAGGAGACTGTTGACTCCGCTGTTATGGTGTTCATCTGAATTTCACCCTTGTGGTACCTGATCCCGACCTGAGATATCAATACAAAGACGACAGTCTCCAGATTCGTGAACAATAAAGTCAGCATATGGTTAAAAGTCATTGTGCAGTACACGACATATGCTGACCATGAACTGCATTCTACAAAGGGAGTCCCGGGAGGGTTCCATTAAATATCGATTTTGGAGTCACATGGCGTCCTTCGAATCGAATCGGACAACAAAGCGAGTTACCTGATTACGTCTGAAATCTTCAGTTTACTCGCGAGGTGGTTGCTATCCACGACGATATTTGGATGGATCTTTCCGAACAGATAATACTAACTCTGCTTTGTTACTGGTAATGTGGTGTGTTCTGACCCATCGGCTCCATCGGAATGTGTCCCAAAGATTCCCTATGGGCGGCGGGACCTACCTGAAGTTGTTGAAGAAAGCCAACAGAACCTATATTGTCGTGGATGTCAACAGTACGTCCATTCGGTGATCTTCATCATCTGACAATCAAGCTTCAGTTAGAACCGACCTTCACTAGGATTGGCTCACAGAGAAGTGTGACGATTTTGTCTGGTTTGTAAGAGGATAATAGGAGTACGACGTGGGGGGAATACTAGTGTCGGTATAGGCCCCATAGACTTAGTTCTCTAGGGTTGTCCACGTTTTAAGAGCGGCTCTCCTCGGTCTGGGAATGAGGGTAGGATAGCTATGTAGCGTAGATAGTAGTTCCGAATGAAATAGGACAAAATTAGGCTTACCCAAGTCAACACCCTGTCCTGAGCGCCCTTGCATGAGTCCATGCCAAGAGCTATCCAGGTCTACCAGAATCAAGTGTGGTCGAACGTTGAGAGGAGTATCTAATTCCATATTCGAATTAAGATATAGCATGGCAACTATTGTTCTTAAATACCGAGAACAGGAGAAAAGGCTATACAGAGGGTAACTCAGATATGCCAACGCGCAGTGTACTACATACGCCAATACTCTGCCAATTCGAAACGAGTGAATAGTCGTCATCCGCAAGACAAGTTAGAGTGCGCAGCCATCATAAACGAGCAAGTCCCGTGGCCAAGTTACTCTTGCGCAGCCATCTCATCGTTTTCTGGAGTGTGTTGCCATGTTCAAGTCAGATAGCAAAGTCCGGGCGTGACTAAATATATGCAAGTACATAATACTACACTAGTTCCACAAAATTGGCCGGAAAAATGCCCTCCCTCCCATTGATCTTACCAGTCCACCTGCGATATGGTCATGCCGTGGCTCTCCCAAGCAGTATTCAACTACTTACCAGTCGTCTGTGCTATCACTCTTACGGATAATAGTAATGACGTCTCCTTTTGAGAATGAAAGATCACCGGCCTGTATGTATCTCCGATCAGACCAAGGGGATTGCCATCAAAAAACAGACACACCTCGACTGCACGGAAATCATATGAAGCAATCGCACGCGCAACACCGTCATGAGGAGAAGGTCGTGTAGACAACTCAGGCTTTTGCTTGATAACCGGGGTCGGCGTATTAAATGGTTTGTGGGAATAATCCAAATCATTCGGATCGGGTGAAGGGACGATGGCATCAGAGAATGGGTCGATACTATCGCTCGTGTGGTGGGTTAAAGGGACACTCATTGAACGTGAATGTGCAACTGTAGCATCAGATAAGCTACTTGTAGAGAGCGCGAGGCGATCAGAAGCATACGCACAAGCATAAGGGTCAGCAGTCCCACCCTGCGAACCCGAGAGCCCACCGACAGTATATGAACGATGGTGACCGAAAGACCCCGAAGGGAATTCCGAGTCATCGAATGTAGTTGGTTCTAGGCGGTCAGGATCATCAGTCGAAAAGTAAGACCCAGACTCCTTGACACCCCAATGTTGTGGGGGAAAGTCGACGTTCTTCTTCTTGCCGAAGAACGAAGGGAGACCGTCTCCTTTGACTCTGGGGGAATTGGAATTGGACGAACTGCGGGGAGTTCCATTGAATGGGTAAGAGGATGGTTCATCGGCGCGGTCGTCAACCCATCTCCTAGTTCCGGGCATCCCAGTGCATGCTTCAATTGTCCTCACCAACGGGGCCGCCCACTCAGGGCGTGGAACGGCGCCACTAAGGAGCATCTTAACGGTCACATTTTGTTGGTAGGCAAGCGCGTTTGCGTCTTGTCGTTCGACGATGACGGATCCTTCGACAGAGACACCTCCAAAGAGCCCTCGTGTCTTTGAATAGCTGTACCTGTACAAAATGTGAAAAAGTCGTCGCCAATATTAAAGGGAAGCACGCACATCGCTGCGACTCTGCCGCTTGAGCTTAGAGATCCAATGGCTTCACCATTGCGACCCAGAGGTCCGACAGCAATACTCAAGTTTCCACCTAAGGTCAATGACCCAGCAGACATGAATGATTTCTGTGTGCATCAATCAAGTGGGAAGTATGCGAGTAGAGGTGCGCTCGATTAAACTCACCACTGCCTGAAGATACCATAGTTGGTTGATATGACAGCGAGATCAACGATACAACTCACAGAAGTCGAGTTGAGGACGATTAAGAAATCTGTTAGCTCCGCACCAAGCTGGCTGCCGACACCGACCCCGGCGCATCCTATGGCGCTGGGAGCAGACCAATCTTCGGAAGAGCGGTCTCTATCCAGTGCTAGGGTGACACAGAAAGGACAAGACGTACTTCCATCGCCCAGCTTTGCAATGACAATGCCGGTCCCTCCCCTAGCAGAGAAGACGAATCCAGCCTTGAAGATCGTGAAGATGGCGAATCCCTTCGCATTTTCTAATATGTGTCGTGGAATGACCTAGTGGATCGCATGAATTATGCAGCATCACTAAAACGAAAGGTCAACAAACGCCATCGAGGCCATTGTTTCTGCTATCGACAAAGGAGCTAACTACAAGACATGTTCTAGGGCGGACCATGCCGATGCTGAACTTGACTCACATATCCTGACTGCTTTCTCGCATTCCTTGGGCAATGTCTGCGGTAACATGGAGTTCAGTTTCATCTCTTCAGGATATCTTAAGAATGCTCAATGAGAGAGAAGGTAAAGGTACTTGGTTCTGCGGAAGGAGACTTCCAGGGTTCACTGGGCCACCGCAGCAGAGGCAGTGGCCCCGTGATTGAGTAGCTCCGACGGTGTATGTACCACTTGAATAGGCTTACATAAGTAAGCCTCCGCAGAGGTGGTCGGCTTTCCGATGGTGCCGTCGACGGTGATATGACGACCCACTAATTTGCTCGTGTCTATCTATGTTGGCCGTTCGATCCCCCAGGTGCTCTGATTGTTTTGTTCACCGTGATCTCGATCGGAGGGGCCGTAACAATTTGCAGTATAGAGATATTTTGAGTACACAGCTCCTCTGAGTATATGGGCGATACGTGGGACACTCAACTGTTCACGCATGGCTAGCCCAGGCAGCGTGAACGGGAACAATACAAGGCGCCTATCGAGATACTATGGAACCGACTATCAAATCCAAAGTACAGTAGTGTGGCGATTTGAAATGTGGAGAATGCAACAACTTGAAGGTTCCTGTCACTGTGCTGCACGAAAGCCTATAGTACTGGTCAACGTGCATGGTAGGCAAAGTTTGGCATTTGATTGCACGGAGTCGAAATGTCGGAGACTGCAATCGACCGTGCAAGTCCACGGGCCGTACGAATGCTCTGTCTGACTCTCAGGACCGGGACATCCGATGGTGGCTGGGTCGGTCGGTCAACAGTCCCGACATGGTTTACCTTCGCCTCTCGGGCATTTGTCGATTTTCCTAAAGGGGTCTTTTCACTACCAGATCTTGGTGGTAAGTGGAGTAGTGGTATCAACGGCTGGCCGGAGGCAACATCAAGGCGAGTTTGCTTCAACGGCTCCTTAACTTTGTGTACCGCCTTTCCAGATCGCTTTACGCTCAAGCAGGATGTGTGGAGACACGGCTATGTTATTAGGATTGATGGTCGTCTGCACCCGAGGCCCAACAGCAACCGGGAAGGGTTCTCATTGGCCATGCATTTGGCGAACGGCATCCACTGTTTGTACCGATTCACAATCAGTGATCACAGCCATTTCAGTGGTCATGTAGAGCGCAACCGATAGGCGCCTCGATGGCTGTCCTCGTGACTGGCAGTCCACACGTTCCTTACAAAAGGAAGCCATCAATCTCCCCCTGGTCGCCATTAAACACGCCAGTTCCCTTGGCCTCACCCAGTACCCAACCGTCGAATCCCCATCGACAGTCATGTCCCTCGATGCCCAAGGTGTCCTCGCAGCAATAACTGTGGCCATTTATTTCCCCGTCTTCTTCTTTGCTGTGCGTATTGCAATGAAATACCGGAAACGAGGTTGGATACTACTCGTCCTATTCACACTGAGTACGTGGTATTATCACCCATACCTTGTACATCCATTGATTATTACACAGTACGAGTCGTCGGAGGGGCGTTGCTGGTAGCAGCAGAAGAAATCCGTCCAGCTGTGACTGGCCTCTATATTGGAGGATATGCTTTAGAAGCCTCCGGTCTATCGCCGCTATTGCTCTGTACCCTTTCCCTACTCCATATAACGTCTGTGTTCCACATTTCTACTCTTTTGACTTACAGATTCACTGACATTTCAACAGAACTCAGGCTCCGGATGGCCGGCTCAAATATGACTTCATGTTCACAATCCTACATGTGTTTGGACTCGGAGCTCTAGTTCTTACTATTATTGGCATTTCGCAAACTAGCTCCAGCTCGCAGTCGTCTGCGGAAACGATGCGTCGTGTTGGTGTGATTCTTTTCGCAGTGCTCTATGCCATTTTGGCTGTCATTACCGTCTCGCAATGGATTCACCACAGGCAGATCATGAAATACCGGAAGCAGGTATGTCATGCTTTCAACCTCACTATCCGTCCCTTTTAACTGACTTGACACAGCTTCTAATCGCTGTTTCAGTCGCGCTGCCCTTCCTCGCCGTCCGCACACTGTACAGCCTCCTCTCCACTTTCTCATCAAGTAGTTTCATCACCTCGGGATCGAGTTCCAGCTCTGACAGTTCGCTCGCCAAATTTAACATGTTTTCTGGCGAGTGGCAGATATTCCTGGGCATGGATATGATCATGGAATATGTTACTGTTCTCATTTACACCTTTGCCGGCTTCACTCTGAGGTTGGATCAGGATTACAAGCTACAGGAATACGATGAATACCCACTTCATCACGAAGGGTACTGATTTAGACCTTTTCGGGTAGAATGCTGTATCATAGGCCACGACAATACCATACTAGCTGTTCTGATACTACCATTGTTGTTACCATACACTTATTTAACATTGCATGTCAGAGCTGCAGAGTCAAGCCCTTCCCATACTGCCTCTAGAGGCAGGTGCCATGGGGTCTGGGAAGCGCTCCGGCTTAGCTGAGCTCTGTATAAATGTCCTTCTTTCCTCCAGACTCTATACCCATAGCCACACCTGATGATCGGCGGAGAGTTGCTTCGTTTCGTACGTCCAAAGCAAAGTGGAGGTTGAAAAGAAAGTAATGGAGCGAACAAATATTTGTATGGACGCTTACATAATCAAACAATCAAAGGGGTCAACATGATACCGTGACGCTATACGAAGGCATCTAGGTAGCGGATAACATGAAGCCACATCACACACGCAACCCAAGGGGCCTTTGACCGTGGTCAGTGGTTACTTTCCAAAGCCAGAATGGACCTGACATAAACCAAAGTCAGCATGAAACGGTAATGGGACATGCTGAGGTATTCTTACCGACAGGATCCGCTACAAAAACACAACGTTAGTCTGAAATATGTTCGGGTATAGAAACGAAGACGCACTGGGTTCGTGCCTTGAACCGGTCCACGTTCCAACAACGCCAGCTGCACTCGCTATGCCGCCAACTTGCACACCTTCAGAGCTGGAAAATAGAGAACAAAGGGTGGTAGGTAATCACTAATCAGTGCATTAGACAACTTGCCTCCATTGCATAATCTGATCGTATGCGGAAGCCTTGTTCGACTGTGAGACCACAAATCCCGCAGAGCCAAACAAGGACTTACGAATCGCCACCGTACGACTCCATCATGGCTCATGCACACCGACCCCACGACCGTTGCCTCGTTGCCATGAATACCTACGGATGACCCTGCAAAGTATAATGTTGGATACCGAGAGTCGTCATACCCGGGGAACCTGCTTAGGGGATAATCGGTTGGGATGGCACTGCGCTCTATGAGGTGTAATCGAAGCTCGATCAGAAGAGTAGACTCCTCGAATCGGGTTGTCTCAAAGAAATCACTACGGTTGAAATATGGGTTGCTGGCGAAAGTCTACAGAAACATCAATCGCGAATGTCAAAGTCGTTTGTGGCATTTACGTTGAAGGCTAACGAAAAGAATATCAGAGGTGCGCCAGTGGCATTGTTGTAGATGACTCACCATGTAGATCGCTGTGCAGTTGCCCAGCGTGTTTATTAGCTAACCCATCATGTCACGTAGGCAGGGGCGCACACACCGGTAGTCCATGAAGGAAACATATCGTCTCCAAGACCCTTCGACCCCCGCCCAATCTCGCATACCACGAGTTGCGGCACCAGGCGCGGAGTATGCACGTGTTGCCTCTAATCCGCATGGAGGTCTTATATCTACAAATCGTGGAGAGAGTTCCGTTTGGTTTGACAAGATGACGTTTATGATGCTCTCTATGTGCACCCAATTCACCTCCCCAAGTTGCGTAAAGGGGCCCCAATCATTATCCCGGCCATAATTACTCAGATCGTAGACATAGCACTGACTCTTGCCACGCAATGCCTTCATTCGATTCGTCCTCTCCATGTCTTCCTCATCATAATCATCCAATGTGAGTGCCAGATACGATCGGAGGCGAGCGAGATTCTGGGATCCATTATGGACATTGAATATTGGTGATTGCAATAGGTTAGTGGACTGCAAGATGTCCACTACCCACAATAAACTTGGTGATGGGACACGATCGTATCCTCGCACGACAGGGGATGCAGTGCGCACCACAGACAGGAAGGTTTCGAGAGCATTTGTCTGTTCTTCGGATGAGACTTGTGACGAGCGTGCTATCGCCTCAGCACGGATCCGTCGCTGGAGCTCTCCCTTCCAGTCGAATGAGGGACATTCACTAAATCCCTCGTGCATCCTGCGTGGGTCATCGAAAGGATAGGATAGGAAGAACTCGCGCCACAGGTACTGATCAGAGGAACCGTAAACGACGGCGTGTGCTCTGCGGCATGTCTGAGAGAAAGCAGCTACGTCGCGAGGATGACAATGCACGAGGATTTGTTCCAAAATCTCTGCGGAGAACGACAAGAGGCTGCTAGGGTGACGATTCATGTCAGAATAACTGGCTTGGGATTCAATAGCTTCGCTAATTAAAGGGGATCGTGGAGTTCTGGTCGTAACAATGGTACTCGTGATCACTCGAATACCTGCCCAGTAAGACAACACACCTGGCGAAGGTGGTGAATACAGAAAACATTCTCTGGAACATATTTGAGCGACAGTTACACGCTCAGTCCGAAATTATTGGACCCACAATGATGACAGTTGATGGCTGTTTGGACCAGAGTCAGTTGAGCGTTTCACTCTAAGACAAGGTGGGACGACAACGGTGTCAACGATGACGACCATGTCCTTGCTAACCAGACTCACGCTGCTTTCATTATTCATATCAACGGTCCTCTGTTTCCAGCTTCCCTTCAAGATACCTTTCTTCAAGCAGAAGGAAACATTGACAGCCTTGCAACTTGAACCTGATGTCATCCCGAGGATTGCAATCATCGGTGCTGGGGCTGGAGGATCATCTGCTGCTTTCTGGATATCCAAAGCCAAGCAAAGGTTTGGTATTGATGTGGAGATAGATGTTTACGAACGCGCTTCATACATTGGCGGCCGTAAGTGCTCGTGTCTTACTGTTCGCTATGCCACGCGTGTCCTCATCGCGCCCTGACATCCAGGCAGCACCACCGTTTACCCTTATAATGACACTACACTCTCACCAATGGAACTGGGAGCCTCAATATTTGTCGATGCCAACAAGAACTTGATGAGGGCAGCCAAGGAATTCAACCTGACCATGATGGACTTTATCAACGAGTTCGCAGATACTGGCGTATGGGATGGAGAGAAGTTCGACATCTTGGTATGTACTGAAACAGACACCAGTGAATATACCCAACGAGTCTTTTATAGCTCGACGAAGGTACTTACAGCAAGAGCTGGTGGACAACCTTGAAGGTACTGTGGCGATACGGTTATTCTGCGCCAGTAAAAACACAGGCTCTGTGAGTGCAATCCATGAACGGCATATCTGACACGAATATCGACCAATCCAAGCGTCAAGGACATGATTGCAGAATATGTTAAGCTATATACTACGGAATCACCTCGTTGGGACGATGTCGCGCACCTCGTTGAGAAAATGGGGTGGACAGACTTCGTTAATTCTACAACTCTCGACTATCTAACCGAGAAGGGCATCAGCGAGAAGTGGACCAGAGAAATGGTAGAGTCTGCGACTCGTGTCAATTATGGTCAGGTGAGCATCGTCAGCTCACTGGGTAGGTAGTTCCTTGACTCCGTCTATTCACAGAATGTAGACGGCATCCATGCCTTGGAGGGTGCCTGCTCACTGGCTGCCAACGGTGCATTTGGTGTGGTCAACGGGAACTTCCATATTTTCGAGAACTTCCTCAAGCATTCGGGTGCTAATGTCTATCTGGACACTGAGGTATACCTGCTCTAATAGCAAACATTACCGTTCTCACATTCTAAGTAGGTCAAGGACATTGTACCCGTCCCGACCTCGTCACGGTGGATTGTTCACAGTTCTACTGGCTCCAAAATTTACAAGGCCGTGATTTTGGCAGCTCCTTTCCATCAGACCAACATCGTTCTTCCCTCGGAGCTCGCCGAACTCATCCCTCCACAGCCCTATGTTCATCTACACGTCACCCTTCTTACCACTCGGTCTGAGAGACCAAACGCCGAATACTTTGGCTTTCCTTCTCAAACCCAGATCCCCAAGGTGATTTTAACGACATACGAAGGTGCACGCGCGGGTGGTGTCGAGCCTGAGTTCAATTCGATCTCCTATCACGGTCGAGTTGATAGGTCGTCCGACTCTGACGACCAGGACCCAGAATTTAGGGTCAAAATATTCTCTAAGGAACGCATTTCTGATGGATGGCTAGAAAAGGTGTTTGGAACCGTTGGATGGATATACAGGAAAGAGGTTTGCCTCATTCTTCCGATACTGTTACATCTCATGACTAAATGTATGCACAATAGTGGGATGCTTACCCAGTTCTACCGCCTACGACCAAGTTCCCGCCAGTGAAGCTCGACCAAGGATTCTACTATGTGAACGCATTCGAACCGTAAGTTATGTAATATCCACCATTGCCTAGTACGTTGAAATTGTGCTGTAGATTCATCTCCACGATGGAAACGGAGACTATCGCTTCCCGCAATGTGGTCGACCTTCTATTGCACGAAGAGTTTGGTAGTGGTATATGTGGCTCTCAGCTTTCGGGCCCCGAGGTTGATCAAGAGAACGTTACCCATCATACAAATTCTGAGGATTTCGTGTTAGGTTGGGACTGTTAATACATGAATCATTTGTATATATACCAAGTGTAGAATTAGGGTGGAGTTATTCTATAGTGCTATGGTAGTATGCACATTACTTGCGACATTCTACTTACGAGTGCACGATCTGAGCGTTGAGCAAGATCAAACCGATAAAGGAAAATAGTAGTCGCCGATCGAAGGGATTCCCTTCTGCTCTGGCACTTCAGGTATAAGGAGGGTAATGAAACTACCGTCTCTCCAAGCATCCGCCGTTTGGATTTGCCTCAGCTTTTAGACCCCAGAACGACTTCCGTGAATGACGATCCGCGTTGCCATAGAATATATTACTTGGATACTTTGTGATTAACCTGTACTTACTGGGGATCGTGTTCGTATGTACAGACACTTGCAAGCAAGATAAAGAAGACTACTACACCTTCCCCACCACGTCAGGACAGCGCGTCCGAAATGCCCGGCGAGAACGAAGCAGACTACTGGGTGACCTTAAGTCCTGGCCGGTGGGGCATTCGCGTGCCTGGGGTTTTCCAACATGAGGTTACGTGGCACGTGAGTATGAAGTCCCAAGGGTAAGGTTGTTGGCCAAGTACCGTGCAACATGGGTGAACTTGTGAAGCTGCCCTCAGTCTACGAAATCAGTTAACATTAGGATCGTCGACGGATTTCCGAGATAGGGGGTAAGATGATTCGCGAATAGTGTGCTTCACATTCAAACATCATTCAAGACAATCCGCGGTTAATACTTGTGGGAGATCTGTAAGATACAACATGAAAACAGTGGCGAACGTGGATATACGTATGTAACGTGATTCATCCGACGAAACAACGATAATTGAGAAATAATACAGAGAAACCAGCCCTGCATTCGTAGGTGCCAGGGTTTAAAACCAAGAACGTGCTCAGTGTTGAACCCGGACCACGTTACAAGGTGGGTTGGACTGATTCAGTCACAATGTCGACAGTCTTCTCCTCAATAGTTTCAAGGTTGGGGTCTTCTATTTGAAGGCGGTGGTGCTCTTTCAGTTGAAGATCTGATTGGCCGTGTCGATCGCCATTGGCGGTCAGTTCTGATCCGCGTTCGCTCATATGATCGGCAAAGGCTGTCCAGTCCGAGAAGTGCCTCCGGACTTCAATGTAGTCATTGGCAAATTCGCCGATCTGATAGTCGGTTAATAAGACTTTGTCCCACAAATCATGATGTGAGAAAACAGACTCACCTCAACTTCATCCAGACCAAGCGACTCGCCCTCCGGTGTCGTCTTAAGGTGTAAACCGGGAATCATGTCGATAGCCTTTGCAAGCATAGCCGTCACCGCGAACGTATAGGTGCATGTAGCGCACACATAAGCAAATTGGATATATAGCTGCTTCCAGTTATGGTCGACCCAGCCACCGTTAACACCGGTGTTGACACCGTCAAGAGCGATGATGGTATGGGAGGCGAAGAAACCGTTGAAAAGGAGACCAATAATACCTCCTACGGCGTGTTCAGCAAAGAGATCTAGAGCATCATCGATCTTGAGAAGGAACTTGGCTACAGTGATGGTAAGAAACAGTCTCGAGTAAGCATGGAAATCCCACCTTTTGTTGCATAGTTACAAACTGCACCGGAGACGATTCCCATGATGACTGAAGCCCAGGGATGTATAAAACCTGATGCGGGTGTAGCAGCAACCAAGGCAGCGATGGAGCCGGAGCAGAAGCCGACCATGCTGAATTTCCTCTCGAGTCGGTAGTCCAAAAGACACCACACTATGCCACCAAAAGCAGGGGCGATCATCGAATTCCAGATTGCCATAATCGCACGGAGATTGGCGCCAAACGCGCTTCCTCCGTTGAAACCAAGCCACCCAAACCAGAGGATGAATGTGCCAAGGTTGACCATGCCCACGTTATGGGGTCTGAAGTTGACCAACTCCTGTTTCTGACGTCGTCCGAGGACCCAGGCATAGGCAAGACCGGCGACTCCGCTACCGATTTCGACGGGACCACCACCTGTTCAGTGCCAATAAATCAACTTCTGAGTTTTGCCTTTAGGGCGTAAACGCTCGTACCAGCATAGTCTAAAACACCCCATTTGAAACCCCAGCCATTAATATTCCAGGCCCAGCAGGCGAGTGGGCAATAAACGAGGGTCATCCAGAAAAAGGTAAATACCATAGCGGGAAGAACCCGTCCACGCTCCGCGAGCCCTCCCATCAAGATTCCGACTGTCACACAGGCGAATTCCATTTGATAGAAACTGTAGAGTAGATCAGGGATCAGGGGAGAACCAGGGGAGGGATCGCCGAGGACGTTCATGAGACCAAAATTTGCAAGGTTGCCGATGAATCCATTGGTGGCAGTTGGCGAAAAAGCAAGCGAGTATCCCCACAGGTACCATTGAAAGATACAGACAGCATTGCTGGCAGAAACCGCCCATATTAGGGCCAAAGCAGATTTCCTCCTCGATAGACCAGAATAGAGAAAGGCTGGCAGGAGATAAGGGAGATGGAAGCACTAAGTGGCGGGAATGTCACAGACCTAGCCCTGGTATCATGAAAGACACCATCGCCCCCGCGACGATGATAAAGGAGACATCTCCGCGGTCAAACCTAGAGAAGGTTGATAAGGAGAACTCAGATTCGTGGCAAACATATGTTGCCTATCAGTGGCTCACTGAGCAGGGTCCCCTAAGATAACGAGCGGTCAAATCAGTAAAAATGTTTTTGTGCATATATGTATAGACGCACTCTTTAAGACCGAGGCAGCCTTGAAGATGTCCGTGAGTCCCATTGATGTGTCTAGTTACGATAGTTGAAGTTGGAGACGAAGAGGGTTCACCTCCGGAGTATCCTTCTCAAGAACAACCTGGGCAACGAGAAAATTGAACGACTCATGGAGGTCGTATTCATACCTGCTGGTAAATGTCGGGAAAGATAAACCCAGGCCAGCTGATTGGCTGATAACCGCTGATGACGTGATGGCAGTCCAGGGTCGAGTATACATTTTACTGACAGTTTGGAGATGCGCTTGGCTGCCCTTGGGAACGTTGAGGAGAACCTGACAGAAAGGCCAGAATTTCATGCTGATCATCGTGGTGGGCGAGGTTTAGTGGGCAGCTTCACACACTAGTGGACTGTCAATCTATGATGCGTGTCACCTAATCACCACCCGTTGCATCCAAAAGCATATTCGTTCAGGGATAAGTTTGGCACTTGTGCTAGTAGGCAGCCGGCTCGATAAAATTATATTAAAGCTACTCTGCCTCTGGCTTAGTGTACTTGTAAGAAGACTCCTTGAGCGCTTTCCTCGGTTGCCACCCATGAGCACTCCAGCGGAGGCACGCGGCGGAGTATGATTGGCAGCAGGGTTGGGTGGACAGGGAACGTTTTTACCATCGAACCTGCCTGCGGTGTTGACTCGCAGCGACATTCAGTTTTGCGGATAAGACCAACTACAGGTAGGCATCCCTACTAATCTGCTTTTGCTTTAGTGCCATCAGCGTTGTCAGGTACCTCACTCCGGCGCAAGCTTCGTATATATGCTGAGCACCTAAGGTTAGGGTTACCACAAGTGAACCATCCATGACAGTCTTCGCAATCACTTCGCGTGCCCACCTGACCTTGCGCTGTCTTTCTCGGGTCAGATGGGTTCATTCGCGGGTGGAGCCGTCCGTATATGACCTGAAATACGCTGACAAACTCCACCAGAAAGCCAAAGAGTGCGAGGTTGATTTCTTTACTCGTGTGCCAACGTGACAAGTCTTCTGACAGATGAACCATCATTGCGTGCTTTTCATCCTGTACTTTCCCTTGTTGGCCATGACTTCGTAACAGAAAGGGCATAAGTCTGGGCGACTTAAAGGTACAGGCCCAGCAGGAAGTCCATCGCAAGCAAGCAGGGGCCGCAGTTGACTCTTCCCTGAAATACAAGACCCTTCCTGATGGCAGGGGAAATATCCGATCATCCACTTCATCAGAATCACTCAGCACACGAAAGGATAGCTCCCCAATCAAGGTACGAGAGATAGGCCGACGTCGGTTACTGCACATCTCACTTGTCACTATATGACTTAGCCGCTCTCTTCAATCCTGAACATCCCAAAGTTACTCGCTACTCCTCATACCCCAGCACAAATATCCTCCCTCTGGACTGCATATCATGCGTCTCGGTCCGGAAATACAGGCAGAGGCTTCATCTGCGCATCTCTGTCCCTTGAGGCGTATAATACGATGATGACAGTGGCGAAAAAGTACCCGGTTTTCATTTTGCCGGTCCCTAGGCAGGCCGAATCGGTGGCATTATCGGAAGGCGATGCCTTGGAGACAGCAAATGAATTTTACTTTTTGCAGTGGGATTTCCATCCCCCCCCACCACAGCCATCCGCTGTGGAACCGGATCCATTTCAACGTGATACCTCATCATCCGGCGACAATGCTTTGCCACAAGTATCCACCGTGCTGTTTACCCCGCTCCAAGAATACAAGCTTCACAATTCGTTCGCAACGCCATACTTTGTGTTAACATTTTACACCGACCTATCCAGCTCTCACGGCCTCGTTCTTCTTCGCGGAGAAATTACGCCATCGGCTGCCATAGCGGTACCAGAAAAAGTACAGGATACTACAGGTCGGTATCTACTGAGTCAGGTCGATGCCCAGCTGCTGGCAATGGGGATACAGAAATTCTATTTGTGGGGGGAGAGGAAGGGGGCAGGGGCGTGTGATTCTGCAGCAGAGGATCTTCTTCGGCAATTCCATGAAAAACCCCAGGAATTTGACTGGCAAGAACTTTTGAAGCACTCAAGCATTGCAGCATAGTATGTTTCAGACAATATACATCCATTTTACAAGTCCATTCATCATGTATCGGACAGGAGGGACGAACACAGCGTAGTAACTACGTATTCACGGCGAAGTGATCAGTGGAGCTGCCTTTATCCACTCCTTCGCGGTAAGTTCTTGTAAGACGAACGCTGTGAAGGCTGCTCTGGTCAGGCATGTCGTAGTCTGACCATCTCCAACATAACCAGCGACATAGCTCTTGTCACTGTTGTTGTTCAATATTGGCACGCGTGCAATGGTCCACTCGAGCGTGTCACCTTCCGTGCGGATAGTCTCCCCGATAGCGACGATGTCTTTGTATGCTGTATTTGCAAAGGTCGCGACGCCCGTGATGATGGCGGACATCTTCAGACTAAACTGATCCTTGGGATCTTTGATACTAGGAGTCCCCAAGGCAATGAGTCGTGTGATCCCGCGTTCCTTCATCACCCGGATGACGAGCGAGTACGCATGTGCGAGCGGTGTTCCCCTGGGGTGCAGAGGTCCGCGATTGACCGCAGGGCCCAGCGCAGACAGGACAGCGTCGACGCCCTGCAGAGCGTCAGAGAGTGCTTCCACGTCGGTCAGCTGGCCCTTGCGGATGACGACCTGCGGGTGGTTTTGGAGACTTTCAGGGAGCTTCTCTGGGGAACGGGCGTAGACAACGACGGTGTGTCCAGACCCAAGGGCTTCTTCGACGAGGAGCACGCCTATGCCACCAGTGGCACCTAAGATAAGAACCCGCATAGCCGGTGGTAAAGTACTCTGGCGTGTCCAATAACCGTCAGTCTCTGACACGTCCTTATTGATTGATATTGCTCACAAGTGTTTTGGGATTTGGGGGAGTGGGTGGAAACTATGACGTTACAGCAAAGGGCACGCGTAATGAGATATACAAATATTGTAACGAATACACCAGCTAATCCTATACACATCTCCAAAGAAGAAGGTAATTGTAGCTCATGGGAGGTCAGGCGCTCATTGTCGACAATCAGTAGACAAGGCAGCTATAGACGGCGTCCAAGGTATCTTGCTGCATGGTTTGGCGGGCTGTCTGGCAACCATATTTCCTCATCTTCCACTTCGAAATCCATATCTAGATTGGATTCACTCGCAACAATACTTCGAGGCTGCCCACACGATCCCGACTTTGTGGGTGTGGCAGTGACAAGTGTGACACCGTGGGCAGCAGTACCTCGTTTCTTTGCAACGCCCATGTCTGGCATCGGCCGAGACTGCAAAGTTTTTGCATCCTCTGGTCCTTTGGGTGCCGTATTTGGACGGGGCTTGAACGTGCGGGACATACTAACTTCACGACTGAGAGCTCGTTTCAGTGTCGTGGACGCGCCAGAATTTGACCTCTTGGAAGAGGCATCTTGAGCAAGAGATACGGAAAGCGAACGTGAGCGAGCACGTAGCTCTGACCCTGCGGTACTCGAAAGAATAGAAGAAGACCGTGACAGATGTTTCTTTGATGTCTTTGCAGGCACGCGTTCAGAGGCACGCGTTGGTGGAGACGGCGAACGATTGGACACCGTGTCAGCATCGATTGCATCGTCGGAGAAAGGCGAATGGGGGAAAAGTTTGCTTCGCAAAAGATGGCACAAATCAGGGACTGCAGTTTTAAATCTATCGTATCGTGAGTAGGAGGCATACGGTCTGGTTTAGGCTTACTGTGGCTCGACGATGTCTTCACAAAAAACTTGCATCCAATCGCGTCGTTTGTCAGATTCGGCTTGTGTCTGGGAGTCGTTCATCTGACTGATGAGCTGCCATGTGGAGAGCTTGTCCATGAAAGATTCCAAGCGTTCTGTCGGGCAAGGAATCACTGCTTTCGGTTTCTCTTTTTTGGGTTTCCCTGTCTTAGCTCGGGGAGTATCACCACCTGTAGTCGAAGGGGGTCCTGCCACCGGCGGAAGTGGTGGACGTGGACCTGGTAAGGAAAGCTTCAAAAGGTAGAGCAGGATTTGAAGCTGCACTCTATGCAATGTCAATAAGAGTTCAGTAGTGAGACGGAATACATACTCGCGACGTTCCAACCGTTCCAACCATGCATTTTTCCACTTTTCCTCCATCATGAGGGCATCTTCACCGTTAACAGCCTCGGGGCTGTCGTCCCCGCTTCCCGCTTTTTCGTAGTTGAGCGCATACCACATCATCGTTTCCTCGATCTCCCCTGCCCCGCCGTTATCAGTAAGTATCTGTGGGAGTTCGACATGATATTTGGCGGATGATGAACGCGTGGAAAGTAAGAGCGGGTCTAATAGAGCGTGTAACGGGTGCGGTGAATGTGGGGATGCAAGTGACCGTTCCTGTACGCGATTCAAGGACGGAACGAAGAGATTCAATGGCATAATAGACTTGCGGACGCGATCAGCAGGTGTTCGCGTCCCTAGGAGGTGGAGGACAAGAATTACCTCGGGAAGCCAGAGAAACTGGAGATATGTCCGAACGACATACTGGTCTGCGGTTTCGACATGGAGATCAGTAAAAGGGTAGTCGCGATTTATCGCTTTCTCTTGTGCGTCTGTCCATTTTGCATTTGTGGTATTCACCAGAGTCAGAGGTCGCACGAGGGCCATGCTGGCGGTGATGTCAGAGTACTACAATATTTAATGGTCATAAGTTGGTCGCTGTGGCCATTCTCCTACGGCCGCGGCCTCTTCTTCCAATGCCATGATGGCTTGCCCGACCTCTCCTGCAGATGCCACTCTTAACTCCTCTACATCCCTTTCGTATATCGTGCCAAATGCTGCGACCACACCCCTCGCTACATCATCGACTTCAACTGGCTTACCCGTCACTGACTCTATACACCCAGCCTTCACGTCCGCGAGTCCACAAGCTACCACCTGATCGAACCACGCCAACGGCTCTTTTGTCACGTTCATCGCGAACCCATGCGTCGTCAGCCTATGGCGCACCTGCACACCGATGCTGGCAATCTTCGTAGTCGCATCCAAAAACACGCCCGTGTGCTCCGAAGGAACATGCCGCAGCCCGTGCTCACCCGCTAAATACGCCTGAAGTGTCCGTTGCATTTTGCATATGTAATCTCTGATTCGCATCGCCGGGGACGTTCGACTGAGGTCAAGGAGGGGATACCCCACGAGTTGTCCAGGTCCGTGGTATGTTAGTTGACCGCCCCGTGCAGCCGTAGCAAAGTCTGCGCCAATCTTGGTAAGACGTGTGCGTTCATCTGCTAGCTCATCTGTGGTTTGGCGCCGCCCCGAAGTGTAGACGGGTCGATGTTGGAGAAGTAAGAGAATGTCATGATGAGATGATGTACGACGTGCAGCGAGCTGGATTTGGTGCAATCTTTCTTGCAGAGCTAGCGTTCTTGCATATGGTAGAGGTGTTCGAAAGTAATAGTAAAATACGGGAGGCAAAGACATGTTTGTAAGTTGGAGGGGCTTCTTCGTTTGACGGAGCTGCGTCTCACGGCTAGCAAGCTCCCACATCTCATGTCATTATATATCACTGGTTGTCCTATCCAGCTATGGTACATTATAACTAGTAAGTCAGGCAATGAATGTCGAGGGACAGAAATGACTGGGTGTAAGTTTCGAGCGTTCCCGGGTTTGCGGTCCGTCACTCTCCGTCTGCATCTGTTGTTTCTGATTGTATTTCCCTGAGTCTCCTGTTCCCAAAAGATCCGAGATTGCGTATGGATACCTCGATTTTTTGGAATAAACTGACTTGTATTTGCAGCGCTCGTGTCACTGTAACTATACATATGTGCAGCAATTCTTCAAACAGTTGGGCCCCACGCCATGTTGTCTTCCTCTATATATTCTGCTTTAATCTATGAAGAGATATATGTAGCTGCTGGTTGTGTAGAGCGGGTCACTTACACCGAAGACGTCACTTCCGTCAAAACCCGTTGCGCTGTCGGTGACATCAATGGGTTTTCTTGAAGATCTCTACATGGCCTCTCAGTAGTAATAATGGGTGTAGTTCGCGATCAATCTCACTCTTGTTTTTGGACGAATTTTGAGTAGTATTGATGTCTAAGTGTAATACTGGTCAGCCCAGTGATCAAGCTAAAGTTCGTGTCAATCTCACGACAAGGCTCAACAAAGGATGTGAATGAGACAACATAATGGCCATTGAAACTTGGTGGGCGGTGAACAAATCGACCAAGTTCTTTCCAGCTTTAAGTATCAGGATTGACAGCAATGAATACGTCAATGATGCCAAGTTCATACTTATATGCTAAATTCCAAACCCAAGTGGGCATCTCTGCCGGGTTCCTGTGGCCTCAAAGCATCTTGTACCCACCTTAGAATATATTATCCCTAAGCCCTCGTAATTACAGTGGGCGTCTCACCTCAGAATTCCTTAGGCGACCAGGAACAAGTCGGTAGTTTTCAGACGGGATATGCATCCTTGAGAGTATTGCTGGTCGATGTCCCTGCAGACGTTGCCTTTTTTCCGTATTACTCCCGAAATTTGCACGAACACTAGATATTGCAATGCTCGTTATTGCGAGCACATGTCTGCAAAATAAATTCGCGGGTAACCAGCGACCACCTGCTCATACTTGCGTGGTTCCAGGGTAGGCTCATGCGCATGGCGGTCTCTATTCCACTCTGCATACATTGGACAACGTCCTGGGAGTACTCCCGGTGAAGGGGAACTGACCGCAGAGAAGACATAGCCAACCCCGATGGGGGAAGGTAAGTCGTTCCTCCGAGAAGTCAGGCAGGCAGATAACCATGGCCCGCTGTCCACGGATAAATTACTTCAGGGGGTCGACGGCTCTGCTGAGAAAGGTATTACTAATTTCAATACAGGTCACTCTATGCCGTAGGAGTCTGGAGAAGCCTACCTTGTCGAAATAGTTGTTCATTCAAGAATATCTGTGCAGGCCTAAGGAAATGCAAATAATCTCCAGCATAGTTGTCTGGCACATGTATCGATAAGTCTATCTATTCTGACGTCTTCGCCAAGGGAAATAACAATCGACGGGACCCTTTCAAAATAGCCTGTGTTGTGTATGAAGCTTAAAATATTCAGCAAATCCATCCATACCGACGTCGTAAAACGATATATATTGCTTTCGTAGCAAGTGGATCTTCTCCAATACATATTCACTGCACGTAGTTTCCAGGGAAGACACCTTGCATGCCGTTGAGACGGCCAGTCCACCAGTCCTCCTGACTCTCTGACTTTGCAATAATTTCAATACGATCACCAGTCTTGAACGACAAATCTCCCTCCGCCTTGGGGTGTAGAAAATTAGTAGAATTGTCCTGCCGCGATGGATAGGACACATACCTGAGCATCAAAGTCATATAAGGCTGTAACATATTCGGGCGTTGGCTTCGGTTTCGGTTTCAGTGGCGGTGGCGGTGGCGGTGGTCGCTTCGCCGCAGCAGCGTTGACACCATTGCTAGCAGTGCTGGTCGGTGAAGTAAACGAGTAAGGTGGGGGAGGTGCAGCATGCTGGCCAGGGGGAGGGGGAGGAGCTTTCTTAAATGATGGGGGGGCTGTTGAACGCGACGGCGGGGGCATGCTGCGGGAAGTTGTCCCACTACTTATACTGGAGGTAGTCATCACGCTCGGAGCACGCCCAACAGATGGGCCTGTGCCTGCTGAGCGGTTAGATTGAACGAGTTTGGCTGGCATAGGCGTTAATAGGCGTGGGAGGGTGAGCTGAGGTAAAGACGACGCACAAGTAGAGATGATTCGCTTCGTGATGTTGAGATCCTCGACCTCTCTCGATGCGTCCGTCCGCTTATTCTCGTAATCTGACTGAATCTGGGAGCCAGGTACATTGGTGACATCATAACGGTTTTCTGCGAATGAATTTATCTTCTCGAGGAAGAGATAATAGATGTTGAGCCTAGAGAGTGTAGTACACCATTAGCCATTCAGAGGTACACGAAGGTGTTGACGTACTGCATATAATAAAACGAGTGGAACAGAGGATCTATAAAATGCGTTGCAAGTTGCATAAACCTTGGGAGGTCCTGCTTGAGCGCATTGTTGATATAATCGTATTCATTGCTAGCGATCTCGAAGTCCTGCTCTAGCTTGAACAAGTTCTTCTCGTCACTTAAGCTCTTTTCCTTCTTATCCCTGAGTTTAGTGAGAGAATTATTGAATCGGTCGTAGTCAGTGAGCTTATGGTCGCGTTTAGTAATCGTCTTGCGAATGATCTTGAGAACACCCTGGAATTCCTTCAATGGGCCGACGATGCGACTCTCGATAAGCTCAAGCTCCGGTGATATGGAGGAACGGAGGTCTTCCATATGTTTGCCATACTCGGGGGTGTTGTTGATTGTATCTGCTGCGGATGGATGCTTACTGACGAGACTGAGCTCTCCTGATATCGGGGAGAAGAGGAAGTTGAAATGATTCGCAAAGGCATTTGAAGAGGTGAAGAGGGCTAAGTTGGGTAAGGAGAGTGGTTGACATAGGGGCGGAGGAACACCTACAGATGACTGCTTCGGTGAAAGCTTTGGTGTCCTTCAGCAACTTCTCTGTGGCTTGTTCAAGAGCAGCAAAGTGGCGATTGTAATCATCGAATTCGGGATCAGATGAGGCTGAGTTATCGAAAGGTCAGAGAGGTATTTGGTGCAGATTGAATAGGGTCGTGCGTACTCTTTGAGAAGCCGACTTTAGATGTCACAAGATGGGGTGTCCTTCACAAGGGCTCCTCGTCAGAGACTACTTGTCGGGTGGTCTCATAGGCAGAGTCCGCCCAGAGCTACTTACCGCTTGATTGCCTTCGTGAATCCCTTCATGGTGCGCCAAACCGATGCTGGGGGTGTCGGGAAGGGAGAGCTCGATTATATAAGCTCTTATTTGCTCGTCATTCCTCTGACAATCCACCGCAATGCCCATTCAACAACCTTCCAACCAGATAAAGTCAGTCTCGTACTGCCAATCTCGCTAGGCAACTCAGCCGTTTACAGGCTCACAAACGTCTCTGTTGTACGTCTAAAGAAAGGCGGAAAGAGATTCGAGGTGATAGAGGCTACATTTACTTTGGGTCCTGGCTCACCCTCTGCTCTTCAGATCGCCTGTTATAAGAATAAAGTACAGGAATGGCGCAGCGGGGTGTATGCCTGATCATTTCCACTAATTGATCCCTGGGACCTAATGACAGAGCCAGTGAAACAAATCTAGATGATGTCCTTCAGATCTCGAACGTATTTATCAACGTATCCAAAGGTGAAGTGGCTAAATCCAATGACCTCCAAAAAGCTTTCGGGACTTCATCAGTCGATGACGTCGTGAAAGAGGTAACGGCACGATTAGTCCTTGAATTTATCGACCTCATTCATACTTGTCATCCCCCCGTAGATCTTGAAAAAGGGAGAGGTACAGGTTGGCGAGAAGGAGCGCGAACACGATCTTGCAGCCCTTCGCAAAGAAATCGCCACTATGGTAGCTGAAAAATGCGTAGATCCCGCCACTCAGCGACCCTATCCAGTTGGTATGATCGAGAAGGCGATGGCGGAAGCTGGAGTAAGTGTGAAAACCGGAAAGAATGCCAAGAGTCAGGTTCGTCTGATTTCCTATGTCTGATCTGCTTTTCATGTGAATAGGTGGCGGAGACTCTCCGGCTGATCCAAGCCGGGTCTAAGTTGCCAATTCAGCGTGCACGGATGCGAGTGCGGGTTATAGTTCCTGCTGTAGAGGGTGAACGGCTCGAGGAGCAGATCAAATCCTCAGCAGAGCGAGTCGAGCGAGAGGAGAAGGGGGAGACATGGGAGATTGTATGTTCTTCTCCATGAGGTGCCAGGTTCCATATTATGAGCCTGACTGGTGGATCACAGGTGATGCTAATAGATCCGACGCAGTTCAAGGCCCTCAACGAACTACTGTTG
This sequence comes from Scleroderma citrinum, assembly GCA_029372045.1. Taxonomy (NCBI): domain Eukaryota; kingdom Fungi; phylum Basidiomycota; class Agaricomycetes; order Boletales; family Sclerodermataceae; genus Scleroderma; species Scleroderma citrinum. Next base: position 3,063,237 of record JARFMN010000004.1, read on the forward strand.
AAGGAGTGTAAGGGAAAGGGTAGACTAGAGACCCTTGCATTGGCAGCTACAGCAGATAACAGCTAGGCGACTCCTTGCAAGCTTCTATCAGGTAGGATTGGCGTCTAAGCATGTCTGAGCTTTGTAGAATACATATGTCCCAATTTAGCCTCGCTTACGTACGCAGTATCACAATCGCCATGTCCACCATCCTCGCGACACAAGTCAGAAAACACGCAAAGGGTCCCACAAAGGCAGTGGGACGATACTGGAAGGGAAAGGCTCCGAAGGGTGTTGACGCTGTCTCTGAATCGGATGAAGAGGAAGAACAGGTCCCCGGACAAGAGGGCGATGTGCCTGTGGGCGGAGAGCACGATGTTCTACATGAGGATGGGAGCGAGGAGGACGAGGACTTACCGATGAGGATACTCCCCGTGAAAAGTTCAAGAATCAACCTTGCTTTGAAGGACGTCTCTATCTCGCGGGAGGGAAGGGTCATTGTTGCCGGCCGAGAAGAGTCCGGGCGGACGGTCAAAGAAGGTGAGTGAATGTGACGTTCACTCCAAACGGTCAGTATTAAATGTTTCCAAGAAGAAGTCGAGGAAGGGTCGGAGGAAGAAAGCACGGAGGGTGAAGAGGAGGAAGAGGAGGCAAGTTCTCTACTCGCACGTTACCGTCATGTTTACCCCCTGTGCAGTCCAGCGATGAGTCTGAATCCGAGGATGAAATAGCAAAGCCTATATTCAGACCAGTTTTTGTACCAAAGTATGCTGATACGCGTGTCTTAATCTGAACAAACTACTGATCGCGTGCACTGTTACAGACGGGGACGCATAACAATAACAGAAAGAGATACAATTACCCAAGAAGCCGAGGAGATGCAAAAACGACAGGAACTTGCTGCGGAACAGAGAAAGAAAGAAAGCTATGACCTCGTCGCCGAAAGCATCAGGCGGGAGCTGGCTGAAAGTGAGGGGTCTTCACACCTAGTGTGCTCTACGAATTTACGCGGTCACCATTAGAGGAGAAAGAAGACATTATCCCCGATGTCGATGACACTGACGGACTTGATCCAGAAGGAGAATTTGAGGCTTGGCGGTTACGAGAGTTGGCAAGGATCAAGAAGGAAAAGGAAGAAGAGCTCCGGCGCGAGGAAGAAAGGGAAGAGATTGAACGGAGACGTGCACTTCCAGAGGAACAGCGGATGAAAGAAGATCTCGAACGGGCAAAAAAGTTGAGAGATGAGAAGCCGAAGGGCCAACAGAAATTCCTTCAGAAATACTGGCATAAGGGTGCATTCCATCAGGTCAGTGTCTGTATCTGTGAGTCAAGTAGCCAAATCAGTGATACAGGCCCTACAGGATGACGAAATTCTCAAAAGACGCGATTATACCGAAGCTACGGAGTCTACGGTGGATGTTTCGATGTTGCCAAAAGTGATGCAAGTCAAGAATTTCGGGAAACGTAGCCGGACCAAGTACACGCATCTTCTCGATCAAGATACTACTGTCAGTACTGGCGGCTTTGGCGGTGCTGGTTCTGTCAAGTCGGGTGGATTCTCTATTCAAGGGGGTGGTTGCTTCCTGTGTGGCGGTCCACATCTCAAGAAGGGTAACGATGTTTCTGATGGAATTTTGTCCTGTTCTAGCTAAGTATTTACTTCGTAGATTGCCCTCAAAACACCGGTGTCCCGAGTGGTCCCCGAGGAAAAGATCCGTGGCACTCTCGCGATGGTGGGGTTGATGCTAGGGATCATCGCCCCACGAAAGAAGACATGTCACGGCGCCTAGATAGCGACCACAAGTCATACCATCGTAATCGCAGACCAAATCGATCCAGATCACGGTCAAGATCACCATACGGGGACAGACGGAGAACCAGGGAAGTGGATCATCACCGGGATAGCTACCATGAAAAACGCCGTCGTCTAGATTAGCTGTAGTTTGTCTGGCTGTATATTTGTATCTATGGGTTCTTGCGGACCAACAACCCACCCCTTCTAGAAGTTGTCATCTGATAATCAGTATCTCCTATCAGCACTTTGACAATCATGTTAAATACCCAGCCTCTGCCAGACTGGACTACTCTTCGTCACCCCCGGATACGCAAGGTAAGCAATCCGTTATCAACTTTAAGCCTCGTGCGCTCACTACAAGGTTTTCTAGTATGGAATTCTTTATGACTCATGTGGCACTTGCTGCAGGGCAGGACGACCTCAAAATTGCGTTTGCTAACGTTCTTCACAAACCGCCGTTTCCTCTTAACCCTGTTTTGAACTTTGACGTCGTTATTTTTTCGAGATACGACCCGCGGCGAGGCAAAGTTGGAATACTAACACTTCCAACTATCGAAGCGGGTACCATATTTATGAATGCTTACGGTTCTTCCGGCATCACTGTCAAAGGACGCCCCGTTTCCTTCCAGCCCAGCCGAAAGGCAATTAATGAAGCCAAGGTTGCTATACTCAACTCAACTCCATGGGTAGACCCTCTGGAGCGGCAGAAGGAGAAAGAAAGGTTGGTAATGGAGGGTAGGCCTCATGTTCTTACCCAGTTCGCGTTCGGTCGTTTTCTTGCGGATGGGAAATTCATTTCTGAGTGTACCGCTGGAGGGGATGCCGAAGTTGCTTGCGATCTGGAGCGACGGCAAGTGCGCCTCACACTTCGCAAGCAGCAACGACACTCCCAATCCGACGACGATTTCATCTCTTTGCTGGGGATGCAATTCGCAATAGATCCAATAGAGGAGTCAACCACTGTTTCCTACTCTCCCCAATCAATTGGCGCCATTTTGGAAGCTCGAGATGGTGATTCCCCTGTCATTTTCTTCTCGGCAAATACATCCCCCGTTTACAAATCGGAGAGAACGGGTGGGTTTTTGGCCGGAGACAGGGCGTCGGTGTCACGTGTCCAGGGACTCATACACAACAGACGTATGCCTCCGGGCTGTTTCAGCCTGATGTGCACGTTCAAGAACGACAGTGATCGCGAAGCTTTTGTTTACGCCTGTAGAACGAGGCTTCGAATCCGCCACACTCTACATGACACCATATCTGTTATCCAGGGCGATGGAACCTACGATGAGGATAGTCTCGAACGCCTTCTTGTCCGCTTACCGTTCGAGGTCGCATTCGAGTTGGAGAAAGCGGTCAACAATCGGATCATGTCTATCAATGGGGCGCTGTCCTTGGAAGTAACGTTGCAGGAACTGTCCCAAACTTCCCCGGACCATGTAGCATCCATACTCAGGAAGTTTGTTGCTCACCTGGAGGAAGGGGGTCAGAATCGCAAGCAGCATCGGCGGAAGCGTCGCCGCCAGCGTGCCTCAGAGGACCGTTCTTTGGCTGGGCGCTTTAAACACACCATTGCCGAATATTTTGAGGAGCAACAAAAACCAAAGAAGAGGCTTGCTCCCTCGAATACCACGGGTTCATACACGTACCAACTAGTCCTGACGCCAACGCGACACATCTTAGAGGGTCCAACCGTCGACCAATCTAACAGCGTCCTTCGGAAATTTGGGAATCACGAATGTTTTTTGCGTGTGTCTTTTCAGGACGAGAATGGGTCAAAGCTTCGGGGGGACTTTGAAACTTCGATTAATGAACTATTGGTGGAACGTTACCGGCCGATTCTACTGAACGGCTGTCGGGTCGCAGGGCGTAAATACCAACTACTTGGTTACTCGATGAGTGGTCTGAGAGAGCACTCCATGTGGTTTGTGACACCGTTTAAAGATGCTAAGGGGAAAGAATGGGACGCGGAGGCTATCAGGAATAGTCTGGTATGTGTTTTGCGCATCCGTCCAACTTGGTGTTAACATGCAGTAGGGTGATTTCTCTGAGCTTCAGCATTATCCCGCGAGACTGGGTGCCCGCTGGTCTCAGGCGTTTTCTGCTACAGATCCATCCATCACAGTACAGCCTGACGAGATTAAGAGAATCGATGATCGCAGGTCCCCATCTGGACTTGTTATGACGGATGGATGTAGTCCTATTTCTACAGAGCTCATGCGCGCAATCTGGAAGGCATACCGACCGATGAAGAAACACTCCACGAGAAATAACCGTCCTTGTGCCCTACAGTTCCGCCTCGGAGGGTCAAAGGGCATGGTCGTCGAGGATGACACGCTTATCGGTAAAGTCGTCTGTCTTCGGTTTTCCCAGACTAAGTTCGAGGCGCCGGATAATCGTACATTTGATATCCAAGCCACCTCTTTGCAACCGAAGGCAATGTACCTTAACCGGCCCCTTATCACTCTGCTTGAATTCCTGGGTGCTGATTGTGCCCACATAACTAAACTTCAAGATGCCGCGATCAATGAAGCATATTCCCTCCACAGTTCCATGGGGGACGCGTCCAAGGTGCTTCAACAGCATGGATTGGGTGCATCCTTCAACATTCCATCTTTGCTGAGCGGCATGATGAAGGTACTTGGTATAGACTTCGCATTGGGCGACGGTCAGATGGGCTACTGCAGCGACCTGTTGACCAATTCTCTCAAATGCGCCGAAACGCATATTTTACGCGAACTCAAGTATAGAGCCCACATTACAGTTCCCGGATCTTTCACACTGTACGGGGTGTCGGATGAATGGGACTGCCTTAACGAAGGCGAAATATATGCGACGGTCGTTGATCCGAGGAAAGGGATATACGAGGAAATCGAGGGAGTTATCGCTATCACTCGTAGTCCTCAAATCCACCCTGGGGACGTACAGCTCGTCAAAGCAGTTAGGCGGGAAGAACTAAAGCACTTGACCAATGTCGTTGTATTTTCTTGCAAGTGAGCATTTTACGTTGTGGATCGGGTTGACTCTGATGATGCCTAGGGGAAATCGACCATTAGCATCCTGTCTTGGTGGAGGAGACCTCGATGGTGATGACTTCAATTTGATTCTGGACGTATGTCTCAACAACTTCTTTATATATACTACGTGTCTGAACGACTCTTCAAGCCCGATCTACACCCTAAGAAAATTTGGGAGCCTGGAGCATACGAATCCCTTGGGAACAAGAAGACAGACCACCCTTGTGACATTGCGGATGTCGTCGATTTCATTTTCGACTACGTGAGCGCAGTGTTTATTTTCTTGGCCCTCACTCAGATTTTCCTAGATTAAATCAGATCTAGTTGGTCAAATTGCAATAATGCACTTGAGATATGCAGATATCAATGATCCTGGGTGTAAAGAATGCCTTCAGCTCGCAGAACACGCATCACATGCAGTTGATTTCCCTAAGACTGGGACGCCTGTGAGGTTCCAGGATATCCCAAGGTTGAAGAAGCAACCAAAACCGGACTTCCTTTCTCACGAAGGCCGAGATCCGACTGGTGATAATTTCTACAACAGTCAGAAACTCCTTGGAAAACTGTTCCGACGCATCCCTCTAGAGCAATGGGTTCCGGAGGAGTGGAATAGGTCATCATCCCCTTCCAACGGGGAAGTGATCGAGAACGCTTTACGTGGGGTTGGGTTGTATGGTCTTGGTCTGCCCGAGTTACAGCCGCCGTCCGAGGAGCTTTGTGAGGAAATGCAATATCTACTTGAAGAGTATTGCGACCAGCTAACTTCCATCGGGAAGGTGCATACACTTTCAAAGAGCAAGGACGCCCCTGTTTCAGAGGCTGAGCTCGTCAGCGGGACCCTTATGGCAAATTGGTCCGATCACCACCGACGGAAAGAAGTGGTCACTGCTATGAATATGCAAGTAAGTATAAATATTTTATTGTACATTCCTAGACATCGCTTTACATCTGGTAGACCCACGAACTTGTCCGCGCTGTACGGGCTGAAATGAGAACGATTGAGGTAGACCATGAGCACAATGAGGATGATGAAGATATCCGGGATGATTATGACTATGATGAGGAAGACTTCTATCGCGAGAATCGGATGATCGCTGAGCATTTCAAGCGTGCTTGGGCGGCCTGGTATGTCGCTGAAGAGGTTCTACGTGAATATCCGGGCTCCTACGGCCCTCAGAGTTTTGGTTTCATTGCTCTTGGAAGAATGCTGGAACTAATCAAGGAAGCGAAGCGGCTCCTTTGATGACCTCAGTGCTGGCACGTACCTCCCTACTCGGTTCGATCGGAACATAAGGTATACATCTTGTAGCAACACTTACCCTGGATTATTGTAATGAAATGCATCAACATTGATTATCCAAAAGGCTCGAGACGAAGCTGTCTCTGCAAAGATCGTTCATGGAAGTGATACAGTTATCTATGTTTACATTCGAAGTTTTTTCTCCATTTCCGAGTGGAGACTGAAACTCGGACCGTGCTCCATTCCTTGAAGTGGGTCAAAATATGTCTTCTTACAAAGTTTCTGGGTAACGCACCAAGGAAGAAGTCTGGTGGATCCAAGGTTTCGTCTCGACCCATCAGAATGTCGAGATGGATGTTGCTGCGCCGCATGGCAGGCATATGCGGGTGCTGAAAGGGCAATGAATATATCAAGCATCCGCGTCTGGATCTGCTAATACTTACCATGGAAACCGTCTTGCGTTCCATAAGCAGGCGCGCTGGGACATGGAGGCCATGCACATCTCGCAGCATGGTCAACTTGAGATTATCTTGGGTTTCATCCCACTGCAAGATGATTCATCAGAACCCACTATATTGTGTATATAAGTGCGTACATGAATGAGACGGTGTTCGAGGTTGTTGTTCGACGACTTGGTTTCTGCTGCGATGCTGCGAGGTCCATACTGTAGTGTGTCGTGCACACCAAGACTGTTGGCCGTGTCCCTGAACGATGCAGACTTGGATGGCGCAGATGGAGAAATGCGCATGGATGGTTGCTGTCGGGGCATGGAATCAGCTATGCTCGACAGTGTCAACGCAGGACATTACCATGGTGGAAGTATACAACTAAGACGCGTCAGTATGTGTGACACCTGTGACGCTTCCCCACAGTGTGACACACATCTATAAACTACGGACTGCTCTGAGCACTCTTATCCTCCTTCTTTCTCCATCTAAGCATATACAGACTGTGCACACCAACCTAATAGAGCCCTTCACTCACGATCGACGTGGAAGTCTCCGCCATGTCCAGTAGGCCACCCAGGCCCCCCAGCATGCCACTTCGAAACACTGTCGCATCCTCGCCTGCCCGCAATATAGAGACTGTGATTTCTATTCCTTCCTCCATCGGTACAGCACAGCCACGTCCTCGAACAGCGAGCTCTGTCTGGTCCGCGAGAAGTGGTGGAGCTCACGAACAAAGATCTCTTGGCTTATCCTATGGCACCCGCCTCAGTAATGCTAACCCATCAAATCTACTGACGAGACCTTCCGCTCGCTCCCTAACCTATCCGGTTGCTGGTCGGGGGCCTTCTGTTCCTCCCTCCGCCTACGAGCCGCGTGTGATTAGAGCCGACTCTATGCTCAATCCAGATATCGCTTGTCCTTCGAGTTCGTCTGTTTCGCCTTCACGCACTCGACGACCAAGTGCAACCAGGGGGACTAGGGCATCGAGTAGCCAACGATCTTCAGCACCGCCTTCAACCTTGGCCAACTCGGATCTAGCACCCTTTCCTCGTCCAGCGTATCTCGAACATTCTGCTTTGCGTGACCTATTACACACTGAAGTACCTTCTTCACACACTCCCCGCACAGCAGAGCCGGCTTCGAGGACGGATTATCCTTCTGGTTTGAGGGGGTCCCGTAGATCCCCCTCTGTTGACAGCGACGAAGATGACTTGAGTCCGCCCCGAGAACTGCGCAAAAGTCCTCCACCAACGGTGCCCGCATCCCTACTGGCTTTGTCAATACCTACGCGATGGTGCGAAGAAATGAGGAGTCCGCTCCTGACTGTTTCAGGCGACGGAAAAGAGCTCCTTTACCAAGGTGAATTAGCTTCCATGTCCTAGGAAAGATATTCATCCCTCTCAGGAACCCCTAGCGCAAACGACAAAGATACTGCTACTGCTCGCACAGCAGTTCCTATCCCGCCTGCATGTGGTATATATTACTTTGAAGTTGAATTAGTAGGCAAAGCTCAGAAGAGGTATATACGCATATCTCGATGCTACGAGCTCCTACTAATTGAGTGGCTACAGTCATGTTGCGATTGGGTTCGAATTCCAGAATATAATGTAAGATTTATCAATGACCTGGACAATCAGATTTATAGGTCGGGAAGTCAAATTATCACGTTTACCAGGGTGGGAAAAGAACTCCTGGGGTTATCACGGGGAGAGTGGTATGATATTTTCTGGTGAAAGAACTGGTACTCCCTTCGGATCTAACTTTGGAGGCAAGTGAAGCATTGTCACGGTCATGGCATATTTGCGATTTACCTGTTGAGTAGTCGGAGATATTATTGGCTGTGGCGTCGACCTCAGCCAGAACAAGGTGTTTTACACGAAGAACGGTTCCCTTATAGGTAGAAATTATCTCATCATGCTCATGTAGCTCATCTTAATCAGGACTCTTCAGGCACTGTGTTTGACAACGTCGGAAAGGACGGCGATATCTTTCCTGCTGTCGGGCTCTCCCACATCGGCGAATCCATCAGGGCTAACTTCGGTCAAGAATCCTTCAAGTATGACATAGAAGACCATGTACACCAACAACGCAACCAAACGTGGGCCAAGATACAGTCATTCCCTTTGAAATGGCCCAGCGAGAGCAAGCCCAGCGATGGTACTGAACCTGTACCACTGTCTGTTTCCGATGAGAGCGTCAAAATTCCTATAAACGAACTTGTCCTGACGTATCTGTCGCACCATGGATACGCTCGTACTGCACGCGCATTTGAGGTAGGATGTAACGTTAGAGGGGGCCTTATTTCATCGTCGTCACCGAAGACAATGCCAGCGGCGACATCGTCTACTCTGGCAGAAGACTACGTGATGGTTGCGAATGAGACCGCCACGACTGCTTGGCCCTCTCATAAACCCTCCAAGTCGCTTGTATCCGATGATATTGAGATTCGGACACATATTGTGCATTCTGTCATTGCAGGTGACATTGATACTGCGCTCATGGAAACAGAAATGCATTTCCCCGCCGTTCTAGAGGCCGACGCAGGAATCATGCTTTTTAAGCTCCGGTGCAGGAAGTTTGTGGAGCTCGTCTTAGAAGCAGCGGAGCTAAAGAAGAAAATGCGAGCCGAGGAGTGTGGGATGAGCATCGATCCTGCGATTTACGACGATGCACACTATAGTAATGGCGTCAAGTCCTTTGCAGATGGCATGGACATGGATGTTGACGACGAAGAACATCCAGGGATTGGTATGAGAAACCTCACTAATAGTAACACCAGCAATAGCCATATTGATATTCCTCCCGCTATCTCACGAAAGTCTTCTCCCTCAACCTCCGCTCCTGCTAATTTGGCAGCTGAAACTGCCATCCAGTATGGTACTGCGCTGGAAAAGGCGGTGATGTATGGACAAGAGCTAGAGGCTGACTACAAGCATCGTTCGGAGGTCCGAGCGATATTCAAGCGAACATCCGTGATCATGGCTTACTACGATCCTCTCGAAGCAGGAGGAGACGCAGCTGAAGTTGCGGGGCAATCTGCAAGAGTAACTCTTGCGACGGAGCTGAATCAAGCCATTCTGCGTGAGTGCAGAAATCGAATGTTGACATGGGGACATAACTGATGCTCGTTTCTTATAGAATCTCAAGGTCGACCTGCACAGCCTTTACTGGATAAGTTGTACCGCCAGACCGCTGTATGCCTCACGCAACTAGCTTTGATCGGGAATGGGTCTGCTGCTTTTGCAGACATGCAGAAGGAACTATTGGACGCTTAATGGTGAACATATCTAGTCTCATGGATTTGCGATTTGTGCCCCACTCAGAACGTTCGTGGCTTGTAAACATGTGTAGAATTACAGATTGGGTCTAAGTAATTGTATTATGTAATGAATGAGTGGAGAATGCTGAAACTTAAACCCCATGTTATGTTATGAGACGGTGAACGATTCACCACATCCACAAGCATCCTTGATATTAGGGTTATTAAAAACAAACTTCGCGCTGAAAAATTATTCGGTTGGTGACCCAAAAGTGCGGTAGAGCACTGGTGCACTTACCTCAAAGCATCCTCCTGCCAATCCATTTCACTGCCAATGATAGAAAACAATGCTTTGCTGTCTATGAGGACCTTGACCCCGTCCTGTTCGACCACTTCGTCGAACTTTCCTGGCTGCTCGACGTAATCAAGATGGTATGACAGTCCTGCACAACCCTTATTCCGAACGCCGATTCGAATGAGTTGTGGTGTGGGACCTTCCAACAGGTCTCGTAGTCGCTTTGCAGCATGGGGAGTCTGCTCGTTAAAGGGTGTCAATGTTCCGACGGAAGAATATGGATCGACGGACGTACAATCATTATTGCTGCTTTAGTAGATCGAATCGCTGGACGGGCTCGCTTGACAGCGGATGGTGGTGCTGAGATTTCTGACATTGTGCGACGCTGGAATGGCAACAAGAGTGTGGAGCGCTCTGGAGACCGGAGGACATAGCTAATACGCCGTCGTGCAAGTCCGGACAACATGAAGGACGATGACCAACTTTATCATCCACCTTGAGCCAATCGGTGCGGGCCAATTTCTCACGAAAACCTGACATTTTATCACATGACTAAGTACGGAAAATCATTGCAGCAGACAAGATGTTGGATACAAAATGAATGGTGCTAGGTCTAACATACCATCTCAGCGTTAGAATTTGCACGCTGAGGGGATTGGACGACGAGCAAGTGACCATGCTAGGTTGATGGGTGTGAACTAGGTCCAAACGCAATGCTAGTACAGGGTACAACTACAAATTATTCATCAGTAGCTAGGCATCTCATATATCAAAAGATAAATGGTTGTCAACCAGTGTCTTGCTAACTTGACATGTAGCAACTAAATATTCCGACACTCAGTCCATCTTCATCATGAGCAAATACCGGAGTCGTATCTGGGCAGGATCGTAGACGATATACTAGAAGTACCTGTTAGTTGCCAAAGGATAACATTGATAATACGGAGTCTGCACCTCATTGTACAAGAGGTACGCGCCTGAAGATGACACCCGGGATGCTGGTCCCTTCGGCATGTGACATCCCTGCAAAGCAGGATTTTCAAGAGCGGCACCCGCATCTTGCCATTCTGTTGGCTGAGTGATACCCACACCCTTTGTAGCCCTGCAATGCTACTTAGCACACAAAAGAAAACAGAAGGTACACCACGTACAACATGTTTGCTGTCTTGCACGTAACATCAGCATCGTATGTGGCACTAGTCAGTTCGAGGTAGGGTTTCACGGCGACTTCGCAAAGTAGCAGGATACCAACGTTATTGCTCAGGCTAGTCTGGCTGAGCATGCTATATCGGCTGAACAAGTAACAAGCAACACCTACTAGGCATGACAATAGTTTGCAGACTGGAGGATCTATTAGGAAGGACAGAGGCATGGATTTCACAATACGAACCTTGGACATCATCTATAAAATATCACACATCACAAGAACGAATACAGACAGTCGAATAGAACTCACATCAGCAAAATACACTCCTTTGCCGAACATGTATCCTTATGATCCTCGTTAGAGCAATCCCACAGAGTTAGGGTTACTCTTGACTCACCAGAAACAGGGGCTGTGTGACTTGTCGTCAGCCACTATCGCAAAACAAGATCAATTAGACATACCTTCAGGAGGAGCGATACGCAAACCCTGCTTGAGAATGCCTTGCAGAACCATTTACTAACGTCTACCTCTGCAACAATACACATACCGGCAAAGTTTGTTGTCCGTGAGCCATGCCAAAGCAGCATCCGGTTACCAGGCGTAATTCGATCAAAACCTGCCGCTGTCCAAGCGTTTGTCTCGGACTCTCTGAATAACGTCAGTTGAAATGGAACTGGAAGATCATCATCTACTGCTGACCTCTCAACACGGAACACATTCAATACTGTTGCCTTGAAGTAATGGGTGTCTCCATGGGTGTTAGTGGCATATTGAACCAATGTTTGGAACTCCTTGCTGGATTGCGAAATTGGCTCCATCTTCGAGAGACCAAGAGAACGGAAGTGAGCATCGAGAGGGTTGAGAGGGTTGCCATTATCATCTACGTCAATGTTCTCAGAGATTAGTTTATGAGCGACCTCCTGATGTATCATGTCAGTATATATCTTTTCGGTCAGATATACCAGAATGCACCATATCGCCTAACGCATCAACAAGGTCAAGTTCCTGTCCCGACGTTGAATATGAATCCCAAAGTAAAAGTCAGTACAAAATACCTTTTTCAGAGTATTCATCTCATTAATGACAGTGGGCCTATTCCTTCCGAATGCGTGTGGTATGATTCTGTCGAAATGTCAGCAGACAGATCTCAACATCTGGGATCCAGAACACACGAGTAGTACTCTCCACTAAGTTGTTCACAGGCACGTTGAAATCCTCCCAGTGATTTGGCGAGGTCCCCATCAATTTTGTCAAGAACTTCGGCGAGTTTCTACCATAATTTTAGCATTTTGAAATCAGTCTTTTTGGTATCCCCGACTTCCTACCTTCAGTGCGGAAAAACCATTCAGAATGGTCGACTTGGCCAGTTTTCCTGAGGAGCAGTGAAGTTGTTGAGGAACTGGTAAATGCGTCTTTCCGTACCAAGAGGGAGCTTATTGGCATCATAGTTCATCGACGACAAGTGGGCGTCAAGCAATCTATACGATAGATCAACAAGTATAAAGGTAGACCATGGGCAGTATTCACTTTGATGAAAATATGAGGCTACAGAAATCCTGTACTGCAGTTAGAACTGGAGGGAGGAAAACGAGGAAAATAGCGTACTTGCAGCTCTGCGGACAGAGTTGACTGCGGGATTAGTCTATCCTCCTTCTTGCTCCCACTTTGCTCAGGCGCGCCATCATCTTCAAACGATCGTTCTACAAGCCAATCGGTCACCCAGTCGATGGTATTCAATAGGTACCTACCAAGCCACATGTATTTTCCTAGTGAAGGTAAGCAGAGAACTCGAAGTCGAAGCAGATGACCTACCTTTCGCGGCTGGAGTACTAGCCCTCCGCTCCCATGCAACTCCAGTCTTTGACCTGAACTGCTTCTTGAACTCGTTGATTGCCATAGCCGAAGGCCATGGTCCCTACGCGCTAGTCAAACAGGGTCGACCGGGTGCTGAGTGGCACACACCTTTTCTTGCTTTTGTCCATTTTCTCCGACGCGTCCCCAGCGAGTGTACAATGTACAAGATGAGTTGCTACCAATGGGGTGCAACAGTTGGATCACGTAGAACCTGTATTACGGTGTTCAAGGAATATCTCATGTGGAATATGAAGGCGACATACTTGTTCTTGTTTGAGCCCACTTCAGTTTGGTTGAGCATGGCGTCCCAAACATCTTGGCTGTCCGAATAGACGATATGCGTGTCTAGCGGACAAGTTATTGCAAGATATTCAGAATCGACATGTGGCAGTGAACACTTACTGACAAACGGGGACATAGGATCGACTGGCGCCTTTCCGCGCTTCAATACCGTGACCTGTGTGGCGTGAGCTCGAACTTGTCAACTTAACCTATGTACGCTAAATAAGGACCAACCATTTTCTTTGGTTCCTCCTTAGGAACAGATACCTCAGCCTGGCCTTCAGCTTGGTCGTCTATCTTTGCCTTTTTAGAAGGGGATTCATCTTGGCTATCATTGTCAGCCCGTGCTCTCTTTCCTTTATTCGACTTGGGTTTAGGCGCTGATAATGCAGCGGCCGCGGATGCAGGCTTAGCAACAGCGCCTGTCTGTTGAGCAGCACTCGACCTCGTCGTCCTGGCAGACGCAGGCTTCGTCACCGTTGTATCTGCAGTAGCTTTCTTTCTGGGAGGCATGATGGGAATCTGGTTGGAGTGAGAAAGGGGCTGAGTCGTGCACTTCGCGAGGCGGCATTATATAAGGGGTGCACGCCAAAAAAGGCAACCCCGACGGGGCGGGAGGGTGATTGAGTCATGTCGGGCGGCACCGCTATACCGTGGCCCCCCCTCGGTAGTCCGGATGCCCCAAAGTTTTTGCCTAGAATTCGTGACCGCGGTGATTGGAAACCAACAAAGGCCGCTGAGATGAACAAAATACTTTTGTTGACACCGGCTCGTTTGTCCGAGGGCGGGTTCCATTCTGAGCTCAAACAAGTTCAGGGAGCTTCCCATCGATTGACGGGCGCGCCAAATCTGCCCGACTAACCTGCAACGTGGAGGTGGAATCTTCCGAAACGGCTACCCCCCTAAGACATCACACCCCGAAATGGCAATGATGCTGTGATCACAGCAAGGGGAAATATTCTAAATGGGGAAGCAGCGAAAGCATGTCTGCCACGATGTGACTTGCTGGTGGGGTTCCTATGAGCTCCTCCCTTCCGCGCGTCACATCTCCAAGATAACTCTCCGTTATAAAGGGACTCTACAAAATGACCGGATTGCCTCCCAAATTCTGCGCACGGCTTCCCTTCTCATCCCCCCATGTCTGTCTCTCAGATGCAGTTCATCCACTTCCGCTTTCCGGATGCCACACAGTGTAAGTTCCTGTAGTGTCCTCTCGGTGGCGTGCAATCATTCACATATGTTGAAAGTACCAGCTGACGACGACATGAACCTCCATGGCCTTCTTTGGCATGATTTCTCATCTCCACCCGCGCTTGATGTCCCATTGGTTCCTTCCGACCACCAGTGGCCGTCGTTCGACACGGCTGTCTTGTATTCACCGTCATCCGACTCCTCTTCCCCGACATCGTCCTGTCAGTCGACTCCTTCACCCAATGTCAGAGACGATAATCTCCCAGACGTCGACCTTCACCACTTCACTTCTACATTCCCATCGTCAGCAGAGTTAGCAAACATGCCCATCCCGCCCTCTCGCGGTACGTCGCGCAACAAGTCCCTCAATCACGTCCCACGACCGCGCAACGCCTTTATGCTCTTCCGCTCTGCCTTTTCAGCTGCTCAGAAAATCAGTACCAACATCGAGCATGACAATCGTCACATTACTCGTATCATTGCGCACTGCTGGAATCGCCTCCCCGAGGCGGACAAGCAGGTGTGGCGTGACAAAGCTGCCTCAGAGAAAGCCCAGCATATGGAAAGGTATCCCAACTACCGCTTCTCACCTGTTGGTCGTACGTCTAAGCCAGTGAAACGTAACGTTCGTCGAAACGGTCTCGAGGACAAGAAACGTTGCGAAAAAGTTGCAGAGCTCCTGTTGGCCGGAAAGCAGGGGAAAGAACTGGAGGTTGCAGTCAAACAAATAGACGTCTCCCTTAGCGTTGAAGCCTCGGAACGCACTTGTACAGAGGCTTCTCCTATCACTAAGAACTCGTCCGATGACTGGAAACCTCTGCAAGGCGACACGGATGATAGTGAAATTCGTCCATTCCGCAGTCCTCTGCTACCACCGGCTGAAACAGTTGTCTCCGGTCAGGTCAGTTTGTCCTGTTTCAAAACCTTTGGGAGTAAATTTCAACCATGTTACAGGCTCCTTTTGACGCGACGCAAGCATGTCATGCCCATCATCGTGAACATCACTTTGTTCATGTATCACCGGTTGACGATCCTGTCTCTTACACGCCTTGGGAGTACTATCCCCTCAGAGACGGAATTCACTCGCTGCAATCGTCTCCGATGTCCAACCAATATGACCCATTCATGAATTATACCAACGAGGAAGGCCCTAGCTTGTCCCATCCTGATTTCTCTGGATTTTCTTGGAGCGAGGACAGCTTTTCGTCCACTAGCAGCTCTTCGTCTTCATCTTCCTACTTCTGAGCAGACTGCGGCCCATCTTTGTTGTGATAGTTGACTTATTGTGTTCATTTAATTCAGATTGGCTCACCCCCACGATACCTAATGTCCTTATTTCAATGTAGCATCTTCATCTGTCGTGTTTACTGCTGTATCGTAGTACGTTCGGAATCACAATTTCGCGCTTCGCTGCCTGACTCCTTTGCTTCGATACTCACTTGCTGGGTTGCTTGGGAGAGGTGTGCGAATGCAGCGACCCCGAATCTCCCAAGAAGAGTTGCACATCCCACAATCTTAGCACCTGCACGGTGCATGCGAGCTACAGCTTCGGGTGAAGTGACACCACCAGCACCGACA
The DNA here is from genome assembly GCA_029372045.1 of Scleroderma citrinum. NCBI lineage: Eukaryota > Fungi > Basidiomycota > Agaricomycetes > Boletales > Sclerodermataceae > Scleroderma > Scleroderma citrinum. The sequence goes on from JARFMN010000004.1 coordinate 3,079,320, forward strand.
ATGACGATCTTTTGCAATCCAGAATCATCCGATGTCGCTAGCAATTGGGAAAAGGAGTATACGTTCCCAAGGGATAGCGAATGTATTGCTTCGCCAGCAAGACCTCCAACGACAGGAGGGACTGCAAAAGGTGAGACACCTGCCTCATTGTTGGTAGTTTGGGTGGAGAAAACTAGGCAGTTTCCCAGGGTATTCGTGCAAACGAGAAACGCGAACGGATTGATAGACTGTTTAGAATATTGCTTGATCCCGTTTGCAAAGTCCCGAAACTGGGTGGCTATAACATATGGCGGCAGTTTGATACCGAGTGTCAGGGTTCGGTCTGTCCAAAAGTGCTCCGCCATTGCATCCAAGAAAGGGACGAGGGTGGGAAAACTGTAGGAAGGAGGTGGATGTCCCTGGATGTTTGGACAACTTGCATTGAATTCGACTGCTATCCGAGAACGCCAGGAAGGTTGCTCGGTGCGAAGGCTTTGGATGGCTGTGATCAACTCTCGGAGACCCTGGGGCCTAGAATCGGTGATACTGATGATGAAGGGTTTGGAGGAGTGTGGGTCGCGTTCAAGGAGGGCTCTCGCCCATCCTATGTATGCGGATAGTGGGTGCGGGGAGTACCCGTAGGAGTTGATTGACGATAGCGACTCGGCCAGAAATGCAACCTAGCGGAGAATGAGAGACTATGCAACTTGAAATATGACACAGCTGCGCACTGTATGTGAAGAATCTTCCTCGAAGCCCGACATGGTCGCTGTCCGCGTGGTTACACCACCCGTGTGCGGACAATCATACAGGTCTGTGAGCTGTCGCAGGTCAGATGCCCATGCGCATGATGTATTCAGCAATGGTGGGTGAACGACTATTTCCCGAACTTTGACCATGGTATTGAGATGTTGGTGATTGACTACATACGTTTCGATGGCATTAGCCGCTGGCTATGGCGTCATGCTGTGCCTGACCCTTGGCAATCGTCATACTCAGTTTGCACTGGCATTTTACTGATTCTTTCTTCAGCCTTTAAAATTGTTTCTTGGCAGATTTTTCTTAGATGCCCACATCCGAACGGAATTTATCTGGAAAACAAGGAAGTGCTATCAGCCTCAAATTGAATTCGGGTGTCCGGGCAAGGAGTCACTAGGGCGGAAGTTTCCGAAGATCCATTGTGACAGACGTGCCGCAAATGCTGCCGTGTGCGGGAAGAATTGTTTGACCCATATGTACCAGGCCGAGCTTCCGTTCTTGCTAGAGGCGTCACGACACGCTGAAGGTTGAGTTCTGTCCTTTTATCATGTAAATGATGCGATTCGACATGTACCGTTCCCATTGTGACTCTGATCTGAACTGTGTACTGCCAGCGATGATCCAGTGTTCTATCCGTTGTTCGAGCCGTACAAGGATTAAACCCCGTCCTTGCGAAACATGGCCTTCATGCCATTCACCAATCTACAACAGACTTGACATACATTACTTCAGGACTTCTTCTCGTTCTAATACAGACTGCTCTAGTTTGATAAGAATCGTAGTTCTCGCGGGGTGTTGTTGAGTGGGTGTGTTGTGAGCGGTCACGCGGGCAGGCTGAGGAGCTACTCAACAGTGCAACGTTGCAGAGAGAAAACATGACATACGAAACCTAGGCCATCGAGCACAGCTTCGACGATGCCTGCAGCAAAAGATGAGCAACTGAGCTGGCTCATGTCTCTTGGCACGGATATATGTCGTTCGACGAGCGGATCATTGTCGATAATCATATCTGGCCCATGATCAAGTTATCATCAAGTCACAAATCAGAGGAACAGTTTACATTCATCTTCGTTCTCCACGCTTTTCTCGATGGAATCTGCGGGCCTCCCGAAGACTGCCCTCCACACCTGTGTATGGATGGACATCAAAGCTGGCAAGAAACGAATTTCCCGCTTAGGGGCCTTGGACGACGATTCCGCACGCCATACCATCAGTTCGAGCACACGAATTCCAACGCGGTAACCTAGGATGTTGAGTCTGGAACAGATTATCTTCGGACAACCTCTTGGCTAGACTAGATGAGATAACCGACCGTCGCTCGAGATCGTTTATCCCGCTGACACGCTTTTGGGTGTACTGAACTACCTCTGAAAAAAGAAAGGCAAATGCAGATGCAGACACCTCGGCTGATCGTGTCTTGTTGAGATTCCTGTCATAGATGTTTGGCCGTTGAGCTGCGGGTCGTATCTGACCAAGGGTTGTGCTAATCAAGGGTGCCGATGGGAGCGAGAAGCGTGCAGAGGAGTTTGTCGGGGACAGCAAGTCTGCCGAGGACAAGGAAGAGCCAGACAGAACTGAGAAACGAGACTGTGGTTGTTGCATTGGCTTCAGATATGTGTGCACGTGAGTGACTCAATTCCTGCCAACATCATGGCTGCGACTACTCCGCCTTCTGGCGGCCGCGTTTTGCACCCTTCCGTCTCGCTGCCCAACTTTTCAACTACGCCAAAGTCTGAGTCTTCCAAGTGTACGCTCCGGGTGCCCATGAGTCCAGGGAGCCCACCTGCAGTGGATCTCCAACAGCACATCTACAACTCCTTGCTAGAATCGCGTACAGCGGACATCTCCCTCCATATTAAAGGAACCTGGGAAGCAGTATACAAGCTTCATAGAGTAGTACTCATCCAGTCGGTGTGTACTTCCATGATATGGCAGCTCCCCATCTCGAGTGCTCACTCCCACCAGGGATTCTTCAATTCACTCTTCACTGCTGGCTTCCTCGAGTCGTCGCCTAGTCTGTGTAGTAGTATATCAGGAACTAAGAACATCGACATCGTCTTCGACGACCGGAACATTACACGTGCAGGTGCGTAAGTTGTCTGTGAGTTATCAATATCCTCTGAAACTGTATCCAGCCTTCGAGTACGTCGCCAGATATCCGGCCTATTACTTCTCCTAATCAGATTCACAGAGTATGCATTTCTCGCTTATATGGCGGTGGTCCACCATTGCATATCTCTCCCTCCTTAATCCCAACGCGTGCGCAACCCCTTACCCCGTCGTTCCTGTGCCCCACACCATCGTCTGACCTCCCCAAGGGACATCATCCAGCAACCCCTCGATTCCTCCTTTCCTTACTTGCAACGGCAGTCTACTTGTCTATTCCTTCAGTGGCATCTCAAGCCCTCAGCGGCATCTTTGCCACCGTAGGACCATATACAGTCGTACAATATCTTCGGTTTGCTACGGGTATTCCCATAGGAGCGCCAGAAATCAACGATCCAGAGGCTGCTGTCGGTCTGGAGAAGATCGCAGCCCTGCTTTGTACTGGAAGCAGTGCTCACTCCACATTTGCATCTCACGACATGGCCAAGACCGAACCACGAGATCTCGCTGACAAATTACATGACCTGGTTATTCAAAAGGAAGACCCTGCAGAATCGGACGCAGAATCGGAGTCTGATGATCGACCAAAACACACGCCGTGCTTTAATTATGGTGTTCTGTCAGATAAGATTGGTGAAGCGGCTGTCTGCTGGCTAGCAAGATGGGGCCCAGATATGTTCAAATATGAGAATGCATCGGCTAGGCGTGACTTTCCTCCTCCCCCAGTACCCGATTCCGTACATCACACGACACCCAGAAGAAGAGCAGAGACACTACCAACCCGGCCGTCGACAGAAGATGCACCTGTATACACCCCTTCTCCTCGTGTCCCGGTCATATGGGCTAGGGCTGGGCTGAATTCAAAGTGGATACGAGAACTGATCTCTTCGGATGCATTGTTTGTGAAAGGAGAGCGCGAAAGATATGATTTGGCGCGAGCCGTAGTTGAGTTTCGCAGGAGGCAGGGAATTGACGAGGATGAGGAAAAGGACTGGGAAATCATGTTTCGTGAAGGCATCTACTATGCTAACATGGTATTTGCAGTTTGCTTCCTTTCAAACCACCGACATTGAACATATCTTGCAGCCGGTGGAAGATATCATCACAATATCGCAAGATATATCCCCTTCAACGGGTCGGCCATTCGTCCCTACACCAATCTTACAAGCGGCACATTGGAACCAATCACTTTTACGCTGTCAAATCGCTTCGAAGCCTATTACCAACCCGTCATCGCCTCCGCGTACCCCACCCCCACGTGAAAAGGAGCTAGGGATATGCCTCACTACAGCAGAGATCCTATCCCGCCTTTCTGCGTCAGACCAGCAAACCCTTCCCCTTGATGAACAAGAGAAGGTCTATTATCCCGTCACTTGTGACTCCTCGGTGAGATTCGGGGATAGTAGTGGTCTCGAAGGAGCGTCTATGGATGAACTATTTGAGCCCCCTGCTTCTCTGTCTGATAGCAAGACAGCTCTGCGGATTGCAACCTCGGAAGCCAATTTCTTCGGTCTTAGGACCGAAAGAAAGACAGCATCAGAGTGCATTGCCAGCGACGCTGTAGGTAAAGCCCGATGGTCACCATTCCCCCCTTGCCGCTTCGCAGTCGAATTTTGGGACATCGACTTTCTTAAAGAAAAGTCCCGCCTCCACTCGCGTACGATCTGGTACGCTGGTAGCCTGTTCAATGTCTACATCCAAGTGGTGCGTAAGAAGGGTGTTCAACTTGGGATATATCTTCACCGCCAATCGAGCGTGGACCCTATACCTGGTGCATCTGCGCCTGTACGGGTGCAAATTCGTGAACGCAATCACAATAGAGTACCATCACTTCCACAGCCTATCCCTGTTTCTTTCTCCGCGGCGACGGTTCATTACTCGCCTTCAATACACCCACCCTCGAGGAGCGCCACACCCATTTCGAGTGGCTCAACCTCACAAGCATCTGTTGTAGCCCACCAATCTTCCGGTAACTCAATCCCTGTCACTGCGACACCTGTGGCCCCCACACAGGTGTTCAGAGATCCGAGAGCATCTGTGACCGCCTACTTTTCTATTTCTTGCCCGAGCTCTACTGGTTCTTCCATCACACGATTTACCAGTGGACCTGACGTGTTTTCAGTCGGACAGAGCTGGGGTTGGAAGTCGAGTTCGCTACGCACGGATGACGTGGGAGATGATGAACACCTAAAATCGTCTGGGCCTGCATCCAAAGAGGTCAGTTTAAGGGCTACTATTGTCCTTGGCATTATCTAGATATGTAACCTGGTATGTATGTCTCGTCTTGTGCATCCCGGACGTCGTTACACCTCAGTCATTATATACGTGCACGTTAGTCTCTGGAATAAATTACGAGCCCTGTAAATTTTGTACATCATCCATCAGCATGTATCGCGGCTGTCAGGTGGACCCTAGTTTCTTTCGGCAACTCTATACATCCTTCTCACAGTTGGAACTGGCTCACACTCAGCCTTTGTACATAGCTACGCAAGTTCTATATGATGTCGAAGGGCAAATCCAGGCAGACCGAGCAGACCGCACTCGTCGCACCCATGTCCAATCCTTCAGCGGGCAGCGCCAATCCCTCTGTTTCGCTCCCTGCGTTATGGGGGTATATTCTCCCGGCGCTCAACCACATTGTTCGTTCGCCGACCAACACCCCCGAGAAGGCCCCCGTCATTGACGTTTCATACCATATGGGTATCCACACCGCGACGTACAATTACATTACTGCAGTACCTGACCTTCTCCCGGCGGCCGACCTCCCACACGGGGCAACTGCCCACGACAGAGAAAGACAGATGGCGACGGGCACTGACTTGTACCTGCACCTGGACAAGTTTTTCACTGATCTCGCTCGAGAGCTACTCCTGGGCGCACCAGAGGACGACACGAGTCTGATCCCGTATCTTATACCGTGTTTCAAGCGCTATGCGGTCGGCGCCCATGCCATTAATCGCCTCCTCAACTACGTCAACAGGCATTACGTGAAGCGGGCCATTGACGAGGACAGAGGCTGGCTCACGCTCGGTGACATGTTCGACACGGTCGCCAAGTCGATTCAAGAGGGAGGTACGCGCGAGCAAATTACGAAGAGGCTGAAGGAGAGACGAGTGGAGGAACTCAAGAAGTGGGGCTATGAAGTCGGGGGATCGCCAGAGCAGTTCGCGGAGGCGGAGTTGTGCGCGGAGGCCGCAAGTTCCCTAGACCGTGTCGTCCCTTTGGAAGCATTGGCGCTGCGACGGTTCAGGACCGAGTTTGTCGAACCGCTATTGGCAGCTCCGAAAATGAAGGGGAAGAGAAGAAGACCGGGCGCGCCGACCGCTAGAAATGGGTCCAAGACGAACCTTTCCAAGGGCAGACTAGCTCGCGCGGTACAAGAATTGCTGGACGTTCCAAATGCAGATTCAGTGCAGCGACGCGGGGTGGCTTCTGACCTGACTGCCATGTTACGCGCTGTTGGAGTGCAGCCAACCCATCCTATGCGGAAGAAATTGGATAAATTCCTAGCGACCGACCACCAATGATGTATCCACGACATGTCTCATTATTACATAGTTTCCAGTGTTACTTCTATGCGAGGTTTAGGTGTTGGAACATATGTTGCTATACAGGACATACGACACCACGGACAGCTACGAGTTGGGCCTGGCCTGGTCCGTTGTGTGATGCATGCTGAGGAGCGCTTCCATATCCATGAGTCCACCGTCTGAGTTTTGGCCCCCGAATATACCGAGGTTCGAGAAGTCTATTGTAGACAGGTCGAATGGCGCATGCATGTGTTCACCAGCTGGGTCGAGCTGTGGTTGGTTGGCGAAGCTGGCTAGAAGCGATGCAGGGGAGGTAACATGACCTCCTGGTGGACCGTGGATGTTGTTATTCACTTGCTCTCCAGAAGAGGAAGGTCCAAACAAGTTTGCGTCATGGTTGTTACCTTGGGCCGTCAGGGCATCGAGAATCTCCATGCTAATGTGATTGTTGGGTTTCGTATCTTTGTGCGAGCCACCACCAGCTGCTAGCGAGGTACCAGCATCGGTGGTAGTGGGTGTGAATAGGCCATCTCCGGAAGCCGACTCCGGACCATCTCCAAATAGATCTGTCATGTTCGACATTTCCATGTCAATACTGTCCAGATCGAGTTCGATCGGTTTATCTGCAGAGTTACCCAATGTTGTGTTAATTCCAGCCATCATGGCTGGTGAGGTCTCGTCCACCGTCAAGTCAATGTCCACGTGCTGTGCTGATGCGTTTGCGGCGGCTGTGGAAGCGAGCACGGCCATGAGGTCGATATCTGCGGTACTTGATGGTCGTGCAGATTTAGGGGCAAGCGATACTGGAGAAGGTACAAGACCCTTGGGGAAAAGGGCCTCTTCGGCTGTCATGCGGAAGGAGGATGACGAGAGGTCGAGCTTGAGAGGGACGTGTGGTCTATGTAGTGAAGACAAAGAAATTGCGGATTGGCGACGGGCAGGTACCATGGGTCCTTGAGGTGATCCCTGGACAGGTGTAGGCGGTGGTTGCATCGAAGCATCCCCATCAAAGGGCAGGGGCGCCCGATTCGAGGCTGGTGACTTCATGGTTGATTGTGCTGCCATAGCGGCCATTTCGGCCTCTCTGGCGCGACTTTCCTCTCTGGCCAAATCTCGCTTCAGTACGGATATGGCGTGAAGCTATGAACAGTGGGTGGGAAATCAGGATTTAGATCATGAAGTTCGATGGACGAAGCTGTACGCACCAGATGAGTTTCTATCGTGTCGCATATTTGGTCGTACTTTTCAAGTTCACGACCAAGGGATGCAGTCAGGTTGCGGGGAGGATAAGGAGCGTATTTTCGTATGCCGCTTATGTGTATCGTATTATTCTGAGGTGTATTCCCTCGGAAGGGGAGGCAACTCACAGTCTCTGTGTATCGGCATGGAAGTTGTATATCTGGCCAGTCTTCACGACTGCATTCTATTCCAGTATCAGTACACGTGCAGACATGAACATCTGGTCAGAACCTTGAGACAGACAGCGAGAGCGTTGAGCTCGGGTTCCAGAACTGCCATTGGATTGAATGACCGTCTCTGGGATATACGAATTGCTAATAAAGGAAGTGCTTTGGGGACGAGCCCATTACACGAGTCCACCCAAGCACACCGCACACTCAATCTCGGGGCCAACAGAGCCGGAGCATGTCCACGGCTGCCCCTGATGCGGTGCCATCTGACTCGCCAACCCCGCCGTACTATGCAGTGGTGAGTAAGCCAACACGTCGTAGTTTTGTGACCAATTGTCCGCGTTCTGCTAGGAGTGCTTTCCGCGTCGTATTCGCCACATAACTGGCGTTCAGATAGTCAATCTAACGCCGTTCCCTGTCAGAGACGCATTTGCGACTGCTATCTCGCAGCCCGCATCCCTTTCGCAGTTCACTCCCCTCGGAAACTTTTCCGATGACCTTGACTTGACCTTGCTCCGTAAACGATTCCGTCGAATATCTTCGACCTCGGTAAATACATCGAAGAACCTCGTCACTGATGATTTTGTCGGTTCTCCGGATGAGGCAAAGGCAACTACAGAGGGGAAAGGCCGCCGCAAAGTTCAAACACGTCCAACCTGGTCAAGTGGTGCAATCCCAGCTCCAGGTTCTGTTCCTGAAAATGCGTCGACTCATCCGGCCGCGACTCTGCACTTTGATCATACCCAGCGTACGTTGGAGAAAGTTGTTCAATCACGACTAGTGGAAACCTTCATCACCATCACTGTCCCAGAGCCTCCGCTCCCTCCTTCGCCTGCTCCCCCTAACACTAGTGCACACGCGAGATCTCGTACCCAAAGTGGTTCAACACCTTTGTCAGTCTCTCCTGGCCATATCCCCACGCCGTCTAAAGTTTCAAGAATATCCCGTTCAGCAAGCATAGGCGGAACTAAAGGGTTGTCCAATCGAATTGGGGCTCCAGCTGCGCTACCGTCACCTACAACACGAAAAACACCACCTACGTCCAAAGCTTCGTCGTCGTCTTCTTCTAGGAAGCTCGTCAGGACACATAAGCAATCATCTTCCGTTCCTTTGCAGAGAAGCAAGAGCCAACAGTCTCCTTTTTTATCGACCGACACCGGACCCCAACATGTACCCAACTACATATCCTCCGTTCACCGTCCTTCGACAAATCCAATATTCCCTATTGATCCTAGTTCAAACGAGTTTGCGCCGCATACGAACCTGAGTGCGGACAAAGTCAAAATCGAGCTTTGGGCTAGGAACGGGGAAAGGGGCCCGCCAATGGACGTGAAAGGCAAGCAGAAAGAAGTTCCAGAGACGGCCAACTTGTCTCCTGCTTCGGAATGGAAACGTTTGAATGAGTGGTCCGTAACTATGTCAGATTTGGTGCCACTGCTCAATGAGGTATGTAGGTTTTTGTGCAATGTCTATCTACTGGACTTACCCTTGTATCTTTTGCAAAGCTTGAAGACCGCCAGTCCTACTTGCCATCAAACACGCTAGTCATGACGTTTTCTACCTCTGATCACTGTTTTTACCTTCCCAGTACTCTACAACCACCATTTCGCGCACCATCACTGTCCCGATCTACATCTCCGTCTGGTTATAATACCGACCCTGAAACCGAGATTCGCAGATTTGATCGCGTTACCCCCTCTGTCGCCACCGATTCCATCCATGCCTCTGATAGTTATTCGAGGCTAAGTCTGTCACGCAGAGCTCGTAGGACTACTGCAAAGACAGCCAGTTCACAACAACTCTTTCAGTACGAGCCATTCTTTCTATAACCAAGCCATTCATTTAGCCAGATCATAATAGCCTCGCGACTCTACAGGCTTGCATTCTGGACACAGAGGAATCACTGCGCATTCTCATTAAGGAGACCGAAGCGCTGTTGGGTAGTTGCGATGCCACAATCTTGGTGTGTTGACTTGGACGCGCCTGACGTATTAAACTTACCCGCCCTCATTCCACGCGTGCAATAATTGTACATCTATGTTTCCTTACTCCATCTGTCATCTAGAGTCGGGAAGCCTCCGAACGCGAGGTACGCATCCAGGACCGACAGGCCGATAAGCGCGACATTGTCGAGCAAATGAAATTCCGTGAGTTTGATCCGTCTTTTGTCTTCCCACCTGACACGTGACCTATGCCCATAGTGCAGGACGACATTGCCTTCCGGCGGCAGCGATTACAGGCTAGAAGAGAGAACCTTGCACTAGAACAAGCTCAGTATGCTGCTGCAGTAGCAGCCCTTGCAGGTAATGCAGCTGAGGTGACGGAACGAAGGCAAGTGTTAGCGAATGGTGTCTATTCGCTTGGGTTTGACATGTGGGGTCTCTTAGAAGTTCTCTTACTGCCCTTCGGAACCGTATAACGCCTATTCGAACATCGCTGGTCTCCGTACTCTCCGCCATATACCCCATCGACCTTACCTCTCCTTCGGATTTGCTCTATTCGGTCTTGGGTGTTCCTTTACCGATTCCTCTAAATGGAAATGAACCTGCCCCTCCACTGTCCCTTCCATTTCATAAAGAAGTTACAGAAGACGCAGTTGCGACGGCCTTGGGATACGCTGCACATCTGGTGCAGCTTCTCGCCGTGTACATGGGAAAAGGGCTTGTGTATCCTGTCACCTATGTTAGCAGCAGGAGTTTAATCAAAGATAACATTTCTACAATGGTTGGACCCCGCATGTTTGTGCTCGTCCTGCATTCGTTTGCAACTGCTGACGCTGTTTACAAGGTTTCCACTTTTCTCCAAAGGCGTTGATACTTATCGCTTTGAATATGCCGTATTCTTACTGAACAAAGACATAGAAATGGTATATTGCGCATCATGGCTAACATTTTGTTTTCTGACATGCTTTGAAGCTAATGGCCGAACGAGATCTACGAGCTCTCGATATGCGACACACTTTACCTAATTTGAAGAACCTATTACTTACGCTTACTGACGGCGAATGTGCAAATATCTGGTTTGTGTTGGGCATCGCATTTCAGTTTATTCCGCTTACGGTGCACGTAGTCACCCGCGAATACAAGACTCACCGTCAACTTCAGGATTAGCTACGCCTCCCCGATCACCATCACCCGATCATCCTAGATCGTCGTCTAATACTCCCAAGGCGGGACGGAGTCCATACGTTGCCCCGACCGAATTGCCTCCAGAGAGTGGCTCTTCTTCACTTGGTGGTGGAGAAACGCCGACTGTTACACCAGCCGAGGTAGCTACTACAAGCTCACGATACCCCAAGCTTATGCTTGCTCTTCCACCCTTTCCTGGCTTCCTGCGTTCTCGAAATGTGTCATCCGTACGGTCCGCGACTAAACCAGCATTTGAGCAGAGCGAGGAAGACTCAAGTTCCGCTTTGGGTGTAGCGACGGGCCCGTTGGAGTCTGGGCAGTCGGCTAGACCAAATGGAGGTGAGGACGATGACGACCGCCAGACAATCAAAGGGATGGACATCCTGCGGAGGGGACAACCTGTCGAGGGCAAAGCAGTCAATGTGCATGTGCCTCACCGTGATTCTACTACACAGGAGAAGTTCTGTGATGGATCGTCGTTGACCACGTCTTCTAGTGCGATTCATGTAGAGTCTGGTCATCAATAATCATTTCTTTGTGAACCAGGATCCTCGATGAGATCCCCATGATTCAAATATGCGTATCATTGAATCCCAGTTAGCCTCGGAGGTATCTGACGCGTGGAAGCGCCGCGAGAAGCAACCGGTCCAGCGAGTGCTTTACTGTAAATCTCGCGGCGGACGCGACAAAAAAGCACCCGCCACGGATGACCAAGGGGCGCAAGGGTTGAAGTAAATTCATTATCCGCCTAATGTAGCAGTCGCCGCTTCTAGCCCTCTAAATTTCTGAACTTGGCGCGTGGCGAAAAAGCAAGCATATGGAGGCTGTCGACGGTCGGGAAGACCAGTACACGGGGGATGCTCACGACGACAATTCTCAAGGCAAAAGCACGGCCATATTTACATTCCAACTATGTACTCTTTCATTGAAAGTGTGTAGTCTGTCGGTAAGGATATTGTGAAAAGGTGACAAGGCTTTGCTACGATCGCCCTTTACGAAACTTGAGGGGCGGACTTTGAAAAAACGAGGGTAAGTCCGGTCTTTTTTACTCCCCCACGCGCTAGCGAAGTGCCTTAAATTCGCTGGTCTTCACTACACAACATCAGCGTCCTCCCTTGCATTACGCTCTGAAAAAACCCAGCAGTTTTCAACAGGTATTTCCTCGCCATCTGGCACGACATTCGATTCTTATATTTCTTGTTTTGTAGCAGCCATTCAGCCGCATTGTACCATCAGTCCATTCTAGACGGGCTTAAATTGGCTTGCAGGTGGGCAGGCTCATATGTTCTTTTCGGCACTCTTTTAATCTCTCGCGTACCCTTCACCACCACCACAGGATTACCTTGTACTTACCCTTACCGCTTACTAATCACCTTCGTGCATCATCTTTTCCCCACTCCGGAAGAAAAGTCGCTGCCCACTTTAGCTACTCGAGATGAATATTGCAGAGAACATTAATGTTTCAGCCGATAATCGCTCCTCAGATGGGAGAAAGCAGAGCCCTCCTGCTTTCCTCGACCTCGCGGACTCGGTATGTCTCCACAACTATGCACAGTCGCGGTGAGAAAATAACTTTCTCTCAGGCTGCGAGACTAGGTACCAATATGCCCGACATCTCGGCTGTGAGTGGTTTCTACTATGAGACCGTGGGAGTCATCTCAATTCTGTATGACCTTAAAGCGCGTGGAATTGAAGAGGCTGGAGCACGAACGTCAACGTCTGCTTCAGCGGAAGATGTTCGAGGATCAGATGCGCGCGTTGGAGCAGCAACAAGCTCAGGAGCTCCTTAGTATCCCATATGAGTCTATGGGTTCTGCTCACTTGGCCGTTTCCGCCCCCACCACTCCTCCGCGCGTCAACGCGGTCTTGCAAGGTGATGGCTTCGTTAAGTCATCGTTGTCTCAGTCTTCCATGGACGCCGATGTTCTTTCCAAGGCCGTGGGCTTTGCAGTCGACAAGAGAAAGTCTGTCACGTATGCACCTTCTGTCGATCGCTCCCCAGAGCTCAGTTCGGGCCATATGCTGAATGGTCAGTATGCCCGTGGAGGTGCGAAGAGTATGCCGGCTAGTCGTCGGACTTCTGCTAGTAGTCATGATGACGAGCTTGTGGAACACATTCGAGGCATGGCACTGTCCGGTGAAAAGCCCTCCAGAGCTACCCCGAGTCCAGGAGCAGTTGCCCAGTCCATTCTCACCAGAGGGCGTTTCAGCGAGGAGGACCAACGTCGCTCTAACCAACCATATAACGTTGGCATGATGCTCGACGAGCAGTTGGACCAGGAAATGCACAGTGAGTTTCTTTGTTCTATTTCTGTCTGTATTAGTCGCTTATATTTTGAAGATGCCATGAAGAATTTACCAACATCAGATGACGACAAATTTGTGTCCTATACAAATAAGGTCCGTGTCTCCGCTCGCATTTTACCCCCGGTCTATATGTGGTTGTAGATTTCGACCTCATCCGCTGCTTTGGATCTCGCACATCGGTCGCAAACTTCCCCTCGCAACTCTTTTGCAGGGCGTAATGACAAACCATCTGAATGGCCGCAGTTTTCTGGTAATCCCCGTATTCCGGAGAGTTTGACTTCCCGGACCGATCGCCGCACTGTCACCACACCGACCGTGACCCTTACGTCATCTCCTCTGGATCTGACTCTCGCTGGTGCAGTTTCTGGTACTTCTACCCCGCCCATCGGCCAACACTCTCAGATCACTCTTGCATCTGCAAGTCAAGCACCATCGTCCCGCCGGGGATCTCCATCTGTTACCATCGAAGGCCTTACATCGGCACGTTCCGTTCCCGCTACGCCGCTTTCTATTGCAAATGGGGGGTCTTCACACATGCTTCAAGCCCCAGGAACTCCTTTAACTCCTGACAGTCAGAGTTTGAGTGGTCGACTCTCAGCCCAGGGCAGCCAGCACTTGGGCAATGAGACCAAGACCGAAATTCAACCATCATTGTCACGTTTGCCATCGACGCAGTTTGATAACTCTACCTCGTTGTCCTTTGACGTATGTTACCGTGTCCTCTTATTTGTTTGCGAATGAACACCTTTGCAGCAATACGGCGTCGATTCAGTTTATGGCCTCAATAACCAGCTGGAGAGCACCCGTTATAACTCGTACGGGTTCGATTCCGCTACTCGCAGTGGTCACGGCGTCAACGGTGCTAGCGGTTCTACTGCGTTGTATCATCACAACGGTTCCCGCTATGGTCTTGGATTAGGCCGCGGTGGTCCTGATGGGAAAATTAATGGATTGCATGGTACCAAGCACAAGCGGGGTGACATGGATCGTAAGTCTCGTGGACTACATCTTTCGGGTCGCTGAGTGCGTTCCGTAGTCAACCGTTTCGCCGGAACGCGCTTAGAAGACTTGCAAGGGGAGATCCTTGCCTTGTGCAAGGACCAGCATGGATGCCGTTATCTTCAGAAAAAACTCGAGGAAGGTATACCAGAACACCGAGATATGATATTCCGGGAAACGTTTGGGCACTTTGCAGACTTGATGACAGGTATTATTCTTGTTCTTGGCTTATGAGATGGTATTCATATGATGCCAGATCCATTCGGCAACTATCTTTGTCAGAAATTGTTGGAGCACTCCACAGATGAACAACGCAATCTTATTTGCGAATCTGTGGCTCAAGACTTGGTCAACATCTCCCTCAACATGCACGGAACCCGTGCTGTACAAAAAATGATTGACTTTCTGTCAACTAGACGACAGGCAAGTCTGATTCCAGCGTTTTTTCGCTTCAACACTTACAGGGGAGAGCGTAGACTGATCAAAGATATAATGTCCAGATTCATTCGATTATTGTCGCACTTAGCCTCCATGTTGTTGTGCTAATCAAAGACCTCAACGGCAACCATGTCATTCAAAAGTGCTTAAACAAACTTGGCCCCGAGGACAATCAGGTGCGATCCAATTAGATTGTCTGTGGCTCTCCTAATTCTGGTCATAGTTCATCTACAATGCCGTTGCTGCCAATTGTGTGGAGGTCGCTACTCATCGCCATGGATGTTGCGTCCTACAGAGGTGCATTGACCACGCTTCTGAACACCAGCGCATCCAGCTCGTAAACGAGATTACCTACAATGCACTTACTTTGGTTCAGGACCCTTATGGAAACTATGTAGGCTGCCGTGTTACCTTGTCTTTCTTGCGCGGGCTCACAGCTATTTATCAGGTCGTGCAGTATATCTTGGATCTCAATGACAATCGCTTCAGCGATGCTGTCATTCGTCAGTTCGCAGGTAATGTCTGTGCTTTATCTGTGCAGAAATTTAGCTCCAATGTCATCGAGAAGGTAAGTTCTAGTATCGAAGGCAGCTCTTGTGTTATTCATTTCTTTTGCAGTGTGTCCGAGTTGCAGAGCATAATACCAGGAAAATGCTGATCGAGGAACTCCTTAACCGTTCACGATTGGAGAAGTTGTTACGTGACTCATATGGCAATTATTGCGTCCAGGTAATGTCCCAGTCTTTATGCGCCTTCCTGCTATATTGAAACTTTCACTCAGACTGCGCTTGACTACGCGGAGCCTGGTCAGCGCGCCCTACTTGTGGAAGGGATCCGCCCTGTGCTACCGTTGATTCGGAACACGCCTTATGGGAAACGGATTCAAAACAAACTCCAACGCGAACACGTGGACAACTTCAGCAGCTCCTTCCAAGGTCCACAAGCAGTGGTCAACATGGGTCTTAACAACCAAGCGATTGGCCTTGGACCTGGACACCTGAACCCTACTGCTCGTATCCACTCCAACAACCCTATGGCGGATATTTATGCTTCTCAGCCCGGACTTTATGGCATGCAAGGTCAAGGCTCGTACGGACCTGGTCATTTGCCTCAGATGCACAGTCTTGGAGCGCGCTCCATCGATGAATATGTTCTCCAAAGTCACTCTTCTCACAACACACGACTGACTCCGCCACATTCCCACGCCGGCGGGTACTCTGGTGTTTCTGGGTATGCTAACGTGAGCCCATTTGGCAACGTTGGACTTGCCGGGTCCTTAAATGATCCTTACCAGAATTACGGCTACGGCATGTGAAAGGCTCGCTGCGCTGGAATCCATGACTCAACTCTCGTCCATTAATGCTCTATTTCTATGTATATTCTATGTCTTTCCGTTTGGCGACTGATACCTCTTCTTTGTGTTGCATGGGTCGACCTGGCGGTTTTTGGAGGTATTACGCCAATGGGATCGGCCGGCTTCGATCAATACCACTGCACTTGTACTTTGGTCTGGCATACAACCAATTCCCTCCATTGCTATTGCTTGCTTTCTGAACATTTTCCTTTCTTCCCATCCGCCGCATTTGTATAGCCCTAATTTTCTCATCTAAAGCAATGTCTGTTTAATGGCTCAAATTGCCGCAGCACTACGTTCTGTACTTATTGTGCAATCTATGCCATCGTTGCCGTTATGCTCGGAGGTCAGCCACTTTGTTATGAGATGTTAGAGTCGGCCTACGAAGGTCGCAGTCTAATTTACGAGTTGAGCTTGGCCTCAGACGAGCCGAGAGGATTACATCAGCAGCTCCATGAAATAAAAATATGCCCTGCCGAGCCACTTTGACATTTCCACACACTCGTTTTTCCCCCTCACTTTCTTCCAACTCGGCCGCCATGCGCTCAGTGTTACGCATCGCAGGCCTCGCACTGGTGGGCGTCCTTCTGTCCGGCGTGCACGCCATCCAAACTGTCACAAGGACCGGAAGGTACCTCTATACTGCGGATGGAAACAGATTCTATATGAAGGGTGTTGCTTACCAGGAGCAGGGTTCGTCGTTATTCGGTCCTCGGAAATCATGACTCTGACGACTCTTTGAGCAGGCGCAGTAGTGGCTGACCCCAACAATCCTTTCCTTGAACCATCCACCTACATTGATCCTCTCGCCAATGGAACCGCTTGCCAGCGTGACCTCCCATACCTCCAGCAACTCGGCGTCAACACCATTCGAGTTTATAGCGTCGACTCTACTCAGAACCACGACACGTGCATGCAGCTGTTCAGCAATGCAGGCATCTACACCATGTAGGCGGTTTGAGATTTGTTGCCTTAAACAAACTCACCATAATTGTGCCTGCCGCCCATTTTAGCATCGATCTTTCGTTGCCCGTAAACGGATCCATTGACCGCAATTCCCCTGAATGGACTACCAACCTTCTTGATCTTTACCTTGAGACCGTCAACACATTTACAAAATACAACAACGTGCTCGCTTACAACGTTGGCAATGAGGTCGTTATCCAGGCGAATGGCACCGGCGCGGCCACGTTCGTCAAGGCTGCGGCTCGTGATGTGAAAGCTTACCTGTAAGCGGGCAAAAATATCTTATTGTCTATCTACATCTCTGAACCATTTGTAGCAACTCGATTAAGTCATCCGCTCTTGTAGGTTATGCTGCTATCGACGGTGATGCAGACTGGATCGTTCCCCTTGCAAATTACTTCTCCTGCGATCCATCTGGTTCCAACTCCGGTGCCACTGCGATCGATTTGTTCGGTTTGAACAACTAGTGAGTTCTGGAGCAGTCCGTGCCAATTTCTTCAGCGTCTCACATGATTTAGTGAATGGTGTGGTGACTCCACCTTCCAAGCTTCTTATGCAGGTATAGAAGGTGATTTCGCAGGATACAACGTCGTTGCCTACTTCAGCGAGTTTGGTTGTATCACTGCTGGCACACCTCGTCCTTGGACTGAAGTTGGCGCCCTCCTTAGCTCTGAAATGTCACCTGTCTGGTCTGGTGGTATCGCCTTCTCGTACTTCCCGGCTAGCAGCGCTGCAGGTCAATTCGGCATGGTCACCATCTCGTCTGATGGTAGCACAGTCACTACTAGTCAGGATTTCGACAATCTCAAGGCACAATATACCGCGGCATCGCCTCCTAACTCGCCGTCACAAAGCGGTGCAGGATCGACAACCTACCCGTCATGCCCTGCCCAAAACTCGACTTTCTTGGCTTCAACCCAACTTCCACCGACTCCCAGTGTGTCGGCATGCACGTGTATGGAAAACAACCTCAGCTGTATTTTCACCCCTTCGGTTTCCAACTACACCGCGATTGTGGGCTCCTTGTTAGACTATGGGTGCAGCTTGCTTGGCCAAGCAGGAGGCTCTTGCAATGATATCTCTGGCAATGGCACCACTGGTCAATACGGCCTTGTCTCTGAATGCGATCCGAGTACGTATGATAGACGTATATTGATGCTGCAGCTGATATATTTTTGGTCTACAGCTGTCAAGTTGTCATACGTGATGAGTGAATACTACGGTGCTACAAACAACAATGCTCAGTCGTGTAGCTTTGGTGGCAACGGCACGGTCAACGCCAAGGCCTCAGCTGCGGCTACGTCAGTCGCAGCCTCGTGCTTGTCTTCAGCCACTGGCACGTCTGTTCCCTCGCTTCCTAGCGGAGTTGCCTCGTCGACCCCAGGCTCTGGGTCTTCCCATAGCGGTGCCCCAGGTGTTTTTGCTGATGTCAGGGCGCTCTTTGGTGTCAGTGCACTCGTGGTGACGGGCATCGTCAGTGGTTTCTTGACTGTTGCTTAGTGCTCTCATTCTTGAGGGAGATGGACCCGCATGGAACACTACTGTGAACTTTTGATTCCCATAATTTTTGGACTTGTATTACATTAATGTCGGAGTTTGATTTATGAAAACTATTGCTCCTCTGGGCCGTCTTGGTTTTTTCCGCTCTGTCATGGCTGCTTCGCCGAACGCCGTTGACAGCGACATGCAAACTAGAGACAAGTGGGGCTCAGCGGACGACCAGGACCTACTCGATGATATGGGTCCCGTCACAACACTCGACCACGACACTTCCATGGACGACCTCCGACCTGCTGCGGGCGTAGACGACCCCAAGACACTTGTCGCTGGTAGAGACACGTCTAGCGACTATGACAAAAATAAGAACGGCTCTGCTCACGACAGACCAGCTAAGGTGCTTAAATTATCCTCTTGTTTTCTTGTTTCGTCCTGTTGGCGATGGATGCCTTCTCTCTGCTTCGTCAGCTGTTGGCATGTCATATTGTCGTTGTCGCCCCCAGCTGGATTGGATCTCTTGACGGTTCATAGACACTTCGCTGCTCTCTCAGTTGTGTCTTGTGGCATGGCTTTTTGCTACTCGCCCAGCCCCTAAAGGTCTCGCTTGCTCTGGATCCTCCATTGGCCCTTCTTATTCAGAGGCTCTCTTCCTCTGCGTCTGGTCTCGTCTACTTGCGTCGTATATTCTTGTCTCCTCCAGTCTCCGTTGTTGTCTGGCCTGGTATTAAAACACCGTTTACGTCTCGCCCAGCCGAACAAAGTCTACATTGGTGGTCTTCCAGAACACACTCGTTCTGATGACCTTCGGAACTGTTTTGGAAAGCTTGGCAACATCGTCAATATCGAGTTGAAGTGAGTTGTTTCTACTTTCAAGGAGCAATGGCATTTCCTTGACCACACCCCCTTTTATTATTTGCCCTCCTCTCAGGACCGGATATGGCTTTGTGGTGAGTGGGTTGGAGACTGAGATTTAGATGGGTACTCAATCACACGCTCAGGAATTTGACAGTCGCGAGTCCGCTGAAGAGAGCGTCGCTAAATACCACGAAGGTTACTTCATGGGAAACAAAGTCCGGGTTGAGATAGCCCATGGTAAGGGACGTGCCACAAAGCGATCCGAAGATCCTGGTGCATGTTTCAAATGTGGTGAAAGCGGACACTGGGCAAAGTAAGCATGCTCTAAGTAATACATGTAACTTTTTCACCATAATTTCGCAGAGAATGTTCACGTCAGGCTACTAATTCGTAAGCTACTTGTTAAAGTATTTGGGTCATATTTTCGACTCACTTCCTTCTAGGCGCGGTGGTGTTGCGACGGAGTCGTCCCTCATCGAACGCATACATCCACGTGACTACCCGCCGTCGAAAGACCACCCTGCGTACCGCGATGATCCTGGACGGCACCCATCACGAGATAGTCGCTACTACGATTACACCGCAGCTCCTACACGTGATTATCGTAGACCTCTAACGCCCCCCAGAGACAATCGTGACTACCCAGTGCCGCCTCCGCGGTCCTCGCGCGATGACGATTACAAGATGAGGGGACCCCCGCCGCCACCGCCGCCACCTTCGCGGTACGACCGTTCCGACAAGGATACGTACCCATCCAGGTATCCGCCTCCACCCTCTAGGGACTATTATGATCGGTATGATAGAAGGCCTGCGACAGAGGACCGGTATGTACCATCGCAACCTCCGTATGGTGGACGGCCACGAACACCACCTGGTCCTCCTCCGAGCCGACGGGATGACTTCGATAGGCCTTCTCGGTAAGTGCTCCCGTGGCCTGAAGGACGGACTGTTGTTGATGCTCAAGTTTGCTATAGTGCTTATGACCCCCCTCCCGAACGTGTGGAACGTGGACGCCCGATGACCCCACCCCGTCATACTGATTATCCTCGCGGCCGCAGTGTGGAGGCTGCTCGGTATCGGTGAGCAGGGAATGCAATTATTCTATTCTTTGTCTAATTGTGCCCTAGTCGTCGCTCCCTCAGCCCCCCTCATCGGTCCTCACAATACGAGAGTAGCTACTCTAATTCTGCGCCCTATTCTGGGAATGGGCATACTACCGACAAGCCCTCAGCACCTTTACGGGATAGTGGACGATCTAGGGACTATCACCGCAATGGTCGAGACTCTGAAAGCAACACCTACAGGCGAATCTGATTCTTTGGTGCGCGGTGCAAGGTCTACTTCGTTGGGCGTATAGACTTTAGACAGTTATATTGCCCATCTTTTTTCGTCGCTATCGTAAAAGATTTCATTTATCTTCTTGCAGTATGCTTGTCCTTGTTGCATTGGCTTGAGCAACACATTGTTTGTTGTTTCTCTGCGTTGCATGTCGTAAAATCCTGATCCAGCAAGTGGGTGTGTAATGCTGACTAGGTGACATGGAATCATATTGCCAACTTTCTTTTTCCACAAAGGGACCCTAGCAACGTCGCAATCGAGGATTGGCAAAGGAATGAATACACGAGGATGTTTGGACTTCGCGTCAGACTTGCCATCCTCGCAGAGCACCTTATTCGCATGGGACAAGTATTCAGGGGCGACGCGAAGCTGAAACTCATCCGGTGAAGTGGAGCTAAAGTGTAGCATGAGTATCACTCCTTTATGTTGAGTGGTACTGCCCCGGAGCCCCAAAGTCCAGAACATGAAAACCGACACAGATAGTGGAGTAGTGGAGTTCGACTGTCTCAACCGCTCCAGCTTGTGTCTAAGTCTAACGTCCCGGAATGATGCTATGTCCGATGCTGTAGGACTCAGTCGGGTGTAGGATGACAGTAGAAGTAGTTTTGCCCGAGAGTGAGATGGGCCTGAAAAGGTCACTAGAAGTGCTCACTGCGTGTGCAAAAGCGCAATCCGTTGACGTACCTTTACTCATGGGGCTTTCTGCCTTGATTCAGACAAAATTACGATGACTTCGTCACGAGAGAGATTTACGAGTATGCGTCAGAACCCATCAGCCGTTGGCAGAAGGAATTGGAGACACTGCAGTTGCCGGCACTTCCACATAACCCCTATAGATAACAATAATCAAAGATCCCACTAATCATCCTCCCTCTGCGACAAACTCCCGAAGTTGTCGCAGGTGTGCCGACACCTCTTCCTTGAATAGAGCAATTTCGTTGCTGTTCTTCGCAATAGCCCGAATAGTCTCTTCCTTGAGGCGGGACACCTTTGCTTGTTGCTCTCGATAACTAGAATATGTCAAACACGAGCATGTAATGCAACAGGATCCTAACCTGAAAAGTAATGCCTGTAGCCGTGATTTCACGCCCATCCCGCTTGATAATGCCACTGTTCGTGCATGCGCAAGTTCTCTCTCCAAGCGGGCAGCTTCGGCATTGCTAACTGTCGATTCTTGCTGGGAAGCCTGTTTGACTCAAGTGTAAGTTAGGCAATGCGTGAGTAGCACCACACTCACGTCACGAAGCTCGTCAGCTTGCTCGTTCAGAACGACCACTTTCTTCTCTAGTTCGCTAACTTCCTCGTGCACATTTTCACACTCTAGGGTCAATTGGTCTAGGTCATTGTCCACTTTGATTCGCTCGCTCTCTACATCGGCACGTTCTGAACGTTTCAATTCTGCGATAGCGCTTAGAGTGGGTTTGATAACCCTCTTAATCTCTGCTCCGCTCAGCAACTGTGACACATTTGACGTTGCTAAGTTGAGCTGCACCGTAAGGTCCACCCCTTCGAAAGGTGCTGGAAGAGGGGGGAATAACCCAAGAGAGGACAGAAAATTCGTGTATTGATCTAGTGCCTCTTCTACGGCGGTGGCCCTGTTTGTCATCATGACTTCTAGCGACATGACTGTTTTCTGAGTCTCAGAAATCTTGTGTTTGAGCTCTTCAAGGTTTCGTGATAATGTCTCATGATCGTTGTTCATACGAACCACCTCTTCAGGGGTAAGGTTTTGAACTTTTACGATTTCCAGCAGTTTGCTATGTTCACTCTTGAGTTGATCGAGATTAGCCGCTATGAGCGGTTAGTCACTAATACTTGAGGACAGAATGAAGACCGTACCTCGCGTGGTAACTTCTGCATTCTCGTGTGCAATAGTATCGATCAAATGCTTCTTCCGGGCTTCGAAGCGCTGAAGAACGTCATGAAACTTAGCACGGTCGCTTACAAGGAAGCCGTGAGTCTTCTGGAGCTTCTCTAAAGGTGCCTGAAAAAGAAGGTGAGATATCAAAGGCAAAGTAATTTTGCTATCTTACCGCAGATGATTGAAGCTGAGAGAGTTCTGTTTGGAGTTGAGCAAGCTTTTCTTTTTTCTCTTCCAAGTCGCTCAATGTTCTTTCATTCTTCTTTGCTGAGGGAGGGTATGAAGACGAAGAAGAGGCGCCCAAACCAGTCAACTCACCATAACGAGCCTCAAGTACCTTGTCTTGTTCCTCGAATACATCTGCGCCATGGAAGAATGCAATATATGCGTCACAAAAATATTCGAAAGCTAGTGCTTGATGGTGGATAGGATCGAAGAATTCTTCTGGTATCCTTTCTACGTTCTGCAATGTCGGATCGTCGCTTTCCAAGTATTGTAATCGTGCCTAGAAAGATACCACAGTTCACAAAAACGTACATGAATCAAGCTGCTTGCCAAGCCACACCTTTCCCATCACCACCAGCCAATGCAATACAGCGAGGAGCGTTGGCCATGAATGCATACTCCCCGGTGCGGCTAGCCACTTATTGTCCAGTTGTGAAGCAAAGGGGTATCGGAGTGCCCTCAACGCGGGCTGAAACTCGTCCTCGAACCGCATCTTGGGGTCGAAAGGATAATACGGATCGACGAGGTTGACAAGATGCTGAAACATGGCACGATAGTCCTTGCCCGTGATGCTCATCAGTGTTTGCATTGAGATCTCATACTCGGTAGTTTGAAGCCAAGAAAAGATCTCCTGACGCATCTTAGATTGATATGCACGGTCGCGGATCGGCCGGGGGTCCTTGAGCGTTTGGCTTCCAGATGGAGCAGCAAGTGAGGCATTGCCCGTCCATATTGACCCACGACGCGTTGAACTGCGCGAGAGAGTAGAGGGCTACAGAGTGACAGAGTTATAATGGGGGAAACTTACCTATGCAGAGGTGTACGCCCATAGTTTTGTTTGGAGGTGCTCTGGAGCAGAGGATTGGCATTCTGGCCTCTGTATATGGATTGACGCGGATTAGAACTTGGCCCTGAACCGGCAGGTGGTAGGTAGGGCGCGCGCATGGCTGGCCCAGACAGGCTCATTCGTACAGATGATTGGGGTGCCTTCTTCACGGTGGAAGGCATTGGAAGACCCGAGCGAGCACTCCCGTATGGATCTGGTGTAGGCTGCATATGTACTGTCGCGTACCGTCGCGTTTGCCAACTAGTCGGGTCACAAAATGTCACAGACATAACGCGTCGTCACACTGCCTGGAAAGGCGAGCCATATCTGGACGTGTTGGTAAGAACATGAAACGCTGCAAGTCTATCTTCCTTCGAAACAAATAGACGTGCTGCATTGGTGAACTCGTCGCGGTAAAGTTGCATATTGTTAGGACAGATAGGATAGAATGTTTCCGCGGGATGAATTCCGAGTGCGCGGGTTCAGATGTAACTTAGGCAAGACTTAAGGATATCGAGCTGATAGGGTGTGTGAGGCGGGACGACCTCTATGTTATTTGTTATTCTACACTACTCTATCTATATGTTGAATCCGCGGGAATGACATCACATCCCGCGCGGATAATTCTATTTCTTGGGGCGGCTTGCCTTCTACATAGTGGCTTGTCCGCCTGCATCTTAACACATATTTCATGTGGCCGACATATCAATGTTAACTGTGGGTGAGACAACTGTACTCTTCTGAAACTGGCTTTACACCTGCATTCAATGATGCGGATTTCTATGTGGGGAAAATTATCCTCTGCTCCCTCGTTGCATTAGATGGCATCCCTGCAACCATGACATCGCACGCACACTCTTATTATCTTCTCATACACTTCTGACTACCAGCCCTCTTGGCGTTATCACCGAGGAGACATCGGAATGTACTTCTGTTTTTCCCTTGGAGGCTCGGATGACAAACCAATTATCGACGCCACTGTTGAAACCATGCACGTTAACGCTGTTGACAGCAATAATTAAAATTAGGTACTGAGAATTTAAGACCTTATTGCATCCCCACTACTGCATCCCTGCGGTCTCTTAATGAAAGCTACCAGCAAACTGGTCATGGAAGTCCTGAGCTATTATTATGAGTCAGACTCGTAGTGAGCAAATTTTGACCTCCCTCCTGGTTCACCGGTGCACCTCGGACCGAGATGCAATGTGCCCATATTCCCATATGACGAGATGCTGCTCCCTCGGCATGTAGCCACTTACGAAAATTTGTGCCTCTAGATGCCTATCCAGATATGGTTTTGGGAATTCATATTACAGTAATTTTACAAATCAGTGGACTCTTCCAACGCAAGATTCGTAACTAATCTGTACGTGAGAACGACATGGAGATACAGGAATCTATGAATGTTGTACAACGAGGCTGAGTACCCACGTGTATCAGAGGAGATAAGCCCGCAATAATGAGCAGTCGAATGTTCGTAAGGGAGCGCTGGGTGGTGATGGTTGTCCGTAAGGCATTAATACCCAGCTGCTATGTCAGCGTGAAGGGTCTCCCCGTGGGTACGAACGTCGGTTGCAAATCACCGAGGGACCATCACTACCTCTCAGACACCAATGATAGTGATGACAGCTTCGATAGGTTTTAGGTGAACCTCCGATGCGTTCCTTTGCCCGGATGACCGGGATAGCTGTTCCCCAAGGGTCTACGATAATGAGACTTGAGGAATTGAGCCAAATGGCGGTACTGATAATACATACAATAATATCACCATCTTGCAACAAGGTCTGGTTTTCAATGCGAATACCGTTGACTCGTGTGCCGTATGACGAGCCGCGATCTCGAATGATAACCTAGTAATAAGCATTAGTAAATTGTATACTACTGGGCGAATTGGGATAGACCAACATGTTTACCCTGTATCCAAACCTCGGCATGTGGCGCACTAAGCGACACTAACCCTGGCGGAAAGATCCCATTATCAGACGAAGCTTGCTTCGAAGTTTGTGACTCCAAGGGAACCTTGATGCTCTGAGACAGAAAGAGCCGTTTTGGAGGAAAGGGAAAGCTAGCTGCAGTGGGGGTGAACGTAATAGACGGCAAAATGTTGCAGTGCATGAGGTCGGCGTCGTATGGGGTGAACTAGTGAAACGGAATTTTGAGGAGAGAGGATAATTACCCTTGATTTATTGCTGGGGACTTTATACTGATTGACTCGCCACTGGGAGTGTGCGTCGCTAAATCACGTACGGATGAAGATGCCGCTTGCCAGGGGGAAGAAGCATACATCAAGACGATGTGTGCGAATAATGCTTCTGGAACGGCGGCCATGTGTGTGTAGGGTTCAATCCAACTGCACAGCGGACAGGGAAGATCCCTAAAAATTAAGTCCCGATGCTCGATTATGTTTTAGAAACCAGCGGAGTATCATATGGCTGTTCCAACTTCTCAGGCTGCCTCGCACTGAGGCTGAAAAAAGAAATAGAAAATAGAAAAGGTGGCATTCACCCCCATGAACTAACTTCGATGGCACAGTCATGATGAGGCATAGTGGGGACCTGGATCATTCAATGATCGGACAGAGCAATGCAGTACTGTGATAACGGGGAAGTGAGTTTTCCAGGAAATCGCAATGCTTATCCACATGCCTCATGGTGTCTTTTCAGCTTGGTGAATGGCCACGGCCCAGAGCATGCATGATGCATGGGCAACTGCATGACCGCCGGGTCCGTCACGCGGAGTAGCATCACGTGGCTTTTGAATAGCGGTGAATGGGGCTCACACCACTGACTTTGTCGACATGTTGAACCCTTCAACGCATACTAATATAGCTAGCGTGAAAGCAGAAACATGACAAGAATGGCAACTTGGGAGCCAACGTTTGCACGAGTGGGTGTGTACTTGCATCTCATTGTCAGCACCTACTCGAACCGACTTATCGGAGTAGTGGCCGCGTGCCGGTAAGTGTGTAACAAGCATATCTCTTGCTTCCATAATACGAGTCGTTTACAGCAGCCAGGTGGTTGCTGGACTCCACACTTGCATGCTTCCACTACCTTGGGTCTTTCCCATCATCTGGTTTCTGGTGAGTACCTCCAAATCCCGTGGTGAAATTCTGGTACTGCTATGTTTTCCCTTCCCAATATTTGATGGTGTCACGGAGTATTCCGCCAGTGAGAGCTCCACGCAAGTTTCCGCGACGAATGGTTCTCATTCACATGGACCCACAATCTGTCAGCGTTGTGTGCAATGACACTCCAGTATCAGAAGTCGTGCGCAGTTTAAACGTTCGACTTTTAATTTATGAGGCCATAAATGAAAAAACCGGGTCCTGACAAGCCCTCATTTTTTTGCGACGAATAGTTCCCAAGGCCATCTCATGCATTGTTCTTCAAGTGGAGACGTCACGTCTGACGGTTATGGAACCCGTCCACTTCTTCGACTTCAGCCAGTGAGTCCTATGCGACTTAATAGATATGATATTGGATTATTATCATCCAAGTGATATCCCACGCGTGGTGTTAGTATTTGCATTGCAAGTACATATGACCCGCACGGGGACCTATCCACACATCGCCCAACCGTGTCGTTACTTATCTTTCAGAATTGCTGATGCTGAACTCTCACGCTGGTCCCTGAGGGGTTAATGAAGGATTGCAGGGTGATCGGGCTGTGGGTAAGGTATGACTATGCACATAGCCGATGCATGTCCTCGATGCCTTCATTTTCGTGACAGTGATTGTCTCTGTATCTCCCTTACATATCACACTCCAACACTTGGTACTGTGGCACTCTATGTCCGTCAATCCTCCGCGAGTGGCATTAGAAGTACCTTGACTCTTTTATTAGATGACAACTTACTGCCATCTCTAATCATAATCAGATATATGAGACTAGCCTGTCTGGCATTCTCAGGTGATATCTCGGATCAGTGATATTCACGAAGTGGGATGCTTCCGGGATTCGATTTTTTCCGGTGCAACGAACTTCAAGGTACCACTACTGTTTTTTGTTTTCTTGTTGCCCCTCAAAAACGGTGATTATTGACATGAAGGGGGATTAAGAGGTCTCCGGGTAGTATACAATTTACGAAAATGCTTCTCAATCATTGTTCTTGCAATAAATGAAATCCACAGACATAAAAGTACTCGTTCTGTCCCTTTTTTCATTGACGAAGTCTTGGAATCTGATGGAACAGTAAGATACATCACTTCTTGATCGCACTGTCGACCCACATCCATAGCGACGAAGAAGAGGGAGAAGAATGTAGGTGCCTGCCACGTGAAACTCAGCTTACAGTTACAGGCATCTAGCACGAGGCCGCGGGTGGTAGCTTAGTTTCCCGTGGTACTGATGCGGTGTGCCAAGTTTCAAAAGTAACCCTCTTTGATAGGGTACATCAGACAATAACAACATCACTTGATGATTGATGGACCAGCCTTCGCGGGACTTACAATACATGCACCAAAGGGTCGGAATTTCGTTTCTAGACCATCGATCGCTGTAACACGAACCTATGGCTGGATCATTTGGGGTCCACCGGCTATAGCTACAAACAGTGTATAGAGCAGTGCAGCAGCGAAGGTGCTGGGAACCTTAGTGATCGGCTGCGCCATCCAGACATTTTACGTCCTCATAGCACACCAAGTAGTGTATAGACCAGATGGCAGTTTCCGATATCACTTGCGATTGTAAACCGGTCCCTTGGGTGTTGTACTCCACAAGCATCAGAAGGTATCTCTTCCATACCACATAACACGAGCATGGACAAATCGTGGCACGGGGTAGACGGAGCTTAATATCTTGGTTCAAACCTTATTGGTGGGAAATTTTAATCATCGTCGTATAATGAAATTGTTGGTTGTGGGTGTACATTCCCGGCGGCAGGTCGTGCAGCGGCCCAGGTTATTATGTAGGTGCTCGAGATACTCCAGGGCAACATAGATCAATCCCCAAATATGTATATCATGTTTGTGGACCCACGAAGAACTGCATTGACGGGCGGAGCTCTGCTAGTGTGAGATTTTCTTCCCTGATAAAGGGTTCAAAGACTCCAACGGTAGCTTGTACATGCCGAGAGAGCGATCGGGAGCGAAGGCGGAACATCCACAGGGCCAGGCAATCAGTCAGTCGGCTGAAAAGCTGTATTTGAACATCGCCCGCATTGGGGTCGAGACTTTCGAGTCGACGGGGAGACGGTGGGACGGCCATCAGGACTGGAATATATACTTTCCAGATGGTAATATTGACAGGGCACATTCTTTGTGCCCATGATACTGGTAGGCCGTGTGGGCATGTTCCACAATTGCTTGCCAAAGTTGGGACGCTCGGTTTTCCATCGTGCCAACACGTCCCATCACTCCTTCAGCTCCTCAAACATGACAGACTTCCCCTTCAGCTTGGAAAAGCTGTTTTTCCTCGTCAATGAATACTACAATAGAGAGCTAGGATGTGTTAGTGTTGTTGCGCAAGTTGGCCATTCCAAGAGAGCCACGATAGTTAGTCCTTGTCTTTCGTTGTTGAATTTACCGCCATAGATGGACTACGAGGAGGTATGGACGTGGGTCAGGGAATACATACCTCGTCCCTCGTAATATCCCCGCCCTGCACGACAAATCCCTTCAAGATCCGATGCATAGGACATCCAAGGTAATGAAACCTCTCGATTGACGCATTCTTGCATGCAAGTGACGAGGAGTCATAGATCGGATGGTTAACGTAGACGGTGACTAGGTTGCGGACTTCTTCAGTGAGCAGTGGTGGGTATATGTGGACGTGGAGATGGAAATGACATTTTTTGGAATGCTGGAGTGGAGTACGACAGTGACTGAGTTATCTATGCCTTGCTGAGTGGTTTGAACGGCAGGAATTCGCCATCTGCACCTGGGCTGTATGGACTCATCTGTGACGTTGAAATAAAGATTTGACAGACTACGCTATCACAGGGCTCACGGGATCAAAGGTTGGTAAGCGAGACGGATGCGCGAAATAGGAGGATCTTGCGAAGGAGAGGTAAGCGTGAGTGGAAACTTGATCGTTACAAGGAATTGGAAAAGGGTTCATTAACCTTGGTACACAAAGAATTCGAGGTGATCCGTGATTGCCTCACTGGCTGCCGGGCAATAGACCAGGAGGTTTGTCACGTGGTATTGATATTCGCAGTGATAACGTCGACTGCTACTATGTTGTTCCCTGTATTCAGCAGCAGTTGGCGGTATTGTAAGATATTACACTTCCCCACCTAATTTCGCTTGTCTACTCTATGAGCTCGATCCAAGCTGAAACGATTGAGATCCTTGAAATGCTGAATGTCACGCCGAAATGTTACTTCAGCACTTGCTGTCCGGATGCCGTGACTGAGTTTGAGTTTTCGCAGTCAGAGCTTGGTGTTATTACTTACATAATGATCTGCTGCCGACTCAGGTGCGCTGCTGGGGGGTGGTCCATGATGGTGTTGATCCCCCTTTGCAGGTCAAAATGCAGGCAAGGTAAGCTGCGTGCCACGTTAGATCCCACCTATCTTGTTTTGCGAAAAGCCACGCTAGAAATTCCTCAGTTCCAGACCAACCCACTCCTTCGTATCCCCCCTTGACGGCTTCGATCAATGCCACGGAAGATATCACAGTCTCTCTCCCCCTGCCAATAGATCAAGCCCATCACCATTTATTATACATCCCATAATCTCACTCACCCCTAGCACAATGTCCATTTCGCACCGCCCCAGCTTCATCACAACCATTGATACTCCTACTGGTAATTTCTAGATATTGTAGTTATACGTTACAGACCCATATGCCACTAATTGTGCAAAGCATGTCGGCAGCTCTTCAGCATGTGTGACATATCGTGACATTACCGTGACTGCCGACTGCTGTCGCCTGCCGAATACAGGGAACAGCATAGTACTGGGTCACTGGCTTTGCTCGTCGACGACGAACAGCCTCACTTCGAACGAAAGACCAGGGAATGGCAACTGCATACTACGAATTCTACCGGGGGTCATCGTATGTTGTTGCGCTCTTCACAGGAATCCCTTGACACCAGCCCTAATATACAGCATTGGGATGGCGCTTACGGACTCGCTGGATGAGCTGATCACAAGCGGGGCAATCACGCCCCAATTGGCTATGAAAGTCTTGCAGCAGGTTCGGCATGTTTCCTTTTGTCGTCGTGTGCAGTTTGTGAACGAGATTTTTGGTTTTTGGGTGTATAGTTTGACAAGTCTCTTGCGGATACGATGGTCAAACAGGTGAAGACGAAGACAACGTTGAAGGCATGTCTTCCCACCCTCTTCCTGTCCTAGGATGGGACGGCTTATACATCCTGACTTCTGTAGGGCCACCTGCATACCTATCGCTTATGCGACGACGTATGGACGTTCATAGTAAAGAATCCTGTTTTCAAGATGGAGTCGAACGAGATGGTATCCGCACAGCGAATCAAGATCATTGCGTGCAAGAACGGAGACGCCATCGAGGCAGGGAAGAAGTAGACGTCCTGTTGTCACCCCCTACTCATTGTAGCTAGGCCGATGGTTGTTGATGTACATTCTGTCTCCTGTGTACTGTACTCCTGTATGTAGATGGTCATATAATACGACGGGTCCGCCGTACTAACACCTACACATCACTACCGGCAGTTACGTAATGTTCGTTCGACATGGGCTGGGCGATAGACAATATGCGTTGAAATGGTTATGCTACATTGTTCAGGGGACTAGTTGTGCCTATCTACCGTCATAATCCTGAGAAATAACATGTGATAGATAACGACCTCTCAGAGCGTCCAAACCTTCACCGTGGTGTCGCGAGCACCCGAGATGAGGTACCTGTCCATGTATCGTAAACGCTCGACGGGTTGAGTATGGCCGTTGGTTGTGAGCGTCGAGTGTTGCATCGAAGTACGGTTATATATCTAGCACAGATCGAGAACATCCTTCACAAGTAGTTTCCCATGTCCGATGTTGGCTTACCTTGATACCATTCTCACCCGCAGCAGCAACGACCTTGCGCGTGTCGAATTGTAGGGCAGTTACTGCATGATCATAGTGAATGGTGTCGAACGTGCCACCGCTGCGGACGTCCCATATCTAACAAGTTCCGATGAAGCTCCGTTCGTACACACCCTAGTCAGGAACTTACTCGTATGGACTTGTCAAGACTGCCGCTAACAATATGGATCTCGTCAAATTGGAGGCAAGTCACGGGTCCAGTGTGCCCGACCAGAGTCCGGTGTGCTTGACCTGTGCGCACTGCAGCGAATAGCAATGTCAAATTATCAACATGGCAAACGAGTCAACGAAAAGAACCTACTGTCCCACATCCTTACAGCGCCATCACCACTGCCACTTACAAGACCATAACCCCAGAACTGCACAGCCCCAACGAAGTCCTGGTACATTTCCCAACTGCCATCTGCATATGGCGGTGTAGGAACTGCAAAATTCCCTGCAACGGTATTCGTGAAGAAAGGGGTAGGTAACGAGGTACCAGCAGCAGTGACTTGCGAGTGAGAGATTGCCCAGAGTATGTCCATGGTCAACACACACTGTCCAGTGGAGAGATCCCATTGGCGTAGTGTCTTATCTGAAGCTCCAGTCACCTAAGCCACGTTAGTGAAAGCCTCACATGGATGAGGGGAAGTAGCCATTTACCAGACACTCGTCCTCCAAATACAGCGCAGTGACAGCTTTGCTATGTCCGTCGAATAGGCGCAAACAAGGGCCCTCATCCTCCGTGCCCGTTTCGCTAGCATTACTGGAACGAATGCCATTGGGCTTCACCACAACCTCTCCATCATGACTTCCATCTTCTTCAGCCACATCACTCAGGGTACCTTTGTCCCAGTCATCGTCAACAAGGCGAAGGTCCCACAATCGAACAGTGCCATCTTCGGCACCGGTAAGGCAAAGGTTATCCTCAACCTGTATGCATTTCACTGCCCCACGATGACCTCGCAGTCGACCAATCTCATATCCAGTCATTAAATCCCAGACACGGGGTTGCGTATCATCTTGGGAAGAACTGACGAGTGTACCGTAAGGTTCTGAGAAGTCGAGAGCAGCTATAGGTGATAAGTGGCTTTCGAGGGTCTTTGTGAAAAGTTGAGTGCATGTACATATGAATGTTCCAGCCGCATACCATGAATGCAACTGCTGGGGGAAGTTCGTCGTGTTCTGAGGGTAAGAAGACAGGTCCTGGTATGTTCCTAGGTCAACATGCAGCACCCGAAATAAGTTAATCACATACCTCTACGACGTCGCGATGGAACATGTGGGACACGAGCTGATGCAGTTTTCTGTTGTTTGCCCGATATTTCCTCGAATTCTAAACGTTCCTGAACGCCCTCCACTGAAAGAAAATGTGACTTGGAATTGAAGGGGAGCTGGATGAGGTGAAAACGCACGCTCGTCGTCGAGCTCCAGCTCATCTTCTTGGATCTTCAAAAGGTCGCGCTCCAGCTGCTCTCGTATTTGAATTAAAGCATTAACTTTGCTGTCTACTTCTGTAATTTCACTTTTGATCAGGCTCTGTCATGCGGAATGAGCAGAACCAAGTTAATCGAATAACGATACATACCCGTCGAACATGTAGATTCTCCTTGTCCCGGGCAATTTCTTGCGCCTGTCGAGCGAGTTCGTCCTTGCCAAGGATCTTTGTTGTGCTCAGACTCTCCCTAGCCCTCCGCTTTCCTTTCCGATGCCTGGACCCAATCACTACGACATCCTCTTCACTCGCTACGCTTTGTCTTTCATCTTCCTCGTCAAGCATACCTCTCGCTGACAACCCCAGCTTCTTCAGCCCAACCCGCGGTGCATCGACGTTCCGTATCTGTCTTCTCCTGGTCCTATTCCTTTCCGAGCTTGGAATCGTCGCGTTAAATCCGCGGAGAAGGCTCACATCCGATGCAATACCTTCCAGTTCTGGTACTTCAGCGTCGAGTAACTCCTCTTTTGCTTCTGCAATCTCGAGGTCTCGTGAGGTAATACGACGATTTCCGAGTGTTAGCCGCATCGGTGCACGTCCGAGAGTGGCGAAATCCATGCGAGAGCCTCCACTTATCACGCCGTTTATACCACTGCGCGAACGGGAAGTAACAGTTGCTGCTGCATTCATCATGCGAGGTGTCATGATAACCGGAGCAACTGTACCCATGAAAATGTGAAGTAAGTCGACCGACCCTATGAACAAGTCAAAAGAAAGGTGTCAGGAAACTCACGGTCAGAAAGGATTCGCGTGGAATTAGCCTTCTTATGCGAGAAAGGTGCAAAGATGGCTTTCGACATAAGATCCATCTTAGACTGACTAGATGCGGAGGAGCTATGTTCGCCTGTGAGGGAGTCCCTTGCGGAATGGGTAGACTCCATCTTCTCCTCGGTAGACTTGGACTTAGCTTTGAATGCCATACCGTTGCATTCCGACAAGTAGATAGATGTTATTGTGCTAAACGTTGAACGGAAGTACGGACTCAGACATATAAGGAATGCCGTTCTCACACTTTACGAACACGCTGTTCCTCAAAGCAGGTGAAAAGACCATACAATCGGTCTGATTGAGGGGCCAAGCTCCAGTATAGATATAAAACAAACATGTATGAAAACAGTGATGCTAGCGCGTGTTCCGGTTTGGAGGAAATGCATTATCGTAAAGTACATAGAAACACTGCTATGCCCTCCTGGACCACCGGAAATCAAGGATGACGCCGAATCCGTACGGTCGCATATCCAGCTGCCCAGGTAGGATGAGAACATCTTCGGGTAACACAGCCTGAGGAGACGATGATACAGAAGGCTGTGATGACGAATGAGTCTCCGATGGTTCCAAGGTATCCGAGGTTTCTGTGAGTGATACAACGCTAGAACTTCGCCTGCTGAATAAGGAACGAAGGATAGAAAAAGACTCCTTTGCAGTGAAGCCATTTTGTGACACCTGTGAGTGAGATTCTGGCAATGTCTCGCCATCAGGCTTCGTCTCTGTGTGCGTCATCTCGTCGGAGTCGCTGGCCGTACGTTCCTTATGCTGCTTCTCCATGTCAGCGACTGTCCTCTCCACACTATCCCTTTCCCATTTCTGCACGTCATAGGGTTCAAAAACTCCGGATGCAAAATCGCACCAGCATCTGTCTGCAACTCGTATGATTGGGGGCGTGAATTCATGCAAATCGAGGTTTAACGGAACGCTAGCGTCAAGCGCCTCGTAAAAGGTCGTGATGTTTTCTGCCCATGGAACTGAAAGGCGAGCATCCAAAGGGAACGACTGCCAGTAACATGAACTAAGAAATAGGGCAGCGAGAAGTATAATACAGTAGAAACTTGGAAGTGTAAGAAGCGACGTCGTTGGTGGTTTGAACACACTTACCATGGTCTCGCATGTAAACCCAAGGTAAATAGGAACAAGATCAAAAAGTACGGGGAAGCGGTGGGGAGGGGTAACAGTAGCAGCGGTAAAAACCACCTTGTACACCTGAAAATTCATTGTTATTAGTGACATGCGTCTTCAAGAGTAAACTCACCACATATCTTCGAACAAGAGAAAGTACTCGTGTCGATGGGTGATTGGAATCTCAGCGAGTCACATGACTTGTGGCTTATCGAGGACATTCTCCATCTTTCGGTCTACTTCCAACTTGGTTTTTAATCCGAAAAGACATCTCATCCTAGACAGTCACGATGCCAACACATCCAGAAGTCCTGTGGGCTCAACGTAGCAGTGCAACTGACGAGGAAAAGGTACTTCATCTTGAAGCCATGTCTCATCGCTATACTCAGCTACCCCTTAGAATGTCATATACCTGACTGTCAACATTCCAGACATCGACGAATCGACTCTGGATTATCAGTTGACCCCGTCGGGGATTAACCTCAAAGCCACCGCTGGAAGGTATGGTGGATTCACAGTTTTCCAATACCGCCACTCTTACACGTACACAGTACGAAAACACACTACGCCTTCTCCCTCGATTTCTTCGAGGAAATTGTTCCCGAAGTATGGATACTTATTCTTCCTGCGTTATGTTCACCTCACTGTTTCCGCTAGAAATCTACAAGCCGTCTCACTACCCGTTCGTTCGTTGCTACCCTTCGTAAGAAGGAAGTGAAGGCAGAGTATTGGCCACGATTAACGAAGGTCAAGACGCCATTTGTTAGAACAGATTTCAGCAAATGGGTCGACGAGGACGAACAGGATGGAGGGGGAGGAGGATTCAACGACGATGATATCGACGGAATGGGCGGTATGTCTGGAATGGGCGGTATGCCTGGAATGGGCGGTATGCCTGGAATGGGTGGTGACATGGATTTCGAAAAGGTGGGTCCACCGCTCCGGTTGCCCTCGCGTTTGAGTCAACTAACGATCGCTGTTGTAGATGATGGCAAGTATGGGTGGGGCTGGGGCACATACTGGCGAGGCTGGCGAGGCTGATGAAGTTGAAGCGGGGTCAGACTCGGATGATGATGGGCCACCCCCCCTTGAGGATGCTGAGCCAGCAGCATGACTTGGCCTCGATCAGATTGTCCAGATCAATCCAAATTGTGGACCGTGAACTTGGTTTATACATCACATCTTCCACACTTTCCTGAGGCGGCCACTCGATTGGCAGGGGTGAAGTGAGATATCTACGTGTGAAATCAACTAGGTACAACATCTATTATCAGGGATTGGGACACTCTGGCATAGAAAATGTCGGAAGTTCAAAACTGGTTTGGGGCTTGCGCGAGCTGTGTGAATGCTCGACTGGAGACCTTGCATTCAACCTGGTGGAACTATGAGCAACAACCAGATGTGCGATGCTTGTTGAGTTACATACACCGCGAGGATAGAGTTCACATAAGCTTGTCAAAAGGGCCTCAGCACATTACACTTTGAGCCATGACTCGCTTACTCACTTTGACTCGTCATCATCAGAGGGGTCAGTATCTGAGGTACGGCCCCTTGTGTAACCCACTATTGTCCAGGTGTTCAAAGCTTTATGGTGGTCGAAAAGAGTACTTCCCGCTTACCATCACCCAGACCCAAAGCGCGGTCAAGCTAACCAAGATCAGTTCAGGACAGTCCAGCCATGTTCATGAGAGTGTACCTCGTCAAAGTCCCCATATTAATAGTCACCGCCACAATCCGTTGGATGGCAGTATGAGACCTTGAGGGCAGGTTTGAGATTTAGACGAACAATACAGTGAAAAACGAGCAGACCTTCTTACACTCTTACCAAAACGGCTTGGTCGTAGATAGTACCACACTGAACCAGTGATCAGAATATCACAAACAACGCTTGTCACAGAAAACTGCACGGTGTCGAGTAAGGATGTTCCATTTTGCAATAAACTACGAATAACCCACCAACGCGCGCAAGTATTTTGTAGGACTACGTCCCCGAAGAATAGGTCAGTATACCCTTCACGTATATAGCTGAGGGGGCACTAACAGTGCAAGCCCAAACGTAAACGCTGCAGTTAATTACCGTCAGTGTCTGTGTGGCCGAGTCCTGACCGGGATGTGGTCGTACCTAAACCAGATACTGCATAATGAATGATAGTTAGTGCTATAAACCAAGATAGTCTCAGTATACTGTACCACACTGTGCAGCACTCAGTAGTATCTACTTGCGTTTATTCAATTCAGCTTCTGAGCGTCCGAGGGGGCCGTACGTACCACACCAATGATGAGCAAGAAATTCCCATTGCTCACTAGAAGATAATTAGTGACAAGAAAGGTCCAATACCAGCGGATTCACTTATCCACAATCTTCGACCGTAGAAGCTGGAGGTGCGCAGTTAGCCCCTGCTTTAGCATAAACCGGGATTCTTGACCATTGTACAGTGAATGGTATCACGAACTAGCCACATAGGTATGATTCAGACTTGTCCAATCGGTCAAGGTATACTCACAATCATAACAAGATTCACCTGTGCAGCAGAGATTGCGGTGTGTAAAGATCTCGGACACAATATCCTGATCACTCACTTTACTTTGCCTAAGACCACCATATGCAAATAGTGTCACGTCGGCTCGTTGGATGTAGCAGGATACCTCGTACCAAACAGTTGGGAATGGTGTTGGATCGACACTGTGTCGGACAGAGAGGTGAAATAGCCATTGGATGCAAATCATGCAGTAGATTTGAACAGTATTTGCGGCCCTATGCCAGCTTGTTAGGGGCAGATAACACCTACTTGTCTCGTATATTGCGCACCATATCAGGGCAACCTGCATCGTGGTGTCATGAAACCGATAAGCCGTGACGAAGTGCAAACGCACCAAATATTTGTGGAAGATACTGTCGTCCGGGTATGTATAGAAGTAGATGCAGTGTTGGCAGAGGGAGATGCCATACATACTATCATAGCGATCATCATCATATGTGAGTTGCTTGTATCTTTGGTGGCGTCCTTGAGCTGCAGAAGTGACTTACAAAAGCGCAAGATCAAACCCTGCCCATTTGCAGAGAGGGTACCAGCGGGAAGACATCGCATCATAGATTCTTAACACCTGAAAAACATCAACCCACCTATGAACGAAGATATTTGCCACTCCACGATGGGTGACGCTGGTAACATGAAAACCTGAGATGAGAGCGGCCAAGTCGCAAGTTCCAGGAGACTACTAGGGCTTTAATAAACTCTCAGGACACACGTTGGTAAGGACGAAAGAGTAGAGTGAAGCTGGACAGGCTACGTAACGAAATAAATGTAATGCCCCTGAGTTCGAGCAGAGGATCCAGCACTTCAGGAACCCAGGACTTTCAGGGACTCCATAACTAAGGCCTCGCGTGTGACTTGTATTGCCGAACAGGGGTGCAACACATACTCTATCCCTATCTGATGCAGGGGTTTTGACGTGGGACCAACTCCTGAACGACCGATGCTTAGCGAAATCATCATTGTACCGTGTCTTGGCAACTTACGATATAACACAGCAACCTAGTGCTACTGATTTGAGAAACGGTCAAGCGAAACAGCTGCTCAATCTTCGCAATTGAGTGAGTCTTCCCATTGGCCCATGAGCATCTAAGCGATGTCTTACAGCACACAAAGCGACACTGGTCCTGTTTAATGATATCTTCGCCTCGTGGGATATATCGTTGCCTACTACTAATCAGTGGCTCACCTTGCTGGTGCTAGTCGTTAAGTTGGATACTACCACGTGAGGACATACCAGCTCTGGAGCCATGACCATAAGTATATGAGCTTGTCGAGGTATGAATAAGTTTCTTACATACGAGCAGAAGTGACTTAGCCAATGTATCGTTCGTTTCCGACTTGACCATATTACCAGGTCGCAAGGAATCAATTCCAGTATGTGTGGCTTCGTAATGCTGAGCACCCACATTGGGTCAGGATGCCATACTTTGTTCAATACATCACATCTCACACTGTCTAGAGGCAAGGGCGAACCGGGTTATCTACTTATGAAATCAACTACAGTAGTACTGAATGCATATAGCACAGACGTTCCGGCCCTATGATAGACAAGGTTGGAAGTCTAGTACTGGTTTGGAGCTTTGGTCCGTCCCATGATAGCATTTGTGTGCAGTCACGCATTGTACCAAGTAGTCGCCAGCATACGTGCCTGGGTGATTGCCGTTCAGGAGGATCACGAGCAACCCTGATGGAATTGTTGAGTTGCTGAAAGTCGACAATAATGAAAGCCCCGGAAAGCAACGACCTACTGATCAGCAAAAGCGTCGAATTACGCTATGCGCTTGCTGAGGGTTTCAATACTCAGGAGGCACTCTGATTGGACGGAGACAAGGCTTACGATAAGGC
Source organism: Scleroderma citrinum (assembly GCA_029372045.1). Taxonomy (NCBI): domain Eukaryota; kingdom Fungi; phylum Basidiomycota; class Agaricomycetes; order Boletales; family Sclerodermataceae; genus Scleroderma; species Scleroderma citrinum. The sequence goes on from JARFMN010000004.1 coordinate 3,118,654, forward strand.
TAACCCTTAAAGGGGTGGATTCCACTGGATTCCACCTGTATCAGATTGGCAGGAACTTCTTCAAATCAACAATAACACAGTCAGTCACGTACGGTATACGTTGATTCGGACGGTCGCCAAGTGTGCAACAACCGGAAAGTGGTCGCATACGACGTACAAACAATCCATTATCCCGCTGAACTTATTTTGCAAACTGAAGTTGATGAAATTTTTGTCGATAAGGACTCGGTATGGCGATACAAACTCTGCAGGTAAGGAACATCATAGATGGGGCGACTTGGGGCCTGATAGCAGAGTAAGTCGTTAGGAGAGTATCGCTCATAACAACTTACACTCGGCAGACAGCTCTCGCTTTCTTCTTTTTTTTATAGTTGTGTCTAGATCTTTTCTGTCATGTAAGTGGAGTGTCGAAGATCCTGAGACTTCTCGAAACAATTTCAAGACTACATTCTAGTATCTTTTGGTCATTCGGTGGCTGCGAACTTTCTACTTAGATTCATGCCAAAGAGTGGAGTCTCCGTGATGTGTTCATTGCACATGCCGGTGTCAACATCCACAAAACTGAAAGCAGTGCGGAATTGGAAAGGGGTGACACAGGCTTATGCCCATCGAAGGGTACCAATTTGTGAATGAAAGAAATGGTTGCTCGGCGGTATATTAATATCGCGATGGTGAAAGGGGGCGAGGAAATAAACAAAAAATAAATCATCATAACAGATGATAAGCTATATGGTGGTTGGGATGCATGCGAGGAGTGAGAGGTATCTTTAAGGGTGAAATCAAAGATCTATTGTTAATCCGTCCTATGGTTTAGGGCGCGGTGTCAGCTTGAGCAAGCATCCGTCTTGAGGGAACAGTGTCGCAATGATCCTGAAGGGTAAGGTCAGCGTGCGAGACATTACCAAAAAAACGGATGCCCTTACTGGACCTTGTCACTCTCAGGGGTGAGGCGATGCTCCCAGTCCATAAGCACGCTAGCGGTAGCCAGGACAAGGGCCATGTTCATCGTGGCATACTCGATACCAATACATTTATGTGGGCCACTGCCGAAAACGAGGTAATTCTTTGGATTCGCATTTGCTAAACTGCTGGGGTCCAGCCAACGCTCGGGGGTCAACGCATCGTGGTCGGGGAACACGTTGGGATCATGCAGGGAGTTGTAGAAAGAAGGTATCACCATACTGTTCACTGGGGCAGTGTAATCATCGGAAATCGGGAATGGTTTAGTGGCCCTATAAGGTACCTGAAATAGAGGTCAGAAAATTCCAGAAACCAAGGAAATGAAACAGCTACCATTGTCACAGGTGGTTTGACGCGTAGACTCTCTTTAACGAAGGCCTTCAAGTACGGCATGTTGTCAAGCATTTCCAGGGTCATTGGCTTGTCAACATCATTGCCACGAACACGGTATTGCTCCTCACGAATCTTAGCTAGGATTTCTGGGTGGTCTGCCAAATGCTGAAAGCCATATATCAAGCCACTGCTCATTGCATCCTGAGATGCGAACAAAAAGGAGAAGACGACCATGGCCATCTCGCGATCGCTAAAGTCATTACGTCCCTTATAGGCAGGATCCCGCAGAACCTTTACCCACTCATCAAGCATGCATTCTGGCTCGGCACCATTGGCGATGGCGATCTTTGCCTTGGCAGCTGCCATTTCAAGCCACTTGAAAGCAGCTTTACGGGCCTGAATGGCTTTCCAAACATTCGTTCCAGGGAGTGCAAAGGGAAAGTTAACAAGTTGGAGAGCGAGAGTGATGTCCCAGTACTTTTCAGAGACTTCATTAACACCCTCTTCAGGGATGTGATTGCCGCAAAACACCCGCACTGAGGCGTGCATGTTCAGATTACGAGCAGTCTTCATGATTGGCCTGGGGGCAGGATCTTTGGCTGCGTCTGCGAGCCACTGACGGAGGTGTTGGCGGGTAATGGCATCTTGTATACCGATGTAAATGCTTCAAGATGTAATCAGGAACCATAGGAGAATAATGTCCCGTTGAAAATACCTAAGGGCTTTACGTGTGAAAAGGGCGTTTAGTGTTCGGCGATATTCAACATGTGCTTTGCCATTCAAAAAGACCCTAGATGGGATATGCATTAGTGGCGATGCAGAGGAGAATAGTATTAGACCAACCAGTTGTCCGGCATCAGGATGGACTTGGCAGAGTTGACAAGGCATGGCTCGGCATGGTTTGGAGAATTGAGGATTTTGCGCGAATATTCGTTGGATGAGGCCATAACGATGAAGCTGAAGAGGAGAGTTCAGAGGGAGAGATTTCCTGATAATGAATACTCACATGTTGAATACGCTGACAGCGCTGAGCGCGCCAGAGTTCCACTGAGCCATGTATCCCTCCATGGTGGGTTTCATAGAGTCGGCGAATTTTCCAATAATGGGGATAGTCCATGTCGCACCAGGTAGGTGTTTCTTCTTGTATCTATAGATCGACTGTTCAAGGACGAGGAGACCGCCGACAAGTGCGGCGGTGGTGTATAGCCAAGTTGCCTGTCGTGAGGAGATGGAAGATAGAAACGATGGAATTGGGATGTCGATCAAGGGGAGAGTGGTGGTGGTGGGCATTGCAAGTGACGAGGAGTACTGGTGAAGGAGGGAAGCCATGGCGGCGGCAGAGGAGACGCTGTACAAGAAAAAATAAAAGTGATTGGTCGATGGAAATTATAGAAATGGGCCGATTTCATTACGCAATTTAAGTTGGTTGTTTCTTTGCCACAAATGGACGATCAATCCAGTCACGAAATGTAGATTCGTTCGCCGGTCACTGGTCAATTTGGTAGGTACCTTGACGTCGGGGGCTGGGTCCGAGGTTTCAGTTATCCTCGTTAATTGTCAAGGTTGCCGCTCCATCGTCTTGTCTTTCGGATGCAACGAAATCATCAGATCTCCCGAGCAATCCGCACTAGCTCCACGACGAAGCTCTCCCAATACCATACCCAGGACGGTCGTCAATGGCAGCTGTACCCTATACGAACTTTACAATCACAACGTGCACATAATGGGCGACTAATTATTACATACCTATGTCCGCAGAGTCTCACTAAGACAAGATCACTGCTTGTACATCGCAGTGGTGTTTCTCTTGTAAGAGTTAACGACAGTCCGACTTGACGCATGGCTTGCAAGGACTCGCTCCGTCTGCACAATTATGTACAGAATATATATATCAAGGTTGCTCTGTTGATGAACAGTCACTGGGATGCCTCGAACGACAAATTGCAGTGTGGGCTCAGCGTGCATGTGCATGTCCCGTTATTTTAACCAAGTAGTCGATCAGATGCCCCGTAGAAGCCACCTCGTTCCTTTATCTAACCCAACCGTGGACTGATCCAAATAAGTCGAACCCCATGATGCGTTGATTTTGCGGCTCATGTCCCGCCGCGAACACACTCTCCCCGAGTTCAAACGTTCATGGCTATCTAGCGAAATTACTGACCTAAGGACATTCCATACGTTATAGGAGAGTGTTAGCACCTTACTATGGTGGGTCAAGAAACCTCCCATTCACTTGCACAGCTAAGCTTCTGCAGGTCTTCGTAAACGATAAGAAGTATGCATGGTAAGGACATAGATTGTGCATGTCTGCTCAACGGCCCTCACCCACTGCTCAGCGAGTCTTGTATCAAGGGACACCGATCTTCGTCGTGTAAGCACACTGAAAGGCCCTTGTTCGAGGTAAAGAAGAAAGGCCGCCCAGTCTCGCAGTGTGCCGATTGTCGCAATCTCAGACAAGCCAAGCGGGTGCATTCGAAGTGTAGTTGCCACCCTCCGTCAACTACTACCGACAGGATTCCCATTCCAGCAGCACACCCTGATAGGAAAGGTATGCCACGAATAGCTCCGGTTCCGAAATTGAACAATTCGTTGACGCCTGATGTGCTCAGCACGCCGTTTCATGCCTAGCAAACCTTCTCTTCCCAATGGAATATCCGATGTATTAAAGTCTCCGGATACGTTGTCGTATGGTAGGCATTCTGCAGATCCATCGGTTTTCTCGTATTGACCGTACCGTTTGCCCAACTCAGACAATGCACCCCTCAGCCTCCCTGAATGTACCCACAGGGCCCCGTGCAAATGCAGTGCAGTACCCACTTCCGAATCCACGGATAGAATGCGACAATTTTCTGGCCTGGCGGCGCTGGCCGATGCAGCAGCCATGTTTAGCGAGAAGGCACAACTGACAACCCCTGTTCTCCCTCATTCCGATAATCCTCCTGGGTCTTGTTGTACGAAGTGGTCCATCCCACCCGCCGGTGCTTCTCAGAATCTCGACTTACCGCCTATCTACTCTGTCCCTTTAGGGTCAGCGCCGCAATTACCCGATTTTCGAGTTATGCCACCACTTGAAACCATCAAGTCTATTGCTGGGTCAGGCTGCACCTGTGGCCTCTACTGTGCTTGCCCGGGGTGTACAGAGCATCGTCTTCCAACGCACGTGGCAAAGGATCGCAGGGACTGTAAGAGTGGGTGCGGGGATTGTGTAGATCATGGCTCAGGAATTGCGCTACCTGGTCCAGATTTGCCAGGTGCAGAAGGCAGCCTGGTCGATGTGTTCTTTGGTAGTGCAAGGTCCCATCCTATGTTCGAACTGCCTCGCGGTCGGGGGCCACGTACCATCGATTCCACGGATGTTCTGGCGCAGACAACCAAAGATTCTTCAGGGGAACAGGATCGGAGTACTCGGTGACAGTCCTATGTGTACCAGTAACGATCCGAAATCCGTTTTAACACTTCTCTTCCTGGATGATCACCAGTCACCAGGATACGCTCCGTCTCGATGCCATCACATTATGTTGGCCTATAGGTCGCAGTCTACATTTCGTTGTGCACTCTATCGTTCACTATATATCATTGTTGAATGGGATTTAGGTCGCCAATTGTTAATTGTTCCATTTGTAAGCTATGTAATACGAAACTAAAGTTTGCAATGCGCTCCACAACATCGTGTTCGAAGTAGGCTCGTTCTTTGGAGCACTGTGGGTAATATATTCAAACGCTTGGATTGACGTACGTGGCGTTCACCATGTAGTTCCGACATCTGTCAAAGGTGTCTTCGCCGGTTTGGAAAGTGCTACCAGCCCAGCAAGACCCGTCTCCACACCATCAATACTAAACAGGTAGGTGTCACCGATCAAGGCCCTCGATCGAAATCCAGAGAATTGCGGAGAAAAGGATATAAAAACTCAGATGCGTGTTGGACTAAACTGTGTTCTCTCTCGTCTGGGCTATAAATTTCAAGGGTTTGGATTCACGAAAGCGTAGCGTTGAACGACGGACGTTGCAGGCCATGTTCATGAAGCGCGCATGGAACAAGACAGGGTAGTGGTCGTAAGTGAAATTGCTCGATAAAAACTTCATATCTAAACAGATCATGAGAGAAACGACGACGACAAGATGAATCTAGCATGGTTAGTTGCAATAGGGTCAAGAAAAGTAAAAGAAAGGTCATGTTGAATGCTGGATTTGCCGTTCTTTCAACAAAGATACATCATACTGACTCATACGAACCTTGACAACTCGACTTTGGGAACATCGCCTAACAGAATATCTTGCTCTGCCAGATGGGTCACTTGGTATCAAGGGTCGTTGAAGGGGATGTAATCCCTGCCTCTGTGTCAATGTCAACCGACTGGGTCCTCGAAGGGAGGGTTCCTCGAAAAGTGAGTAACGCTTCATCCTCACTGGGATTCTTGCGTTCAATACTAGGGCGCTTTGCTAGCGAAAGTGCACCAGTTCTGTCTTCCTTGAGGAGTTCAGTAGGACTGGGGCCCCGCTTTCCCTTAGTTGGCGAAGAAGAGATGTTGGATGATGGTGGTGGTGTAGTAGAAGCCCTTATCCTAGTGGCCTATCGGATATTATTAAGTATCATCTTTCAAAAACATGATTGCGGAATTACTCACACCTCTGACCCATACTTTGCGTTTATCATCACCCTCATATACCTTCTCCTCGTCACACGGACTTGTGCTGAAGTGGAATTGAAGGCTTTCGTCGCTGCTACTAAGGTCTTCCCATAACTCCCATTCTTCATCTACAATTTGTAAGGCGCCTTCAATCACAGCCGCGTGGACAAAGACGTATTGTCGTAGGCTCTGGCACAGACTCATCCTTTGTTCGCGCATGTCTTGAACTACCGTCCAGATTGGGTTCCGATATGAAGACAGAAGAGGTGGGGATACTTCCGTATGCAGTGGGCGTGGAAGCTTGTAGTCGATAATTGGGTTGTCAAAATCGAGCTCCACGGAATCACCAGAGTTTCGATGGCTTCCGACAGTAGGAGTCCGCATCCTGGGGATGGGACCACCTACTAGCTCGGCCTTGGTATCACAAGATATAGGTATGTGATCCATAGCGGCTCCACTTGTAACAGATGCCCTCTTATCATTGTCAAGTGCCGCCACCTTGCTCATCCCCAAAGATTCCTCCGTTTCTCCGGCAAATACAGTTCCCACTGCTTCATCGCCCGCGACTTGGTTACTGGCACCGATTTCACGTTCCTTGCCAGAGTTGATGAGCTCGTCTAAGCTATGATTCGAACTTGATCGGGAGCTTGACTCGGTGCTACCAGTATACGGGACGCCCCTGGCAGATGCGCCAGATGTAAGCGAAGGCGCTGAAAAACTTGCCGCTGGCGAGGAACCAAGCGATGGTTTACGCTGCGCACGACTGTGGTAGATTGTTCGCTGGGAAATAGTGCCATTCAAAGAAGCTTGATCTCCGTTGTTAAGCGGGACGGAAATGGCACGTGGTGGACGATCAACATTCATGTCCACACTTGCATTTATGGACGATCCGTTCAATATGGAAGGTTGTCGAATAGAGGGAGGCCCTTGGACAGGCTTATCCGGAGGAAAGGGCCCGGCAGAGAGGTCTGACAGAGAAGTAGCCGAGCTATCCATCAAACGGGAGCGCATGAGACTCATGAAATTAGTCGACTCGAGTCCCGAGCTGAATCCTGTCCCGGTGCTGTTACCAGAATCTGAGGCCGAAATCGAAATCGAACTGGGGGCGTTGGAAGCCGACGTTGACGATGAAGGTGGTGGATCAGCTCGACCACTACTACTCCCTGACGCACTCGCACTCGCGCTCTCACTTTTTCGTGGCACTTTCGTGTTACTACCACCACCACTGGCACTCCCACCCGCCGACCCGCCAACTAGGTCGTCAGCCGAGTTTAGCATCGACAAACCACTACTACTTGAAGCACCTGCAGGAGACCTTGCCCTGCTTGAAGGATGGAGAGCTGGTGTAGACATTGCCGTTGTGAGGGCTTCGGGAGGTTGTACCGTCCCTAGAGCATTCGTTTGGTCAGAAACTCGTTCCGCCCATGCGCGAGTTGACGAAGTCTGCCAGCCTGCCGCCTTCGCGTCGTTGAGCTGCACGTAAGTGGTACCAAGATTGTTCGTGCCGCTGCTGTTTTCCGCGATAGGTACGTGCAAGACAAGCGATTCAGCGCTGGAAGAACCCTTTTCGGCCATGGGATTTGACCGCTGATATTTGCGGCTTTTCTTGCGGTCACCAGCTGTGACATGAAGCGATGCAGTCGCCGTGTATACGTGAGACTGGATCTGACCGTCACTGGATGAAGGCTTATCGACATCCATGCTATCCCCGACGTCCACATCTCCATCACCAGCAGGGCTATCCACGATTACCCTCTCCATCCCACCCGCTGCCAGTTCAGTATTAGCGTCACCGTTCCTATTACAGCTCGCTTCATCACGAACAGCCATAACTGAATGAAGAAACACCTTCCTTTTCCTGTTTTCGTTCAGCTCTCTCCGAATCCCATCCAGCACTGCGTCGATCGCAATAAATCCGCCGGTCCTCCCCACACCAGCTGAACAGTGCAACAGGACTGGTGGCGGTTTCCCCAATGCAAATGTTGCAACACCAGTCTTCCGGTCAAGTTCTGGATGACGCCAGCCACCGCTACGTTTATTGCACACAAGCTCTTTGTTTTCATATCCAACTCCTGGGGAGGTGCTTCCGGGACTTATGCTACTCCCAGGACTCAGAATCCCACTTCCACTTGGACTCGATCCTGGGGAACTTTCTGCCACGGCACGCTCAACGCGTTTAATTAGGCCCAGAACCCCACGGGGGTCCTCAGGGACATTCATATCTGGCCAGTCGAGGTATTGAAGATGAACGATACAGCGAGGGGGAACGCCTGGATATGAGGTATGACTGAGCGCAAACCTGCGCGTAATGGTGGTAGGCGCGCTCTTAACCCCACGACTTCTAGCACGGGGCTCGCGAAGAGCGAAGAAGAATCCTTCTTTGTTCATATCGGTGGAGTTGGTCATCGCAGGAGTGAGAGGAGGTGAGGTTGAAAGAAGCTCAAGTCGGAATGGACCGTAGGAAGTGTCCGCCCAGTAAGTCCCACATTTGACCATGGAATTCTCCACTTCGCGAGTGAGCATAACGATGACATGAACGTTTTGCTCCCATACTAGACTGTCCATAGAAATTGCGGATCAAATTAGAGCCACGAGGTCAAAGTAGGTGGAAAAGACTAACGTCCAGAAGTCAACGAAGGTCGCAGGCAATGGGCCTTGAGTTGCTATGTATTTTTTGCGGGTGCCCAATGGCTGCACGTACGAAGCGTTCACATAATCATCTAGTGGCGATGATACCCTCGGGACACCGGGTAGAATGGTGTTACCCTGTTGCAGGTCCGCATTGGTTTCGCGTTCGATATTATCTCCAAGGAATGCTGCTCCTACAGTAGATGGGAGAGGAAGCCTTATTTTTGGTAACAGGTTCATGGATAGCCCTACGTCGTGTGGATGAGGAGGTCCGGATGAAGGCAGAGTTATCCCCATAACAGTTGGCTCTGATAGAGTATCTTCAAGGGAGATAAGAAAAGGTAGTTGTGTCCCCATGGGCGATATATCCATTGGCGTCTGCGATGGAAGGGTAGTGGGAGAAGTAAAGAACTCTGACATGCGCGAGTCGGTGTCCACGGAGTCGACTTGCGGGGTAGGCTGGCTTAGAGGTGGAACTCGTTCCTGAGAAACAAGCATCAATATTAAGTATCGTCTTGTCCAGATTAAGCGAGCGACGCACACGAGTTGCGTCGATACTATCCACTGCCACCGCAAAACCGTCCCACCCTGAGGTGGATTGACGGCGTATTCCATCTCTTGCGTGACCAGATCCTCTGTCTGAAGATTGACCCTTGCTCCCTAGGTGAGATCCCTGATGCCGTCCGTCATGAAGGCGTACACGGGCATGTTCAAAAGGCCAGATGTGGTTATACCTGCCAGCGGAAGTATGAGAAGTAAGGAATCCACCGTGAGGTAAAGGTGCCAGAGATCGCGCAACAATAACTCCATTACCTACCTGTTCTTGGTACCTTTTTCCACACCAGCCGTTATGGAGAATGGGAAGGAAGAATGAGGTGTATGTGGCGTTACCTTGGTCATTGGAACGCATTCCATGACCCCACCTACATCTCTGTCATCGACAGCTATGTCGGTCTTGCCTCCTTTCTGGATGTATGCCTTACCAGAGGCCGTCACCTCGCTCTCTCTCGAATGGTGTTCCATAATGGTCTGTAATCGCCTTTGTTCCGCAAGCTCGATCCGGTAGAATTGCATCGCGAGAGCTTCAGTGCCTTCTTCTACTTCTGGGTCATGTTCATCTGGATCAGATGTGTGAGGTTCGTCGCTCGACTCAGACTCAGATCCAGGCATTCGTGAAGACGGAGATGGGTTTCGGATGGCAGATCGGCGAGTGATCTCACAAAGCCATGGAAAGGGGAGGTCATTAAGACGCCTTCTTACGCGCCGAGGGAGCCGGAGAGGTATACGTTCAGTAATTCCCTGCGATAGCTCCACGTTTTGTCTGATTGCATCGAAAAAGGGATTAGCTGCCCGCGTCATAGTCTGGGAGACGTGGGGGGCCTCAGAGGCGCCTAAAGCTACTCCGTTGAAAGTGGATGTAGCGGAGAATGCTGCTTTAGGTAGATGTTTTGTCCTCAAAGCACTTGTCGCGTTTCCAGGGTCTGCGTCTTCGTCCTCTGGACTCGGTTGTTCTGTAGTGGTAAGTTCCCTAGACTCCCTCCAAACTGCCTGGAATCCACCACGGACCCAACCGAGCTCGCCAGTGAAGCCCTCCGCACGGAATTTGCGAAGGAGACCTGCGATGTTGCTATTATGGGGTAAATGCGATGAATCGGCGTCATAGACGACGATCCGTGATGCCCCCGGCCAAGTAGAGAATCGAGAGCGGGCAAAGGAAGAAGGGAGCATCTGGGCGAGCTTGGAGAGAGAGAACAGGGGACGTTTGAGAAGGGTAGATGGGACTGAGAGGGAGAGTGCACGATTGATACGAGCGGAAGCATGGGCGGCATGGGGTCGGATGTCAAGGATGAGGGTAGACGTGTCAGAAAGGTAAGGAAAAAGGGTCGCGGGGGTGATGGAGGAAAACGGCTGATCTGAATGTGGTTCTGAACGTGGAGAAAGGTCGTGTGGCTGGTTTTTATGGGGAGGTGGCATTAGAGTAAAGGGAGGAGGGGGGAGAGGAAGAGATGATTTAAGGTGAATACACTGGTGCTGTGGTATTTGTTGATTGTGGTCATCTTTACGGATATCATCGGGAAGGAGCCGCGCGGTGAGGAGATCAGCGGAACCAAACCGTGCATCGATGGCCTGTGCAAAGGAGTCAACGGACTCCCCTTGGTTGGTGCTGCCCTGGCCGGAGAAAGGGACACTGTTGAAAAAATCGTCGGTCATGAAACTGTGGTGAGACTCTGTAATAAGAAAAAGCCTCGATAAAAAAACTTGGGGCCGTGACCAACAGACTATCCGTGTATCTTCCTGCTACAAAGGTGAACTGGTATCGCAGAGTAATTGTAGTAGCGTCGACATTACTCGTCCCTTGACCCGATCAGGAAGTCACGGGGTATGATATCACACAAATTCTAGACTCTCATGATGTCATTCATTGACGATAGACGTGTCCGTGCAGCTGTCGGGGGTCCCCATGTGCGTGACAAAATTACTAAGTTCGGTAACATTTTCCGTGTTACAATAACAGTAACGCCCCCCCTCCCTCTCGAAATCCGAAACCCCACTCCTCTTGCCTACTTGTACCCACTTACTGTTAGGTTAACAAAGGAGAGGAACAACTAAGAGCACAGGGTATGGAAGTGACATCCTCATGTACAGCACGTTGGTGCAGAGGACGATGTGGGCTGGTTGACCTTGACGGACCCATCTGCATTTGTTGCGCCAGCAAGAGACCCTGCTGTGTCAGCCTGCGAATCTATGAGTCGTGCCTTGCAATCACTGTAGAATGCAGCGTGAGGGGCTACAACACGGACTAGAACAGTGTAACTAACCGAGCCAGGGTGAAAAAAGCCTCTTCGACACCCTCGTTCAGCTTGGCGGATGTTTCCATAAATTTGATGCCTAGCTCACGGGCCAGATCGCGTCCGAGTTCTTCGGGAACTGCCCGTTTGTCTGTCCAGTCCGATTTGTTGCCGATAAGGATCTTGTTGACACCTTCTGAAGCATGCTGTTCGATGTTGGCGTGCCATGTGCGGATGTCTGTGGAGCCATAGTCGTTTAAGGTCAGCCTCACGAATAGGGATAAACACACTATTGAATGATCGATCATCCGTGACATCGTATACAAGCAGGATGCCCATGGCACCGCGGTAATATGCTGTCGTGATCGTCCTGAAGCGCTCCTGCCCAGCTGTGTCCCACTATAAAGGTTCGGCGGGTTAGCATGGTGCTCTCACCAGTAAACAAAAACCGCGCTTACGATCTGCAGTTTAATTCGTTTCCCATCCAGTTCAATAGTACGAATCTTGAAGTCAATACCGATGGTGGTGATGAAAGAAGGTGTCCATGCGTCGTCGCAGAAGCGAAGGAGGAGGCACGACTTGCCGACGCCTGTCGTATGAAACGTGAGTTACTGGTTCGACCAGTCATCCTTCGAGATAAGATGGTACCTGAGTCTCCGATTAAGAGAAGCTAGCGGGGAGGCGGGGAGAAAGATCAGCGTCTGGTTCTGACCGGGCCAAATACAAACGGAGCATACCTTGATGAGGAAATCGTAGTGGGGAGGGGGCATTCTAGGATATCTAACAAGGATATCAATAATACATCTGGACAGTTGTGAGTGACTGTACATACAAGAACCAAAGCTGCTGGATAGTTTATAGAGCTGAGCACTGCTGGCAACTTTGTCCCCTCCGCAGGGATTATGTAATCCCCACTTCGACTACACGCCAGAGCGCCAAATTTGTTCCCAGCACCTTTGCCGGAATCTATTACAGTTGAGCATCTCGCTATGCATAACATCACCGTGCATAAAACTTCCTAATACATGGTGAGGCCATAGGATCAACGTTGTCCCCACTAAATTATGCACGAAATACTGTGCTGCATGATATATTTTGGGGTTTATGCATTATTATCTTTGGCACTGGGGTGGTCTGCGAGAGGGACAGCTTGACAGGTGTCAAACTGTAGTGACAAGAGAGATAGCTAGTCTCTGACACAGCTACACTAGAAACTCTTAAGCTGAATGGATCACCAGACACAGGCAATTGGTATTCAGAAAAGAGCTAAGTATCAATGAGCATTGGGTATTGACTTTATACTCAACAAGCAAGGTATGTCTAATGAAAGAGTGTGGTCATAGTATGAATGTAATGGGCTAAAAGAGTGACTAGAAGTATGAATGAGTGACTACAGTTAGTGCAATAATGTAGAGAAGATATTCAAAGATTAGTATTTGGAACAGGTACATACATATGTGCTGAGTTGACACTACATCCTCACTTTCCCCTTTTTAAAGACATGCAATGCCTTTTCCATGTTGTGGGGAAACACAAATACCCATGGTCTATAGCTTTTCCCTTTGCCTCAGGTTGCTCCTCACCATACATCTCCTAGTTTTTAGGGAACCCTTCATCCTCTTCTTCCTTGTAAGTGCTGTCTTTGTCTCCATACATGGTCTGATCTTCAGCTTCAACAGGGAGACAACTAGGTCCCACCTCATGGGTTGCTTCAGCACATGGGGAGGGTGAGAATAGTTCATTGATGACAGTGTGTGGTTTTCTAGGCACTGTCACAACCATGTGACTCCACAGCAACACTACTACTCTTCTAGCACACCTCTGCTGATATTCTGATACCTCTGCTCTCATTCTATGCACCTCCACTCCACTTTCTCACATATGTTCTTCTTTTAGTATCTTTGTAATACTTTCACATTTGGCTATTCTCTTAACTGTTCCATTTCACTACTACTCTGTATTAGGATTACCCTTTGTTCTGGTTGCAACTTTTGTACTAACCTCAGTTCATCTTCCTCTGCTAATGAACTATGTATTTTCAATACAGGCTTCTACATTTGTATGGTACTCTTCTACTACCATTACCTCTGCAATCACATTACTTGTACCTCTGGCCTGTACCTTACCTTTACTTGTCATATGTATATAAGCTCTTGTATTCTGAGGAATCATCCCTTAGTTTGAATATTGAGTTTGATTCTCCTTCTTAACCTCCTCTGAGATCTCCCTACTCTCCTTAAGATCTCTAGTCTACATTGAACCTCCAACTACACTGAGCAACAAAACTGTCCCAATGTTGGTAGCATTTGGATTGTTAAGCAAATAACCAGAGCATCTTTGATCCTAGACCCATCAATGTGTATATCATTTGAAAGCCATGATTAAGGGCTTTTCAAAAATATGTACATTGCTTATGTAATTACTTCTATATTGGACAATATTCTCAAATTAATCTAATGTACTCATTGGGATAGTTTTGTTGCTGACTTTAAGTAACATCAAAATCAAACATTGTAGTAAGATGTTACATAAGCATTCAGTCATGTGATGTATAAAAAGTTCAACATGATATAAACAAACCAAAATACCATCACTTTTCCACATCCATCATCATGAAACCACTTTCTGCTGATCAAATCAATCAAATTATTGCTTTTCTGGAATCTGGCCATTCTATTTGTCAAATCTCTGCTACTAGTGGTTTTGGCCACTCTACTATCCACAGAATATCTTCCAAATATTGTCCCAACTTGGTCAAGTCCTCTGGTGGCTGTTCATCCCTTATTACTCCCACTGATATGCACCATGCCATTCACCTTATTGGAACTGGAAAAGCTGAAAATGCTGTCCAGGTCACCCAAACCCTTCAGGACATCAAGAACCACTCTATCTCCTCTCAGACTGTTCATTGACACCTTAGAAAAGCTGGGATGAAAGCTGTGGTGAAGAAGAAATGCCCTCTTCTCTTCAAGAATCATAAGAAGGCTAGAATGGACTTTGCTTTAAGCCATCAGGACTGGACTGTGGAGGATTGGAAGAGAGTTATATGGTCAGATGAGACCAAAATTAATTGCATTGGATCTGATGGCAAGAGATGGGCATGGAAAAAGGTAGGAGAGGGACTAAGTGATAGACTGGTGCAAAAGATAGTGAAGTTTGGAGGAGGATCCTTGATGATATGGGGATGTATGACCTGGGAAGGGGTTGGGATGGCTTGTAAGATTGATGGTAAGATGGATGCTGAACTCTATACACAGATTTTAAAGGATGAGTTGCAACAAACTCTTCAATATTATGGATTAACTCCAGATGACATTGTCTTTCAACAAGACAATGACCCCAAGCACACTAGCAAAAGGGCCAAGAAGTGGTTTTCTGACCATGGATTTGAGGTCATGATATGGCCAGCTCAGTCTCCAGACCTTAATCCCATAGAACATCTATGGTTTCTTCTTAAAAGAAGGCTGGCTGAGTATTTAGAGCCACCTTCAGGAATGGTGGAGTTTTGGAAGAGGGTACAGGCAGAGTGGGAGAAGATTGGGGTGGAGGAATGTCAGAAATTGATTGAGAGTATGTCTAGAAGGGGACAGGAGGTTATTAAAGCCAAAGGAGGATACACTTCATACTAGATCTGGATACCCTTGATATCAACAACAAAACTGTCCCAATGAGTACATTAGATTAATTTGAGAATATTGTCCAATACAGAAGGAATTACATAAGCAATGTATATATTTTTAGAAAGGCCTTGATCAGGGCTTTCAAATGATACCCACATTAATGAGTCTAGGATTAAAGATCCTCTGGTTATTTACTTAGCAATCCAAATACTACCAACATTGGGATGGTTTTGTTGCTCAGTGTAGCTAGTTCTACCTTCTGCTTCAGCCTCTCAACCTCTGAGGGCTGGGATATTGCAAGGAAACTACACATAAGCTCAGTTCAACATCCTTTCCATCTGGACCTCAATCTAGGTCACCTTCCACTCTCTTCAGCCCCTCCAGAGATCCATTCATAACAGGCACATGAGTTCTTCTGGCAGGACTTTCCTTTCTGAATAGCAAGTTGAATAGGTGTTCAACAAACAGACTATGACCATGACAGTTCTCCCCTTTTTGTTCTCTATGGGTGGAGTAGCCTCACTGTGCCAACTGATGCTGGTGCTTGACCTTATCTGTGGCATCCCACAGCATACTCTCAAATGTCTCAGCTTCAGAAATATTCAAGATTTGGCCTTCCTCTCTTTTCTCTTGGCATCAAAGATCTGTGTCCCACTCAAGGACCTCTGTGGTAGTAGGTGAGCATTCATTGATTATCACATGAGTGTCTCCCTTTTCATCCTGTTCAAACATTGCAAATTAGGATGAAGTCATTGCCTCTTGCATGTAGGCACCATAGAACTGAGAGTATCTGCAGGAAATGTAGAGGGACACTCTCATCCTTTGTGAGGTATGGTGTTGAATCTAAAGTAGGCATGCACCCATTCCCAATGCACTAACATTCAGCAGTCTTCATCTCCCTCTTTTAGGCTCCAGTGGATGACATAGAAGTCTGGGCCAGACTTTTCAATATTCTACCTAAGTTCTTGATCCATGGGTTGTCTGGTGCAAGTGTGAGTATGTCATTTGTGTTTATTGGGTTGGAGACAATGATAATTAGGATTGGTAGGCTGATTCATCTGAGACTGTGCTTGGTAGTGTCTACACAGTGTGGGCCAGCTAGGAATGGAGAATGGAGGGTTAGTGATGATATGTGGCTGGTGTTGTTATGATAATCCCTTGTAGATATGGATCTGTGGGCTATGGGAAGCCCTTCTGCAGTGAGTACAACCTGAACATCATCTCCATATCATGCTGATGGTACCATTGGCAATTAGGTTGTTGATGTGGTGATTTCTATATGCATGATTGGGGCACATTATGGTGTGTTAAGGTCAAGAGAGGAAGACCATGTGGGTCCAGATGACTGAGTGAGTTCATTGATGATGAAATGTCATGACCATGTCTGGCTGACAGTCATCAAGTCTAGATGATAGATCTTATCCCTGGCTGGTACATTGTATCTCTGGACAGTCTGTCACCAGTCTACTCAACCATAAAAGTACTCTACTGCATGTGGTAGTGCATGTCATCAGTGCACTTCTGTCACCATGTACAGTATTTGGCCATTGTACATTTTCATATTCCAGACTAATCTTTGTTATCTTTATTCTTGATCTTTCTTTGGCTTATTCATTTCTTAGTAATTTCTTATTGTACTTCTTAGCATGGTTTACCAGACTGCACTTTGCTGTGCTTACTTATAGTATAAAAGCTGTAGATACTTTGTTCAGTAGACTTTAGTCTGAAAATCAAATTAGTTTCTTCTCTTCTGATCTTGCCCTTGGACTGGGGCTCACACAAGGAGGCAACACTTTGTCTCCATGTTGTTGAACTCAAACAGCCCAATCTCTGTTTTGCCACATCTATACATATGCTATCCGGCCAGACTTACTCTTGTGTGGGTTCATTCATTCATCTATCCCTAAACACCCTGACTCTACCTTGTTATGACAATGACAACTTGTCTTCACTCCTGCACTGCAGAGGCAGCTGCACTGTCATCAGCATCTGCCTTTGCATCCAGACCTGCAACTGAGCTTTACAGACAAGCTGCAATCAATGCTGTAATTAACACTAGACAAATTTCAGCAACAGCAAACACCTTTAAAAGCTTCACTGGTAGAAGTGTAGCTTCTTATGTATGCACCAATCACCCCCATCAAACCATCTTCCCAGAGGTCCTAGCCTTCAACTCACTCACATCATCAGAACACCCCTGATAATGATCCTGGAGATAATCCTGAAGATGACTCAGGAAGTGATAATGATGATGAAGGGAATGACCCATTTGTTGATGCCCAAAAGGGCAATGAAGAATTAGATCCTGGACTGGTTGTCTTTAGCAACCTAGCATTCACCATCAAGAATCTTGCTAGGGTTTCCAACTGAAATAAATTTTTATTCTCTGGGGCAAAGGTTGGGGAGCCCAATATATTCAATGGTACAAACCTTAAGGAACTCTGGACTTTCCTGGTCCAGTGTGAGCTTAATTTTCAGGTCTGGCCTCATGCTTTTCTTACAGACTGCACCAAAGTTACTCATGCACAGTCTTATCTAAAGAGCATGACTCTTGAATGATTCAAGCTAGACTTACTTGCAGAAGATGATCCCCATGACTGGCCACTATGAATAGACTGTTGTATTGACAAACCCTGGGTACTGGGTGACCTTTGTCACCTAGCCCAAGAAATTGATGCTTGATATTGGAAGTGCAAAGAGGAGACTGAGCATGCTAACAGGAACCAAGAATTCTTGAGCTCAAATAACAATAAGTTCTCCAACTTAGAGGACAACAAGTTTAACAAGACTGGCCAAGACAAGGCCAAATCCAATAACTCTAGCTCCAATCAGCCTATATCCAAGCAGTCCAATGGTGGATAGCCTGGCCACCCAATCTTTTTAATTAGGTCCTATACATGTTTTGAGCATCTGTCCTATGGTTCTATTGGTTTTATTGGTTCTCTTGATTGATCTGTCCATCTTGGGGTGATATACATATACTTGACATATTCTGGAAAATTCCAATCAATTTGTTTGGGTGAGTCCAGAATAGGCTAGTAAATAATATGTTTTGATTGCTGATGATTGTGTGTGGTAGTCCATATATAGTGGCTCAAAAAACTGTCTGCATGTTTGCATGTTTTACATTAGTTATGACTAAACATGATAACCCTTAACCATAGCTCTAACCCATGAGTATATGGAATAACATACTTATTTGTGGCCTTCTATTGGTTCAAAAATCAAGTGATTTGGATAGGAATTGATAGAATAGTAGCCATTTGAAAATGACATGTCGTGCAGACAGTTTTTTGACTTTACAAGAATCTAACTATCTAGTATTTGGTATGAGCTCCTTTGATCTTGATAACTGCCTCAATCTTTCTAGGCATGCTTCCTATCAATTTTTGACACTCTTCCATAGAAATCTTCCTCCACTCCACTATTACCCTATCTCACAATTGATGAACTCCTGTAGAAGCACTCTCATAACCTAAGAGAGATTTTTTGAGGTGATTCCAAGTGTGTTCAATTGGGTTGAGGTCTGGAGATTGTGCAGGCCAGTCTAGAAGCTTGATATCCTGCTCTTGAAACCATTTCTAGACTCTTCTAGAGGTATGCTTTGGGTCATTATCTTGTTGAAAGATAATGTTATCTTCTGAAATTCCAGATTTCTCCATGCTTTGAAGCAACCCTTGCTCTAAAATGGCCACATACTGTTCAGCATCCATCCTTTCCTCAACCTCACTCAAGACCCCAACACCATTCCACCCTATACATCCCCAAACCATGAGTGAACCTTCTTCAAACTTGACTGTACCTTGAATCTTTCTGGAAATAAGCCCTTCACTCTTCTTTTTCCACACATACTCTTGTTCATCTGACCCAATCCTGTTTATTTTGGTCTTATCTGACCATATAACTCTCTTCCAGTCCTCCACAGTCCAATACTGATACTTGAGAGCAAAGGCTAACCTCTTTTTCTTGTGATCAGTAGAAAGCAATGGCTTTTTTTTTCACCACAGCCTTCAGTAAGGCTTCTTTAAGGGCATTCCTCACTGTCTAAGAAGAAACAGGACTATAAACAATAGAGTTGATGAAATGAGTGGCTTGAACAGCATTTTTGACCTTGCCAGTAAGGATTTGCTGGACAATAGCTCTTGTGTTAGTGAAGGAAAGCTTGGAAGAGTGGCCACCATGAAGCCTAGGCCTCTTTGATTGGATTTTCTAAGAACATGGGATACTGTAGACTTTTCTAGACCAGTTTGTGAAGCAATCTTCCTAGTAGACAGGCCAAGAGAGGCAAGAGAGATGATGTTTTGTTTTTGAGAGATGGCAATGGATTTCATGGTGATGATGAGAAAATGAGCAGAGAGTGATGGGGTTTATATATGTTGGATCATACTCATTATATAAAGGTAACATAATAGAACCCTTGATGGATGTATGTAATGGTATCACAGCATGCCAGGGTCAATATATATAATCAAAACTTTAAGTCAAAAAACTGTCTGCATGATGTGTCATTTTCAAATAGCTACCATTGTATCAATTCTTATCCAAATCACTTGATTCTTGGACCAATAGAAGGCCAAGTGTAAGTATTTTATTCCATATACCCATGGGGTAGGGCTAGAGTTAGGGGTTATCACATTTAGTCATAACTAATGTAAAACATGCAAACATGTAGACAGTTTTTTGAGCCACTGTAGTCTATATAATTCATGAACCATTAGTTCCACTACATCCTTTGTGGTATTGTCATGACCACATGACTCCATAACACTCTCACTACCCTTCTAGCTCACCTTCACCATCAACTCTGTCACCTCTGCTCTCATACTATGCACCTCTGCTCTACTTTTTCACATATATTCTCCATTTTATATCTTTGTAATACTTTTACATCCTGTTATTCTGTAACCTCTCTATTCCACTACTACTCTTTATTAGGACTACCCTTTGATCTATTTACAACTTATGTACTAACCTTAGTTCATCCTCTTCTGTTAATGTACTATGTATTTTCAATACAACCTGCTTTTGTATGGTACTCTTCTACTACTATGACCTCCAGAATCACATTGCTCTTACCTCTGCCCTGTACCTGTTATGCCTTAATATATTTTTCCCTATGCCTATTATTTTGATTTACTTAGTATCAGTTATTCAATAGACACTTCATGGACTACACTGTATGTTTCCTTTTTCTGTACTTTTATGCTTATGCACTGCACATGACCAACTCCTTTCAGATTGCTTCCAGAGTCAGCCCCTATCTTTGAGTCTCAATGACTTGAACTTGACTAGGATAGTCAAACAATGGCTTGGCATTGTTCTTAGCTAGGATATGCATTCTTTCATGACTTCATACTCATAGTCCACATACTTTTTCCATTGTTTGCCAATTTAGTTTCTCTCATTGTTCTCTATTTATGGATATAGTAAGCAACAAAACTATTGCAATGTTTGCAACATTTTTATTGTATGGCTGATAACTTTGGATAGACTGGCTGTGCAGATGCCCTAGGGAGGACTCTGATAGCCCTTGGTCTTGGTTATATTTTATTCCTATATGTCAAGATCTGATGTACAGTGAGTGCTATTCTATAAACCAATCAAGAAGGTATATACATTGCAACAGTTTTGTTGCTAATGTTCTAAGAAGTGAAATATATGTCATTGTGCTTATATTTCAGGTAGAAGTGCTTATATAATGTGTCACATGATCTTCTAAATGGTTTACCAGTTACAAACAATGCCAAATATTGAACTTTTAGCTTACCACCATGCCTAAAGCTGTCTCATCTTTTATAACTAATCCTATTGTCTTTCTGCTTTATCAGGGCCACTCTCTTAGGGAAATCTCTAGCACTACTATAGCACCATTAGTAGAATATGCTCTCAGCATTGCTCCACCCTTGAAAAATCCTCTGGTGACTGTCTGTCCATCATTACTCCCACTGATATTTGACATGCCATGTGACTAATTGATTCTGAAAAGATTGAAAATGCTGTGAAGATTACTCAATCACTTCAGGACATCAAGAACACATACATCTTCTCCCAGGCAGTATGTCATCACCTAAGAAAAGCTGATATGAAGGCTGTGGTGAAACAAAAACAACCTCTACTCTCCAATTGTCATAGACAGAACAGGCTAGACTTTTCTCAGAGTCATCAAGACTGAAATGTAGAGGACTAGAAGAGGGTCATTTGGTTAGATGAGATCAAAATCAATAGGCTAAGGTCAGATGAAAGGAAGTGGGTGTGGAAAAAGCCAGGAAAGAGGCTTACTAATAGGCTGGTCAAGGGGACAGTCAAGTTTGATAGAGATTCCTTGGTGATGTGGGGCTGTATGACTTGGAAGGGTGTTGGGATGGCTTGCAAGATTGATGGTAAGATAGATGCTGACCTTTACACATAGATGAACTCCAAGAATCTGTTCAGTATTATGGTAAATCCCCTTCAGATGACATCTTTCAACAGGATAATGACCTCAGATACATCAGTAAAAAGGTCAAGGAGTGATTTAAAAACCATGAATTAGAGGTCATGGAGTGGCCTACATAATCTCCTGACCTTAACTCAATTGAACATCTATGGGTTGTATTGAAAAGAAAGATGGCATCCTACCCAACACCTCTCAAAGGTATTCATGAGCTATGGGAGAGAGTTTAGAAGGAATGGAAGGATATAGATGTGTCTACATGTCAGAATCTCATTGAAAGCATGTCTAGAAGGGTTCAGGAGGTGATGAAGGCCAAAGAAGAATACACTACTTACTAATAATTGGCACCTTTACTATATCTTAATGTCAGCAACAAAACTGTTGCAATGTATATACTTTATTAATTGACTCATAGAATAGTGTCCACTGTACTTCAGATCTTGACATATAAGAATGAAATGTAGCTGGGACCAAGGGCTATCAAAGTTCCCTCTAGGGCATCTGCATAGCCACAGCCTATCCAAAGGTATAAGCCACACAATAAAAGTATTACAACATTGCAATAGATTTGTTGCTCACTGTAAGTGTACTACAACAGTGAGTAAATCAAATATCATGATAATTAAATTATATCTGTCATTTCTGTCTTTAGATTTGGGTAGTAGCCCCACAATGTCCATGCCTATTGCATCCCATGGTTTCAAGGGTACAGATAACAGGTTTAATAGTCTGTATGATTTTTGTGTTGGTGGTTTACTTTTCTGACATGTCATGCAAGAATTGCAGAATGCTTGTATGTCTGGGCTCATGGTGTCTCACCAGATGTACTCTCTAAGATAAGACAGGCTATTCTTAGAGCTCAAGTGTGTCAACAGTGAGTGTGCCTGATCTATGATAGTTTTATGTAGTCATCTTCTGCCTTCTTCAATGTCCAGGATATATACAGTGTTCTCAGCTTAAACCCAGCACTTCTTGGCTACACTTATATTGTCTCCAATCATTTCCATATTAAAATTTTAGATGGAAAGTAGTGTAAATTAGTGTAAATCTGCAGTTTCAAAAAAGTGCCTCTGATTATGTAATGATTTAGTTCAAGGTGGAAAAAAAATTTAAATCATTAGAATGCCTCCACTGACAAAGAAGCAGAAGCAGGCAAAGCAGCAACAACCTTTCAGATCAAAAATACTTCAACAATGGTTTGGTAGAAGACTTGTTTGATCTTGTTGTGGACTCAAACTATCAGCCAAATATCAAGGATGACTTAGATGAGGAAATAGAGTTCATTTGCCCCATGGAGTTAGAGAACATGTCATTCAGCCTTATAAACTCAAATATTGCACTAACAGAGGCATCAACAGATGGCAGTACATGCACAACAATTTTGAGCACACATGATGAATTTTGTGAGCCCTTACATATTTCAGAGTTAAGTTAGTCAGATACTAACAGTTGATAAACCTCACACAGGATGCCTTCTTGAAGGGTAGCACACCAGTAAAGTTGCCAAAAGTTGCAATGCCAACTTATACTGGAGCTGGAAAGACAAGCACCTATCTATGTGAACATGATTTGCAGCATGCAGCACAGAACAACCATAAAATTATCTTATTCTTTATGCACAAACCTACAATAGCAAGAATCAGAGAACACACTGCAAGCAGTCCCAGCACACTGACAGAGGCAGATGAGCAAACACCTTCCATATCCTTGTCTTTGTCACCCACACCCATTTCTATATCACAGTTCTCAGACATCCAGCCTCCTAGCCCATCCATTCCCAGTGTCAACATGCCACCTATTTCCCTGAATATACCTGACAATTCTACATCTAATGGCAATTCTAATAATACTCTAGCAGCAACTATGTTCCTGCACACAACTGAGGATGATAAAGATGTCCCTGACTTGATCTCAATCCTGGAATGTGTTCAACAACTTATGGTTGATGCAAAGAAGTATAAATCATTTACCTCACTGCTTTATTTAAACTGTCTCAAACAGTTTATTGAGTTCTGAGAGAAAAATAAGCAAAATCCTAGGATCAAAGCACCCATGCTCTGAGCCAGCTATACTGTTGCAGTTTCAATTGAAAAGGGGATATATGACATGAAAAATCCATTCCCTATATAAATATGTTGCACAATTCTGAACTCTACCTTCAGTTAACACAGGGAAGCACAGTGCACATCCCTCACTTCTGAACAATGAATGGATTTCACAGGCTGTTTGCCATTACCAAACAGTACTTGCTGATGGCAAGGTGAGACAATGTAGTCAAGAAACTTCCTTTGCTCACCAATAATCTATAATAACACCTCTTCTTTTGATGAAGGAGGTGAATACTGTGATTATCCCATCATTGGGTCTTGATATCGGTGGTCAGAAAATATCAGAGGGGACAGCACAGTAATGGCTTACCAAGCTTGGGTATGAGTTGAAGGAAGTAAAAAAGGGGATCCATGTAGATGGACATGAGTGAGATGACATGGTTGAATTCCATAGAAAGTTCTTGGAGTTTAGTAAAAATGAGTGGTAAGGTCCTTGACAACCTACATATTGAACAATGTGTGACATTGTGATAGCTTGCATCACACTTACACAGATAATGATCTGGAACCCCTTGAGCCTGAGTTTGGTCCAGGAGAATAACTCCACATACCAGTGATGCATGATGAAATAATTGTTCAGGAAAATGAACTTCACTGTTGAGTATATGTATGGGATGGCAAAATGGCATTATACAAAAAGGGCCAAGGTTGAGCCATTCACATTTTAGATTTCATTGTTGAAGAGACTGGACAGCTTGCACTAACTAAAGCTGAATGTCAAGAGAATGCAGCATTACCACTACACTGTCAGCTGAGGTGCACAGATGCTCAAGAAATTATTTACCTGGGAAAAAATCACAATGAATTCTGGACAAATGACAAACTTGTTGAGCAGGTTTGTTCATTTATCATTTGAACATTAGACTTATCAATTTCATGGCCTATCAGGTCAAGAGAGTGATTCTGATTTTTGAGTGGATATATCCCAGGGCTGTGGTAGGGTTTGTCTTCAATCAATTGTCTGCACATGGGGCATTTGCAAAGGATACCCTAAATGCAAAGGAAATGAATGTCAAACCCACTGGCAAGCAATGAGCAATGCATGACACCTACATACCTTGGGATAATCCACATCCAGAGCTCCATGGCCAGCTGCAGACAATGGTCTTCAGCAAGGACCTTGCACCCAATCACCCTGACTACAAGTTCCATGATAAGCCAAAGGGAATGCAGTGAGTGCTTGAAGAATGTGGCTTGATGAAGATCTTGCAGGTGGCAAATGGAGAGAAGGCAGTGATGGAGATCACTGCAGGTTTCCATGTTGCTGCTGATGGGACATTTCTTACTGTGAAATGGCTGGTTCCAGAAATCCTCAATGCATGTCCAGTAAAGACCATCTATACATTCTTTTGCAAGAGCTAGCATTATATGAATGCATACAGGTGTTATCTATTGTCTACTACACTTTCATTCACACCACTCTGGCACTAGGAATGGTCTCAATTCCAAACAAGTAAAATATGCCATTAAGAAATATGTACAAATCTTATCATTGCTATAGCCCACTGCTGATGATGAGCATTGGTGTGCTGATTTATTGATCACTGAGTTGCAATCTGCCAATATACTGACATTCAAATATGAAATATACATCCAAAATAAGGAAACTCCAACAAGCTCTGACTGAATTTCAGTTTTTTGAATGACTCCTGTGGTGAAGTCATTGATTTTCCAACTTTTGTACAGATAGATATTGAGATCTAGTTCTATTCTATATGTTTATGTCAAGTCCAGGTCTTCTCTGGAGATTTCTAGGTGTGAGTCTGGTCAGATAGTGTAGGTAGAGTAGTCAAGAAACAGATTTAGGACTGCTTGAGTTCAACAACTCAGAGATGGAGCATTGTCTTCTTGTGTGGGTCCCAGTCCAATGGCAAGATCAGGAGAAGAGACTAGTTTGATTCAGACTGAAGTATACCAGACAAAGTATCTACAGCTTTTATACTACAAGTAAGCACAGCAAGGCATAGTCCAGTAAACTGGACTAAGAAGTACAGTAAGAAATTATTAAGAGATGAATAAGCCAAAGAAAGATTGAGAATAAGGATGACAAAGACTAGTCTGGGATAAGGAACTGTACAATGGCTGGATACTGCATGTGGTGACAGAAGTGCACCAATGATGTGCATTGCCACTTGCAGTAGAGTACTCTTAAGGTTAAGTAGACTGGGGATGTAATAGACTGTCCAGAGATATGACATACCAGCCAGGGATAGGATCTATTATCTGGACTTGATGACTGTCAGCCAGACATGGTCATGACAGTTTATCACTTAAGATACCCTGTACAGTGAGCAACAAAAATGTTGCAATGTTTGCAACATTTTTGTTGCTAATGGTCTGAGATCAAATCCAGGCATGGAGCATGTATTTGTGGTGGGAATGCTGATGTAATATGTCACATGATCTGCTAAATGGTTCACCAGATCACAAACAACACCAAACAGTAAAATTTTCACCCACCATCATGCCCAAAGCTATCCCCTCCTTTGCAACTGGTACTATCATTTCTCTACTTCAGCAGGGACATTCTCTCAGGGAAATCTCCACTACTATGGGTGTCCACTATAGCACCATCAGTTGAATATGTTCCCAGCATTGTTCTACTCTTGAAAAATGCTCTCCTGGTTGTCCTTCCATCATTACCCCCACTGATGTTTGGCATGCCATGCAATTAATTAGATCTGGGAAGGCTGAAAATGCTGTGGAGGTCACTCAATCACTTCAGGACATGAAGAACATACCTATCTCCTCCCAAACAGTCTGTCATCACCTAAGGAAAACTGGCATGAAAGCTGTGGTGAAGCAAAAACAACCTCTACTTTCAAAGCATCATAGGTAGAATAGGCTAGACTTTGCTCTGAGCCATCAAGACTGGACTGTGGAAGACTGGAAGAGGGTTATCTGGTTAGATGAGACCAAGATCAATAGGCTAGGGTCAGATAGCAGGAAGTGGGTGTGGAAGAAGCCTGGGAAGGGCCTCAATGATAGGCTAGTGCAGGGGACTGTCAAGTTTGGTGGAGGTTCCTTGATGATGTGGGGCTGTATGACTTGGAAGGGTGTTGGGATGGCCTGCAAGATTGATGGTAGGATGGATGCTGATCTCTACACACAGATTTTAGAAGATGAACTTCAAGGTTCTCTTCAATATTTTGACAAACCTCCTAAAGATGTCATTTTTCAGCAAAACAATGACCTCAAGCACACCAGTAGAAAGGCCAAGCAGTGGTTTGAGGACCATGGATTTAAGGTCATGAGTTGGCCTGCACAATCTCCTGACCTTAACCCTATTGAACATCTATGGGTTGTACTGAAAAGAAAGGTGGCATCCTACCCAACCCCCCCCCCCCAAAGGAATTCTTGAGCTATGGGAGAGAGTTGAGAAGGAATGGGAGGAAATAGATGTCTCCACATGTCAAGGTTTTATTGAAAGAATGCCTAGAAGGGTACAGGAGGTGATAAAAGCTAAGGGAGGATACACTACTTACTAATAATTGTCACTTTTACCATATAATAATGTCAGCAACAAAAACATTGCAATGAGTGGGCCTTAGTATTTGGCTCATAGAATTGGAACCACCGCATCTCAGATCTTGACCCAGGACTCAATAGAAAGCCAGGACCACACCCTACAAATGTCCCCCTCTAGCACAAGTGCACAGCCACACTCCATCCCATGTTATAAGGCACATGATGAAAATGTTGCAAACATTGCAACATTTTTGTTGCTCACTGTATAGAGGAAAATGGTGTAGAGAACTGTGAGACAGTGTTAAGCCCAGGTCTTCTCTGGAGATTTCTGGGTATGAGTCTGATCAGGTAGCATAGGTAGAGCAGTCAGGGAACAGATTAGGACTGCTTGAGTTCAACAACTCAGAGACAAAGCATTGCCTCCTTGTGTGAGTCCTAGTCCAAGGGCAAGATCAGAAGAGAAGAGACTAATTTGATTTCAGACTACAGTCTACTAGACAAAGTATCTATGGCTTTTATACTAATGGGATGCACAGCAAAGCACAGTCCAGTAAACCAGGCTAAGAAGTACAGCATGACATTTTTAAGAGATGAGTAAGACAAAGAAAGAGTGAGAATAAAGATGACAAAGAATAGTCTAGGATAAGAAAACATACAATGGCTGGATACTGTGCACAGTGACAGGAGTGCACCAATGACATGCACTGCTACACACAGTAGAGTACTCTTATGGTCAAGTAGACTGGGGATGTGCTACAACAGCTGGGGACACAACATACCAGCCAGGGATAGGATGTAGCATCCAGAGTTGGCTCCTATGAGCTGGACATGGTCATGACAGTATCCCCCTCTTAGGGGCTGAACTCATGAGGCTGTCTTCAGGACAATGCTGAGTTTGAATTCATTGTCTGACTGTGCACTTAAAGACTTGAAAAAGTGGGCCCAGTTTTAGAGTCAGCCCCAATAATCCTTTCTTTCCAAAAAATGTCTGCTCCCATTTTCCAATTCAACACTCTTAATGTCAATGTTCCCATGCCCAGCTTTGATTGAAGGCAGGTGAAGACACCCAATCTCAAGTTGGACATAGAAGATAGCAACAAAGTTGCTGCTGCCAAGGCCAAGGAGTGTTGTTGATACAAAGTCAGGAAGATGAGAGAAGAGGATAAAGAACATCAATGCCAGGAAGAAGAAGAGAAGCAGTGCCAGAAAGAGAAGAACTGAATACACTGGAAAAAAGAAGAGGTGGAGAGAAAGAGATGCAAGAAAGAGCAGAGAGTATGTGAAAAGGTGCAAAAGAAGGTTGAGGAGAAGAGGTTGAAGGCTATAGAGGCCAATAAGAAGAGACAGAGAGAGGAGGTTGAGACAGGGCCAAGCATAGTCCAGGATCCTGGTAACTGATAACTAAGTCCAGTGATGTTTCCTGTTGCCACACTGACTGTTTCTTGTTCATAGCTGCATGCACTGTTCCAAGGCAAACACTGCCTGCAAGGTGATTGTGAACAGCAAAAAAAGGAAGACAGCATGCATGCACTGCATAGGGATAAAGGAGAGGTGTGAGTGGCCAGAAGTGGAGGTGTCTGGGTCTGGGTCTGGGTCTGGGAAGAGTAAAGAAAAGGCTATGGTGTTGTTGTGCAGAGGAGGTGAAAAGAAGAAGAGAGTGTGCAAGACCAAGGTGTAGGTGAATAATGACAATGAGGAAGAGTTAGAGTTGACCATGATAAGGAAGACTGGTGAGAAAAAAGCTAGGAGTGAGGCCTTGGATGGCCAGATAGAACAGCTTATCATTACAGTGGAGGGAATGACAGCTTGGCTAAGGAAGGCCAGCCTGGCACACAAGGAGTTGGCCTGGGCATCTTACAAGGCTGCAAGAGCCTTGAAGATGTTTGTAGATGAATGTTTGTGTTTCCTGGTGCTGGAACAGTCAAATGAAGAGGAGTTGACCAGTGATGAGGAGGTTGACATGGATGAGGTCAAGCTGGAGCTGGTCAGGCTTAGGGAAGAGCAGAAGGAGAGCCAGAAAGCTAGCAAGAGGAAAGGAAAATCCATGTGAAAGGTTCAGCCAAGGACTTTGTACATATGTAGTTAATGTTTCTATAACAATGAAAATGAAACATCAATCAAACAAAGAACTGAGTGAAGTAAGGAACTAAGAAAATGAAGACTGGTTATGCAGAACTAAGTGAGCCTGGCTTGGTGAGATACTAGGCATGATATTTGTCTACTAATTCTGATGTATTGCCTGGTTTAGTGACTAATAGCCAAGATATTTCTTTATCAGTCTCTTTGTAGCTGGCCCAGTGTACTAAGTAGAGTGGCTTGCAGGTTTTCTGTCTCCAGTCAATCTTAGAGTGAAGGGTCTCAGTGATCTTGAACTCTAAGTCACCTTCTACCTTGATTGGTGATGGTGGTGGTGGTTGAGTCCAGTTGAGTATGGCAAGTTTGAGCTGTGAGATGTGAAAGACCAGGTGAACAGCACACATTGAGTCTGGTAGTCAAGTAGTGAATAAGTGAGAACCAACTTGAGCCACAATGGGATAGGGCCTAAGATTCTTCTCATAGAGCTTTTTAAAAGGCTGAGTTGACCTGAAATACTTGGCTTTAATGAAGAGATTATTGTCAACTTTGAAGTCCAGAGCTGAGGATTGTTTGGCATCAGCTGGACCTTGATATTATTGTTGGGTGTTAGCCATTTTGTCATGAAGGTACTGGTGCAGTGATTCTAAGTCAACTGCATAATCATGAGCCTGGGAAGAGGTGAGGTTGCATTCAGGGAATACCATGAGGTTTGGATGATAGCCCTTTTTAGCATAGAATGGTGATACTCCAGTAGTAGTACTAGGTGCATTGTTATAGGCAAGCTCTGCTAGTGGCAAAAGCTCAGCCCAGTTGTCCTATTGGTAGTTACAGTAGACCTGAAGGTATTGTTTGAGTATCTGATTGGATCATTCAGTTTGCCCATTCCCTTCTAGGTAGTACCCAGAGGTGAAGTGAAGATGGATATCTAATGCCTTACTAAGTGACTAGAAGAAGTGAGACATGAACTCTAAACCCTGATCTGAAGTGTGTGGGCTGGAACACTGCTTGAAGAACACATGAAGCAAGAAAAGCTTTGTGTGCTCAGAGGCTGTGATTGTATCATAAGTGAGGATAAAGATGGCTTGCTTAGAAAGCTTGTCAACCATGACCAGGATGGCTGTGAAGCCAGGTGAGGAAGGG
This sequence comes from Scleroderma citrinum, assembly GCA_029372045.1. Taxonomy (NCBI): domain Eukaryota; kingdom Fungi; phylum Basidiomycota; class Agaricomycetes; order Boletales; family Sclerodermataceae; genus Scleroderma; species Scleroderma citrinum. The sequence continues at coordinate 3,148,837 of JARFMN010000004.1, forward strand.
AGTTGCTCTATGAAATTCATAGATATAGAGTTCCAAGGCTTCTTTGGGATGGAAAGCTGCTTGAACAACTCATAGGGATAGTGGTGCAGCATCTTGGACTGGGCACAGACTGTATGTAGTTCTTGACAAATGTCCTGAGGGGTGACCAAGTGTATTTGTGATGTATTAGCTCAAGTGTCTGTTTTGTCCAAAGTGCCCAGAGAGAGGGTGGTTGTACTTGTAGCATAGTACCCAGAGATGTAGATCATCTGAGTCCAGTACATAGATTCAACAATCTAGGAGTAGCAATCTGGAATTGTCTACTGACCATCTGGAATCAGATGTGTCAGAGAGCTGGACTTGAGCTATGTGGTCAGATAGGAGGGCAGACAGGATGTTATTATGGAGTTTCTCAATGTTCATGATTTTGACTACATGAAGGACTGGCAGCTTGAGGTATGTAACATGAAGTGAAGAGGAAAGTTGTTCTTGGGTAAACACTGGCTCAAAATTCTGAGGGTTAACCTGGGCATAGCCACTATCCTCCTCTTTTGGGTAGATGTCTCAGCATCTAGTGAGCATATCTGGCTTGGCACTGAGTTTTTCAAGGCAAGAACAAATGATCATATTGAATTGTGAGAGACATTCTGACCAGCAGGCTTGATGCCTAGTCAAAACTTTAGATGTGGAGAAATATTTCAGATTTTTGTGATTGGTGACAATGTTGACTGGAGTGGCAGAACCTTTCAGATAGTGATGTTATGTCCAGGATGCTTCAAAAATAGCAAGTAGTTCCTTATCATAGGTATCATAATTTAACTCCAGGGCTGTAAGGGTGTGAGAATAGAAGACAACAGGGTGAATCTGACCATCATCATAGCTAATAGAAAGTATACTGGTAATGGAATAATCAGAGATGTCAGTCTCAACCATGATAGGGGGTCCCAGGGTAGAATCTGTGAGGACAGGGGTGGTAGTGAAGGCCTGCTTGAGGTTTTTGAAAGATTAACAACACTCAGAAAAGTTCCAAGAAGTGCCTTTTTATGTCAACCAGGTAAGAGGTACCACAATATCAGAATAATTGAAGATAAATCAGTGGTGAAAGTTGGTGAAGCCCAGGAACAACTGGATATCCTTGCAAGGTTCAGGCCAATCAACAATTGTTTGAATCTTATCCAGAAACATCATTGAACCTTACAGGGATAGATAATAACCAAGATATTCCACTGAGTGCAACTGGAACTCACATTTCTCTGTCTTGGCATAAAGACTATACTACCAGGAATGCTGTAGAACCTCTCAGACATGCTGCTGGTGAGAAATTTTGTCTTTGGAGTAGATCAGAATGTTGTCTAAGTAGACAACAACACAGATATCCAGCATATCAGTGAAGATAGTATTGACAAAGCACTGAAAAGCTGCAGGGGCATTACTAACCACTTGTAGGATTCATAGCACATCCTAAAGGCAGTTTTCCATTCATCACCAAGAGCAATCTAGACAAGGTGATAGGCATGCTGGAGATCAACTTTTGTATAGATTTTAGCATGATGTCATGACCATGTCCAGCTTACAGCCATCAAGTCTGGACAGTAGATATTATCCCTAGCTGATACATTGTATCTCTGGATAGTCCATCACATCTCTGGTCTACTTGACCATAAGAGTACTTTACTGCACATGGGCAGTGCATGTCATTGGTGCACTTCTGTCACTGCATGTAGTATCTGGCCATTGTACATTCTTCTTCCTGGACTCATCTTTGTCATCTTTATTCTTGAACTTTTGTTTGTTTTATTCATCCCTTAGTAATTTCTTACTGTACTTCTTAGCCCAGTTTACTAGACTGTTCTTTGCTGTGCTTACTTGTAGTATAGAAGCCATAGATACTTTTTCCAGTAGACTTCAGTCTGAAATCAAATTAGTCTCTTCTCCTGATCTTACCCCTGGACTGGGACCCACACAAGGAGGCAACACTCTGTCTCCAAGTCATTGAACTCAAGCAGTCCTAATCTGTTCCTTGACTACTCTACCTATGCTATCTGACTGGACTTGCACCCAGAAATCTCCAGAGAAGACCTGGACTTGACAGTATTTCAGACTCACTCTTGTGTGGGTTCACTCATTCATCTATCCTGAACACCCTGACTCTACCTTGTCATGACAATGACAACTTGCCTTTGCTCCCACACTGCAGAGGCAGCTGCACCTATGTTAGCATCTGCCTTTGCATCCAGCTCAGCAACCAAGCTTCACAGACAAGCTGCAATCAACACTGTAATCAACACTAGATGCACTGCAGCAGCAAATACTTTTAGAAGCTTCACTGGTAGAAGTGCAGCTTCCTATGCACCAATCACCCCCACCAAACCATCTTCCTGGAGGTCTCAGCCTCCAACCCACTCACACTGTCAGAACACCCCTGACAATGATTCTGGAGATGATCTCAGAGTTAGCTCAAGGAGTGACAATGATGATGAAGAGAATGACCCATTCATCAATGCCCAAGAGGGTGATGAAGAATTAGACCCTGGACTGGTTGTCTTTGGCAACCTGGCATTTGCCATCAAGAACCTCAGTAGGGTTTCTAATTGAAATGAATCTTCATCCTCTAGAGTGAAGGTCAGGGAGCCTGATACATTTGATGGCACCAAACCCAAAGAACTCTGGACTTTGCTGGTCCAATGTGAACTCAATTTCCAAGATCAGCCTCATGCTTTCCTTGTAGACTGCACCAAGGTTACTTATGCACAGTCTTTCCTAAAGGGCATGGCCCTTGAATGGTTTGAGCTAGACTTACTCACTGAAAACAATCCCCATGACCAGCCACTATGGATGGACTCTTGGAAGGAGTTCATCATCAAGCTTCAAATAACCTTTGGCCCTCACAATCCAGTCACTGATGCTGAGAGTCAGCTCAACCACCTCCAAATGAAGGAGACCCAATGAATTAACAAGTATGTGGTCAAGTTTAACAGAATTGCATCTCAGATATGTGACTATGGTGATGGTGCTCTGTGCCATCATTTCTACTCCAGACTGCCAGACCAGATTAAGGATGACATATGTTGAATTGGCAAACCCTAGGTGCTGGGTGACCTTCATCATCTGGCCCAAGAAATTGATGCTTGCTATTGAGAGCACAAAAAGGAGACTCAGCATGCTAACAGGACCCAATTGTCCTTGAGCTTGAATAGCCATAAGTCCTCCAACTCAGGAGACAATAAGTCTAACAAAACTGGCCAAGACAAGGCCAAATCCAATAACTCTGGCTCTAATCAGCCTACATTCAAACCTTTCAACTTGAACAAGACCAGTACACCTAAGCTGGACTTAGACAGTAAGTTAGGCAAGGATGGTAAGCTAACCATGGAAGAGCACAAGTGATGCCATGATAACAAACTCTGCATGTTCTGCAGTGATGATGGTCACTTTGCTGAGAACTGTCTCAAGAAAGCAGCTAAGGCAAAAGCCCAAGCTGCCACCACCTCAGCAACTCCTTGTGAGTCCTGCTCTTCCAAGCCAGACTCAACCTTGGGTGACTCCACTGAGGCAAAAAAATAGAGTACAACTCTCAGACCTCTGCACAGACTGAGAGCTGCATTGACTCTTGCTGTGTCTCTCTAGAGGCTCACCTCAATGCATCTGCTCTTTTCAACTCCAATTCCCTGACCCCCCACATATTGCTTGTTTCCTATGACATACCTCAACTTCATGCACTTGTGGACTCTGGGTCTACCTACTGCTTCATAGATCACAAGTTTGCATCAGAACACTCTTTTCCCTGGATTAAACAGAAGAGGCCTGTCCATATTTTAGTCATGTTTCCCTCTGATCCTATCTCCCCTATCTCACTCTGGCTTTTTGACAGTACATCAAACTTTGTAATTACCCATGCTAGAGATTTGTCAATCCTATTCCTGGACTCAGGTGAAGTCACTCCTGTAACCTTATATCTTGCTCCATTGGATTCTGAATGTAGAATTGTTCTTGGACATAACTGGCTCACCTGCTTCAATCCATCAATTGACTAGGTATTGGGCAGTCTCAAGTTCCAGACATCTGTACAAAGAATTCCAACCCCCCTGTTAATGCCTCTGGCCTCTCCTGGCCATCCTGATCCTGGCCTCATGTCATCTGTGCCCTCTGTCAACTCACCAGTCCACACTCCCCTGAAGGCTTCTCCTATTGCCCTAATTAATGCTACTGCATATGTACATGCATGTAAATTAGAGGGGTCTCTACAGTTCCAACTTCAGCTGCATCCTGAAGACTCAGCAAAAGCCTGGTCTGCCTCTGCTTCTACTCCTCTGGACTTATCTGGGGTCCCCCAAGAGTATCAAGACTTTGCTGATGTCTTTAGCAAAGCAAAGGCCTCCACACTCCCACCTCATCAAGAGCATGACTTGAAGATCAAGCTAGAAGAAGGAGCTACCCCACCACTGGGAACCACCTACTCTCTATCCCTGGTTGAGCTTGAAGCTCTCTGGACTTTTATTGATGAAAATCTTACCACTGGCTTCATTTGCCTCACTGCTTCCTCTCATGCTGCCCCTGTCCTCTTCATAAAAAAGAAGGATGGATCACTCTGGCTCTGTGTTGATTATCAAGGTCTCAATAAACTCACCAAGAAGGACCATTACCCACTACCACTCATTTCTGATCTCTTGGATTCCCCTAGCCATGCTAAAATCTATATGAAAGTTGATCTCCAGCATACCTACCACCTTATCTGGATTGCCCCTGGTGATGAGTGGAAAACTGCTTTTAGAACACACTATGGATCCTATGAGTGGTTAGTAATGCCCTTTGGCCTCACCAATGCCCCTGCAGCTTTCCAGTGTTTCACCAATACTATCTTCACTGATATGCTGAATGTCTGCATTGTTGACTATCTAGATGACATTTGATCTACTCCAGAGACAAAGAGTCTCACAAGCAGCATGTCTGGGAGGTTCTCCATCATCTCCAGCAGTATAGTCTTTATGCCAAACCAGAGAAGTGTGAGTTTCACTTAGACTCAGTGGAATACCTTGGGTATTGTCTTTCCCCAGAAGGTTTAACAATGTCCCCAGACAAAATTCAAACAATTGTTAACTGGCCTGAATCTCACAAGGTGAAGGATATCCAGTCTTTCCTGGGCTTCACTAACTTCTACCACCAGTTTATATTCAATTACTCTGACATTGTAGTGCCCCTCACCTGGTTGACATGCAAGGGCACTCCTTGGAACTTCTCTGAAGAGTGTCATCAATCTTTCAATAACCTCAAGCAGACCTTCACTACCACCCCTGTCCTCACCCATTTTACCCTGGGACCCCCTATCATGGTTGAAACAGATGCCTCTGACTATGCCATTGCTGGCATACTTTCTATTACCTGTGATGATGGCCAGATTCATCCTGTTGCATTCTATTCTTGCACCCTTACAGCCCTGGAGTTAAATTATGACACCCATGATAAGAAATTGCTCACTATCTTTGAAGCATTCTGAACATGGTGTCATTACCTGGAAGGTTCTACTACCCTGGTTGACATTGTCACTGACCACAAAAATCTGGAGTATTTTTCTACCTCCAAAGTTTTGACTAGATGACAAGCCCACTAGTTAGAATTTCTGTCCCAATTCAATATGATCATTTGTTTCCATCCTGGAAAACTTGGTGTCAAGCCAGATGCACTCACTAGATGCTGGGACATCTACACCAAAGAGGAAAATGGTGGCTATACCTAGGCTAACCCTCAGAACCTCAGGCCAGTGTTTACCCAGGAACAGCTCTCTGCATTGCTTCATGCTACTTACCTCAAGCTCCCAGTCCTTTGTGCAGTCAAAATCATGGATGTTGAGAAACTCCATAATGACATCCTGCCTTCCATCTGACCCCATAGCTCAAGTCTGGCTCTCTGATACATCTGATTCCAGGTGGACAGTAAACAAGTCTGGATTACTACTCTTAGATGGTTGAATCTATGTACTAGACTCAGAAAATCTGCATCTCTGAGTACTACACTGCAAGCATGACCATCCTCTCTCTGGGCACTTTGGACAAAACCAGACTCTTGAGTTAATATATCACAAATACACTTGGCCAGGACTTAGGACATTTGTCAAGAACTATGTCCAGTCTTGTACAGCCTGTGCCCAGTCTAAGACACTGTGCCACTGCCCCTATGGGTTGCTCAAGCAGCTTCCCATCCTGGAGAAGCCTTAGAACTTCATATCTATGGATTTCATAGAGCAACTCCCTGCCTCATCAGGCTTCATAGCCATCCTGGTTGTGGTTGATAGGCTTTCAAAGCAAGCCATCTTCATCTCTACTCATGATACCATCATAGCCCCTGAGCTCACAAAGCTCTTCCTGCTTCATGTGTTCTTCAAGCATGGTGTTCTGGCCCATGTTACTTCAGACTGGGGTTTAGAATTTGTGTCCCACTTCTTTCAATCTCTTGTTAAGGTGTTAGATATGCATCTCCACTTCACCTCTGGGTATCACCCAGAGGGGGATGGGCAAACTGAACAATTCAACCAGACACTCAAACAATATCTCTGGGTCTACTGTAACTACCAACAGGATAACTGGGCTGAGCTTCTGCCACTAGCAGAACTTGCTTATAACAATGCACCCAGTGCCACTACTGGAGTATCACTGTTCTATGCTAATAAGGGCTACCACCCAAACCTCATGGTATTCCCTGAATGTGACCTCACCTCTGCCTGGGCTTGTGATTATGCAGTCAACTTAGAGTCACTGCACCAGTACCTTCATGAAGAAATGGCTAATGCCCAACAACAATATCAAGGTCCAGCTGATGCCAAATGATCCCTGGCTCCAGACTTCAAAGTTGGTGATAATGTCTTTGTCAAAGCCAAGTACTTCAGATTAACCCAGCCTTCCAAAAAGCTCTCTGAAAAGAACCTTGAGCCCTACCCTATCATAACCCAAGTTGGTTCTCACTCATTCATCATTCAACTACTGGACTCAATGTGCACTGTTCACAGTCTTTCATGTCTCACAGCTCAAACCAGCCATACTCAATGTCATACCCAACCAGACTCAACCACCACCACTACCAATCAAGATAGAAGGTGACTTAGAGTTTGAGATCACTGAAATCCTCAACTCCAAGATTGACTGGAGACAAAAATCATGCAAGCTGCTCTACTTGGTATGCTGGGCTGGTTATGAAGGGACTGATGAAGAGACATCATGGCTCTTAGCCACCAAACTAGGCAACATGTTAGAATTAGTAGACAAATATCATGCCTGGTACCCAACCAAGCTGGGCCCACTTAGTTCTGTATAACCAGTCCCCAGTAACCCTTATGCTTTCCTATATCTGCTCTTTCCTGAGCCCAGCCAGCTTCAACTTGACCTCATCTGCATTGACCTCCTTGTCATTGGTCAACTCTTCCTTACTTGACTGTCCTGGCATCAGGAAGTACAAGCACTCATTCATGAACATCTTCAAGGCTCTTGAAGCCTTGTAAAATGCCCAGGCTGACTCCTTGTGAGCTCAGGTGACTTCCCCCAGCTGGGCTGCCATTCCCTCCACCATGATAATCAACTGCTCTATTTGTCCCTCCAGAAGACCACCCCTGGCCTTCTTCCTGCTGGCCTTCTTCACCATGGTCTCCTCAACCTTGTCATCATCATTCTCTACTTGTGCTCTTGTCTTGCATGTCCATTTCTTCTTTTTGCCCCCTCTGGGTGACAATGTCATAGCTTTCCCCTTACCCTTGCCTGTCCTGGACCTGGTCACCTCTATCTCTGGCCATTCACACTTCTCTTTCATACCTGCATGCTGTGCACAGGCTGTCCTCCTCTTGTTGCCATTTGTGATTACTTTACAGGCAACATTAGCCTTGGAGCACTGCACACAGCTAGAAAACAGTTAGTGTGAAAAGAAAACCTCACCAGACTTACTTACCAGGTACCTGAATCCTGGGCTATGCTTGGCCCTACCTTGGTCTCCTCTCTCTGCCTCTTCTTATTGGCCTCTACAGCCTTCCCCCTCTCTTTGCGAATCTTCCTTTGAAGCTCATCACACACCCTCTGTTCCTTCTCATGTTTCTTCCTCTCTGCCTCTTCTTTCTCCCTGTGAACCCAGTTTTCTTCCTCCTAGTGCTGCTTCTCTTCCTCTTCCTTGCATTATTGTTCCTCCTCTTTCTGGTGTTTCTCCTTGACCTTGTGTTGTTGACATTTCTTCACCTTTGCCATGGCAACATCATTGTTGTTGTCCATGTTGGACTTAAGCTCTGACATCTTGACCTTTGTCCAGTTACTGCTGGGCATGAGGATGGTAATGTTAGGGGTAGTAGACTTAGAAGTGGGAGAAGACATGTTTTAGAGAAGAAGAGGTTGTTGGGGCTGACTCTGAAACCAGGCCTACCTTTTCAAGTTTCTAAATTCATGATCAGACAATGCATTCAAACTCAGCATTGTCCTCAAGGTGGCCTCATGGGTTTGGCCTCTAAGAGGGGAATACTGTCATGACCATGTCTGGTTTACAGCCATCAAGTCTGGATGGTAGATATTATCCCTGGCTGGTATGTCATATCTCCAGATAGTCCATCACATTCCTGGTCTACTCAATCATAAGAGTACTTTACTGTGTGTGGGCAGTGCACATCATCAGTGCACTTCTGTCACCCCATGTAGTATCTGGCCATTGTACATTCTTCTTCCCAGACTCATCTTTGTCATCTTTATTCTCAAACTTTTGTTTGTCTTATTCATCCCTTAGTAATTTCTTACTGTACTTCTTAGCCTGGTTTACTGGACTGCACTTTGGTGTGCTTACTTGTAGTATAAAAGCTGTAGATACTTTGCCCAGTAGACTTCAGTCTAAAATCAAATTAGTCTCTTTCTCTGATCTTACCCCTGGACTGGGACCTGTGCAAGGAGGCAATGCTCCATCTCCAAGCTGTTGAACTCAAGCAGTCCTAATCTATTCCTTGACTACTCTACCTACACTATCTGACCAGACTCACACCTGGAAATCTCCAGAGAAGACCCAGACTTGACACATGACTAGGGAAGTCCAAGAGATCAGAAGTGAGTGATAGTAAGTAATGGTCCTTGGTAAGTTTATTGAGACCTTGATAATCAATGCAAAGCTAGAGTGATCCATCCTTCTTCTTTCAAAAGAGGACAGGGGCAGTATGAGAAGAAGCATTGGGGCGAATAAAATCAGTGGCAAGATTTTCATTGATAAAAGTCCAGAGAGCTTCAAGCTTGACTAAGCATAGAAAGCAGATGGTTCCTAGTGGTGTGGTAGCTTCTTCTTCTAGCTCAATCTTCAAGTCATGTTCTTGATGGGGTGGGAGTGTGTCATGACCTGATGACCCATGGGCCTAGACATGGTCTTGAGCTATTTGGCTCTTTCCTGAATTATGTACATAGAATGTTTTCAAATCATTTATAATCTCTCTGAATATGTTCATTTTAGTTTTACTTTGTTTGCATCAGCAAATGAGCCTCCTCCTGGACAGAACTGGATGGCACTGGCCAGGAGTTCCATAATTCCAGGTACTCCCAGCAAGGTACCTAACTGTCTAGCTCTGTCTAGAGTGTCTCAGTGTATCTCAGAGTCACTAAAGGCTGGGGAAGTGTAGCAGGTTAGCATCATTATTAGTATGACATAAGATTCCATAGGCTATGACAGGCCTTCCCAGCTCAGTCTAGATTGTACAGTATCATTTGAGCTGGGATAGAAAATGTATAATTGGTATTCTAAATGATATATAAACATGATAAGATGAAGGAAAGATAATCTTCAATTGAGGAACATGCTGATCAAGATTGACATCAAAGCCACTGGTTGTCTCTGACAAACCCCCATTCCTAAAGATGATACTTAATGCATATCAAAGTTGAGGACTAGTGTACTACACACCTTCTGATTTTGACTCATTGCATGTGAAGCATTTTTGTCTTGGTATGATGAACAGAGGATGTGTCACATTTAGCCATGAGTTCAAGCAAATCAACATACACATCCATGTACACATCCTGTTTGACTGAGACATCCTTGCCCTCCACAACTACTTCATCCAATGCAACCTTGATTTGTTCATGTCTTAGCATGAAGACAGAAAGAAAAAGAAGAAAAAGTACAGCAGTCACAGCAAACACAATTGCAGCATGTGAGACTTCATTCCCAAAAACATCTGGGAACAGGTTTTCCATGGCATTGGCACTGATGTAGAAAAAATCAATGATAAGGCTGAAAAGTGCAGGATGAGCAAGATTATTAGTATGACCCTAGAAAACATGATTAGCATGTTAGTTCATGAATGGGACCACTTGCCTCTTTATCCACCCCATGCTTCAAGAAGCTCCCACATTCCAGGAGTTTCTTGCAATATTGGCATTAGTTTGACAGTGATTTTTGGGGTTCCACTTGTGGAATTCACAGACATACATGCAAGCCTTCTTTTTGAGTGTAGAATGCCAATTACTGAGATCTTTCCAGAGCTGGAACTTTATTAGATGGGATGTTCAGTATTATCCCAATGCTTACCAGCTTGGTAATACCAGAGATAGATTGCAGTTATCACCCTTTTTGAATCACAATATTAGTCTCAATACTCATATGTATGTGATTTATCACATATCCTGAGGAATTAATAAATCTTGTGAGTGACATTCAGCAAGTGCCTCATTTATATATTCAATGGCCTTGCAGTTGAAGTCTGCATGGAGAGGAAATGAGTTCACACTTGACATATTGCAGTGAAAGATTTGCTTTGCATGCTCTATAATATCATGGACAGGTGGGGCATAATGTTGAAGCTGCAATGGACCTGAATTGTTGTCAGGCATTATACCAGACATAGATTTGACACTAAGTTGTGGATTGGAAGGATTGACATCATTAAAAGCCTGGCTAGTTGATACAAGACCTCTCTTCCTGGTGAAAGTTTTGGTTTCAAAGTTTCCTCTAGTTATGGTACTCAGTTCATCAATAAGTATAGCTTCTCCCTTCCATTTTCTCACAGCTCATCAGAGTTTTCACCTCCTGTGTTGCATGCAGGTTCTACAGTGCTGACATCCTATGTCCCTTCTGAATGCAGGTCTAACAGTACTGTCAAGTCTGGGTCTTCTCTGGAGATTTCCAGGTGCAAGTCCAGTCAGATAGCATAGGTAGTGTAGTCAAGGAACAGATTAGGACTGCTTGAGTTCAACAACTTGGCAATGGAGCATTGCCTCCTTGCATGGGTCCCAGTCCAGGGGTAAGATCAGGAGAAGAGACTAATTTGATTTCAGACTGAAGTCTACTGGACAAAGTATTTACAGTTTTTATACTATAAGTAAGCACAGCAAAGTGCAGTCTGGTAAACCAGGCTAAGAAGTACAGTAAGAATTACTAAGGGATGAATAAGACAAAATGAAAGTTTGTGAATAAAGATGACAAAGATAAGTCTGGGAAGAAGAGCATACAATGGCCAGTTACTGTGTGCAGTGACAGAAGTGCACCAATGATGTGCACTGCTGCATGCAGCAGTGTACTCTTATGGTTGAGTAGGCTGGGGTGTGATAGAACAGCCAGAGATATGACATACCAGCCAGGAATAAGATCTATTGTCCAGATTTGATGACTATGAGCTGGACATGGTCATGACAGTATCCCCCTCTTAGGGGCCAAACCCATGAGGCCACCTTGAGAACAATGCTGAGTTTGAATGCATTGTCTGACCATGAACTTAGAAACAGGTGGGCCCAGTTTCAGAGTCAGCCTCAACAACCCCTTCTCTTCTTTTTTAAAACATGTCTTCTCCCACTTCTAAGTCTACTACCTCAAATGTCAATGTCCCTGTGCCTGGCAATGACTGGATACAGGCCAAGATGCCAGAGCTCAAGTCTGACATGGACAACAATGACAATGTTGCTGCAGCAAAGGCAAAGGAATGTCAACAATGCAAGGTTGAGAAGAAATGCCAGGAAGAGGAAGAGAGGCAGTGCTGGGAGGAGGAAGACTGGGTACACTGGGAGAAAGAAGAGGTGAAGAGGAAAAAACATGAGGAGGAACAGAGGGCACATGATGAGCTCCAAAGGAGGGTTGACAAGAAGAGGGGAAAGGCCACAGAGGTCAATAAGAAGAGGCAGAGGGAGGAGGCCAAGTATATCCAAGGATTTGGGTACCCAGTAAGTGAGTCCAGTGATTTTTCCTGCCATCTTGCTGACCATTCTTCAGCTGCATGCAGTGTTCAAAGGCCAACATTGCCTGTGAGGTAATTGCAGATGGCAATAAAAGGAGGATGGCATGTGTGCACTGTGCAGGGATGAAGGAGAAGTGCAGGTCACTTCAGGCAACCATTTTTGATAGGCAAATTGGCTGAATAGTTTGGTATTGTGATTCAGCCAAAGAGCCCATGAGACCATGGTCATCCCAGGGATGGTCTCCTTCTCACCTGGGATTTCCCATTCTGTTTAGTATTGATTGTCATCCCATCCCTAGGATGGGATGTTGTGTTGGGATGGCCCATACATGCCTAGGGTATCAGGGGTCCTTATTCCAACTTTTTCATCATCCCCCAGGCTACACAATAGCCACTTTGAATAACTTGTAGTATATCATATGCTTGACTCATCATTGGATCTACAGCCCTCATTGGTGATGGAAAAAACATGCAGATAGGGGACCAGGGAATCCTTCAGACTCTGCTATTGTGCATTGATGATCAATACTTAGTGTTTAAAAGTTCAGTTGCTGGACCACAAAATACCAGCAACTGGACTGGATTGAACTGACAAACCAGTCTAGTTCACTTGCAGGTTGCCTACCTTTGAGGATAAAAGGCTGCTAAAAGACCACTCTGATTGGGCTGGTTGCAACTGGTCTGCACTGGACTTTTAAACACTATCTTCAAATACCTAAATCAGTTTCTTTGTCTCTTAATGTGTTGGAATAAGAAAGATGAATAAGTAATCTTCTCAACTGACTCACTATTCATGGCTGATAACACATTTTAAATTGTTTGAATGAGTTGTCATATGTTCAGTGTACATGCCTGCATTTTTAGCATCATTCTGTTCAATCAATGTAATAGTGATTCTTGTCAGCTCATTCAGGACATCTGAATTCTCAATTACATGGCTCCAGTTGCCACCAGTCTCATTAATTTACAGTATCAATGCATATTGTCAACCCATGCACCCCTATATCATTCTGATAGCCATCTGAACTCACTTTCATTAGTGTCTGTAAGTTATTGTCACTTGTATAATTGTCTGTACATCTTGTCCCTGCTTTTCACCTCCAGCAACCTGTTCAATGTTATGGCTTTCCCGTTTCCCACTTATGGCTCTCCCCTTTTCTACTTATACATACAACAGACACTTCATGGACTCAGTACATTTCCTTTATCTCTGTGTTTTACCTTACCAATGTACAGGAATCAACCTTTCCCCCTTTCTGGTGGACTACCCCTTTCTTGATCACATGACCTTGCATGTTGCATCACATTGACTTATTTTCTCCTCTATTTCATATAATGGACATGTCATAGCTTACATGGACTGACTCATTCCTAGTACAATAACTAGGTGTACTATTTGCACAGTAGGCTTACATGTACAACAGATTGTACCAGTATATAAAGTGATGGTGAAAGGTGGATTCCCCATCTTTCATCTCCTTTGCAATCCACATCATTCTACTCCTCTTGTACCTACTAGGACTTAGGAGCAAGCAATAGCCTCTGGGTGAAGGGTTCTGCTGCAAGAGTAGTTGCCAAACCTTTGTGTTGAGGTCTGGGACCTCTAGGGTTAGAGTTAGAACTTAAGTGCTGGTTCTGAAGGCATTACAGGCTCTTTGAGCCTTAACATCCAACAGTCCATTTGGCTCTTCTTGTGGTTGCTATGGGTGTATTGGCTCTTTCAACTTCCTGAAAATTGTTTTGAATGCTGTTGCATAATGGCCTGGTTGTACCACCAAACACCATATTGCCAACTGTCTTCTTTATGCTAGACTTAGATTTCTTTGAATACATTGGTTGGAGGTGTGAGTGCTGACTAGACAAGCTTCAAGGATACTGGTTGGAAGATGAAGAATGATCCATATGAGGACTGGGTACACTTTGGATGTTGTAGGGCAGGTGCATACCAACAAACCAGGGAGCAGTGAGTTATTCTTTGTATTGGATTTTTTGCATCAATGGAAATATGGGTATGAGGTACCAGAAATCTTGCAAGCAAGGTGACTTCATATTTGATGCTTTGCTGTACAGTTGGGTTACAAAGGGATTCAAGGATTCTTTGTCTTCATCACCACACCTCAAACATGGCTGTGACAATAACCATGAATTGTCAAAATTACCACACTGATGCTACCATGTACCTGTTGCAATGGAGTGGCCATAACCATGGTGATGGACTTCATTCATTGTTATGTACATCATGTAAATGGTTGTTGGTCATGATCACCCTTACTGTGCTTTTATCATGACATTTATGGCTTAGTAACCACTACAAAAGCAGCTTCTTCAATGCCAACTGGACAGCCAGCTGCTTTAACCACCACCATCATATAGCTTGATCATCTCTTGTTCCTGGGCCTCTAGTACTTTCTGTCCTTACTGGCCCTCTGTTCCCCACAGCTCTTTCTCCTTTACCTATTGTTGAATTTTGGTCCTTGGGCCTTGTGCATCAAACCAGAAGGCATGCATTTCAATCCTATTCCTTGTGAATTGCATGAGATTAATTACTTTGGTCCATGGTTTTGGCCTCTCACAATGTGTTGTGGATGATCATGCTCTTCCCTTGGGCAGGTCAGGTAGCCTAATCCTAAAGTGCTTAGTTTGTGACTCAGTCCATATCTTATGTTCTGTCAATCTTATTGTTTCTGTGTCTGATACACTCTCATTTTACATCATGTACAATATGTTGATAACTTATCTCCTTAGTATTGTCTCATGTGTTTTATTTTCACTTCCTCTACTTGAGTGTCTTGATCCAATAGGGCAGCAACTATCTTGTCAACTGAGCAACTGAACATTTCATGTACCACCACTAGTTGAATGTTGACTGCACTGCCTAAACCCTTGTTTGATTCAGAATCCTGAGTTAGACAGGGAATTGGCATCAAGTTCACATAAAGTCATAATCATGGAGTACAACCACTCATCCTATTTGATGTTTTCCTTGAACTGTAGTGTGTCTGAGATCACTAAGGTTTGAAAGCTGTTCTACCTATATACTAAGAGAGTAATGGGATATGTTAGAGGCTATGAGGGAGGAACCCACCTATATAAAAAGAGAGAAATGAGATGTCTAAAAGATGGTTTGAAGAATGACCCACCTATATAAAAGAGAGCAGTTGGATGTCCTGTGAGAGCTTTGGAGGCTATTATGGGACATCCCACCTATATAAAAAGGAAGCAATGGGATGTCCCATGGGAGCTTTGAAGGCTATTGTGGGACATCCCAACTATATACAAAGAGAGCAATGGGATGTCCCATGAGAGCTTTGAAGGCTATTATGGGACATCCCACCTACATAAAAAGAAGCAATGGGATGTCCTATGGGAGCTTTGGAGACTATTATGGGACATCCCACCTATATAAAAAGAGAGCAATGGGATGTCCCATGAGAGCTTTGAGGGCTATGATGGGACACCCCACCTACATAAAAAGAGAGCAATGGGATGTCCCATGAGAGCTTTGAGGGCTATGATGGGACATCCCACCTACATAAAAAGAGAGCAATGGGATGTCCCATGAGAGCTTTGAAGGCTATTGTGGGACATCCCAACTATATAAAAAGAGAGCAATGGAATGTCCCATGGGAGCTTTGGAGGCTATTATGGGACATCCCACCTATATATAAAAAGAGCAATGGGATGTCCCATGGGAGCTTTGGAGGCTATTGTGGGACATCCCAACTAGATAAAAAGAGAGCAATGAGATGTCCCATGAGAGCTTTGAAGGCTATGATGGGACATCCCACCTACATAAAAAGAGAGCAATGGGATGTCCCATAAGAGCTTTGAAGGCTATTATAGGACATTCAAGCCATATATTTAAAAGCAATGAAATATCCTAAGGCAGGCCCTATATATACATTCACCACTGGTTTTGTGAGGACTGAATTTGAGACACTGGATGAGAAATAACTTCTCACCTAATACAATGTATAGTTCAAGTATATTTTTCTCACACCCCCAGTGATAGCTGCAAGAAAATATCAGTCACAATAACCAAACTAGCAGCCAGTTAAAATAAAGTCTGCTGGGGTTAGAGTATTGGCATTCTTCTCACAGTCCATGGCAGCATGGTCAGTGAAATCATTTAGTTTTGGTCAATTACAGAATCATAACAAGTTTCAAATATCAGAGAAATTATATGGCAGTGAGCAAGGTCAAATTAATTGATAATGAGATGATACACCTAAGCATAAGGGGATTCAAACAATACCTCAGCCAATAAGTTGTGTGATCATTTATAGTCATCTAGTAACAATAGAAATATGACCAGTTGACCCTTCTGGTAGGCATCCTGCATACTTGATCACTCAATAGTCTACACTCAATGGTCAATATTTGTATTTCATAGGGAAAATCCACAAACATGAGCTAATTTACAATAGTACACATAATAGACCTTCCTGGGCCATGATGGTTATAGACAAAAGGTAGCAGTAGGAGGAATTATCATCACCAGGGAAGACAATGAACATGGTGATGGCAGGAGTCCTTGTCTTTGCTATCATGTTGAAGGAGATAAAGAACATTAACACAATATATGCATGAAATCTCACACACATTGACAAGCTTACATGTTGTATGGGTGTTGTTTTTCATCATTGTCATGGATGTGGTGATTATTATGTACATGAGAATGGTATGGTTGTTGTCATTGATGGTAATATCATGTATGTAACATGTAATGATGTATACAAGTGTAGCTGACTGCTACAGTCTAATTGATACATAATTTGAGTTCAAATCTTCAAATCTCCTTCACCAACTGTTCACTTGAGCCATATTGATTGTCTGACTGTGCTATTGTGGGCTGTGGAAAGCACACTAATACTATGGCTGACTCACAGTCATCACTGAGTGTGATGGAAATGAAATTATGTTGAATTATATCTAATTTCTCATTCAGCTCTCATACCAACAGCAAGATGTGTGTAGAAATCTGGTCCCAAATATGCTTTGGAGGCTATGATGGGACATCCCATCTATATGAAAAGAGAGCAATGAGATGTCCAAAATGTGCTTTGGAGATTCTGATGGGACATCCCATACATATGAAAAGAGGGCAATGGGACGCTCCAAAGGTGCCTTTGAAGGCTATTATGGGACATCCCACCTATATAAAAAGACAGCAATGGGATGTTCCATAGAAGCTTCAGAGCTACTATGGGACATCCCACATGTATACAAAGAGAAATGGGATGTCCCACAAAAGCTTTGGAGGCTATTATGGGACATTTTACATATATATGTATATAGAGAAAATGGAATGTCCCAAAGGTGCTTTGGAGGCTATGATGGGACACCCTACCTATATAAAAGAAGTAATGGGATGTCTCACAGGAGGCTTGGAAACTGCCATGGGACATCCCATATATATATAAGAGCACTGCAATGTCTCATGAGCTTTGAAGACTATTATAGGTCAGCATAGGCATCAAGGCTGTATATTGCAAAAATTTCAACTTCCCTGTATTGTCTAGGTCACTCACCAAGCTCTTCAAGAATATCTGTAAAGCTATAATACTCTAGCAGTAAATACATTTACACCAAAATATATTCTGTACACAAAATGTGATTTGCTTGATCTAACACTATCAGGTCATATGTTATCAATCAAATACATACCAAAGCACAATCACACATAACTGTCAGAACTTGGGGTAGGAGGTGCAGGTTTACAAGATAGCAATAAACAAGGGTGGGTTAACAGGTACATAGCATGGTAGTAATCAGCTAGGTGCAAGCAAGGCTGTGCAAGTTGAAGAGACATCATCAAATGCCTGAAAAGCTGAAGCTATGGCTGTATGACAACAACTTACATTACTTAAGTTTCTATCTTGTTTGAGCCATCACCCTTCACCTGTTCCTCTACTCTTTTGCTTGCCATGCTTATAGTAGGTTGGAAAAGATCACAAATAGACATGAGCAGGTACTGATAATGAAACACAATCCATGAAATATGATGTAGATGCTAGCACAGTACTGTCTGCTACACAGAAACTGACAACAATGTCCAAGCATATAGCATGCCACAATCTCATCATGGCCACAAAGTGACCTCCCATATGTAATAAATCAACTATAAGTGATAAGCACATTGCTTAATGTGCCAGCATCACTGGCTGGACCATCATTCCACTTGTAAAAATAGACAAATCAATTGGTGATATATGAGGGCTAGATTATGTAGGTACTAACTGACTGTGAGGGGGGCACCATCATGGCCATGGTAACAATGGTCAGCCAACAAGAATGCATGCTCTATGATAAATGGGGGTTGTGATCTGTATGATAATCAATTGATAACTAAAAGCAAGTGTATGATGTGTAGCCTGGGGGATGATGAAAAAGTTGGAATAAGGACCCCTGATACCCTAGGCATGTATGAGCCACCCCAACACAACATCCCATCCCAGGGATGGGATGACAATCAATACTAAACAGAATGGGAAATCCCAGGTGAGAAGGAGACCATCCCTGGGATGACCATGGTCTCATGGGCTCTTTGGCTGAATCACAATATCAAACTATTCAGCCAATTTGCCTATCAAAAATGGTTGCCTGAAGTGTGCAAGTGGCTGGAGGTAGAGGTAGCTGGATCCAGATCTGGCAAGGGCAAGGGTTAGGCCATGACATTGTCACTCAGAGGGGGTGAAAAGAAGAAAAGAGTGTGCAAAACAAAGGCACAAGTAGAGGATGACAACAACAAGGTTGAGGAGACCATGGCAAGAAAGGCCAGTGGGAAGAAGGCTGGGAGTGGTCCCCTGGAGGGACAAATGGAGCAACTGATTATTGCAGTGGAGGGGATGGCAGCCTGGCTGGGGGAGGCTACCTGGGCACACAAGGAATCAGCCCAGGCATCTTACAAGGCTGCAAGAGCCTTGGAGACATTTGTGGATGAATGCTTGCACCTCCTGGTGCCAGAACAGTCTAGCACAGAGGAGTCAACCAATGACAAAGAGATTGATGCAGACAAGGTCAAGCTGGAGTTAACCAGGCTGAGGGCAGAGCAGGAGAACTGAAAAGCTGGCAAGGCAAAGGGGAAGTCTGTAGGGAAGTCTGGTCAAGGACTTTTTAAATAGAGAATTGTTTAAGATATAGGAAAGCATAAGGATTACTGGGGATTGGTTATACAGAATTAAGTGGGCCTGGGTTGGTTGAGTACTGGGCATGATATTCATCTACTAATTCTGATGCATTGCCTAGTTTGATGGCTAAGAGCCATGATGTTTCTTCATCAGTCTCTTTGTAACTAGCCCAGCATACTAGGTGGAGTAGCTTGTAGGTTTTTTGTCTCTGGTCAATCTTACAGTCAAGGATCTTGGCAATCTTAAACTCTAAGTCACCTTCCACTTTGATTGGTGGTGGTGGTGGTTGAGTCTGGTTGGGTATGACATTGGGTGTGGCCAGTTTGAGCTGTGAGACATGGAAGACCAGGTGAACAGCACACATTGAGTCTGGTAGTTGAATGGTAAACAAGTGGGAACTGACTTGGGCTACAATAGGGTAGGGACCAAGGTTCTTCTCAGAGAGCTTTTTGGAAGGACAGGTTGACCTGAAGTACTTGGCTTTGACAAAGACATTATCACCAACCTTGAAGTCCAGAGCTGGGGATCTTCTGGCTTCAGCTGGACATTGATATCATTGTTGGGTGTTAGCCATTTCTTCACAGAGGTATTGGTGCAGAGATTCTAAGTTGACTGCATAATCACAAGCCCAGGCAGAGGTGAGGTCACATTCAGGGAATACCATGAGGTTGGGATGGTAGCCCTTATTAGCATAGAATGGTGATACTCCAGTAGTAGCACTAGGTTCATTGTTATAAGCAAACTCTGCTAAGGGTAGCAGTTTAGCCCAATTATCTTGCTGGTAATTGCAATAGACCTGGAGATACTGTTTGAATGTCTGATTGGATCACTTGGTTTGCCCATCCCCCTCTGGGTGATACCCAGAGGTGAAGTGAAGATGCATATCTAATGCCTTACCAAGTGACTGGAAGGAGTGGGACATGAACTCTGAACTCTGGTCTGAAGTGATGTAGGCTGGAACACTGTGCTTGGAGAACACATGAAGCAAGAAGGGCTTTGTGAGCTCAGGGGCTGTGATTGTATCATGAGTGGGGATGAAGATGGCTTATTTAGAGAGCCAATCAACCATGACAAGAATAGCTATGAAGCCTGATGAGAGAGGGAGTTGCTCTATGAAATCCATGGATATGGAGTTCCAAGGCTTGTCTGGGATGGGAAGCTGCTTGAGCAGCCCATAGGGGTGATGGCACAGTGTCTTAGACTGGGCACAGGCTATACATGACTGGACATAGTTCTTGATGAACATCCTGAGGCCTGGCCTGGTGTATTCACAACATATTAACTCAAGAGTCCAAAGTGCCCAGAGAGAGGGTGGTCATGCTTGCAGCATAGTACCTGGAGGTGCAGATCATCTGAGTCCAGTACATAGATCCAACTGTCTAGGAGTAGTAATCTGGACTCATCTACTGACCATCTGGAATCAGATGTATCAGCAAGCTGGACTTGAGCTATGGGGTCAGATGGGAGGGTGGAAAGGATGTTGTTATGGAGTTTCTCAATGTCCATGATCTTGACTGCATGAAGGACTGGGAACTTGAGGTATGTAGCATGGAGCAAGGCAGAGAGTTGTTCTTGAGTGAACACCAGCCTGAGGTTCTGAGGGTTAACCTGGGCATAGCCACTATCCCCCTTTTTGGGGTAGACATCCCAGCATCTAGTGAGCATGTCTGGCTTGGCACCAAGTTTTCCAGGGCAGAAACAAATGATCATATTGAATTGGGACAGAAATTCTGACCAGCAGGCTTGTCATCTAGTCAGAACTTTAGATGTAGAGAAGTATTCCAGATTTTTGTGATCAGTGACAATGTCAACAGGAGTGGCAGAGCCTTCCAGGTAATGATGCCATGTCCAGAATGCTTTGAAGATAGCAAGCAATTCCTTATCATGGGTGTCATAATTTAACTCTGGGGGTGTGAGGGTGTGAGAGTAGAATGCTACAGGGTGAATCTGATCATCATCACAGGTAATAGAAGGTATACTGGCAATGGCATAATCAGAGGCATCAGTCTTGACTGTAATAGGGGGTCCTGGGGTAAAATATGTGAGGACAGGAGCCATGGTGAAGGCCTGTTTGACATTATTGAAGGATTGAAGGCACTCCTCAGAAAAGTTCCAAGGAGCACCTTTTCATGTCAACCAAGTGAGAGGCACCACAATGTCAGAGTAATTGAATATAAAATAGTGGTAGAAGTTGGTGAAGCCCAGGAAAGACTGGATATCATTCACCTTGTGAGGTTTAGGCCAGTCAACAATTGTTTGAATCTTGTCCAGGGACATCATTAAACCCTCTAGGGAGAGGCAATACCCAAGGTATTTCACCAAGTCCAAGTGGAACTTGCACTTCTCTGGCTTGGCATATAGACTATGCTGTTGGAGATAGTGAAGGACCTTCTGGACATGCTGCTTGTGAGACTCTTTGTCTCTGGAGTAGATCAGAATGTTGTCTACATAGATGATGATGCAGACATCTAGCATATCAGCAAAGATAGTATTGGTGAAACACTGAAAAGCTGCAGGGGTGTTGGTGAGGCCAAAGGGCATTACTAACCACTCATAAGATCCATAGTGCATTCTAAAAGCAGTTTTCCACTTGTCACCAGGGGCAATCTGGATGAGGTGGTAGGCATGCTGGAGATCAAATTTTGTACAGACTTTAGTGAGACTAGGGGAATCCAAAAGGTTAGAGATGAGTGGTAGTGGGTAGTGGTCCTTCTTGGTGAGTTTATTGAGACCTCAATAACCAACACAAAGCCAGAGTGATCTGTCTTTCTTCTTTATGAAGAGGACAGGGGCAGCATGAGAGGAAGTGGTGGGGTGAATAAAACCAGTGGTAAGATTTTTGTTGATAAAAGTCCAGAGAGCTTCAAGCTCAACTGGGGATAGAGACTAGATGGTTCCCAGTGGTGGAGTAGCTCCTTCTTCTAGCTCAATCTTCAAGTCATGCTCTCAATGAGGAGGGAGTGTAGAGGTCTTTGCTTTGCTGAAGACATCAGTGAAGTTGTGATACTTCTGGGGGACCTCAGATAAGTCTGGAGGAGTGGAAGCAGAGGTGGATTGGGCTCTAGCTGAGTCTTCAGGACACAGCTGAAGTTGAAACTGTAGAGATCCCTCTAATTTACATGTGCAAGCATATGCAGCAGCATTAATTAGAGCAATAGGGGGAGCCTTCAGGGGGGTGTGGACTGGTGAGTTGTCAGAGGGCACAGATGGTGCAAGGCCAAGATCAGGATGGCCAGGAAAGGCTGGAGGTGTCAACAGTGAGGTTGGCATTCTTCATATAGATGTCCAGAACTCAAGACTGCCCAATACCCAGTCAATCAATGGATTGAAGTAGGTGAGCCAGCTATGTCCAAGGACAATTCTACATTCAGAATCCAACAGAGCAAGATACAAGGTTACAGGAGTGACTATGCCTGGGTCTGGGAATAGGATTGACAAATCTATAGCATGGGTAATTACAAAATTTGATGTACTGTCAAAAAGCCAGAGTGAGATAGGGGAGACAGGATAAGAGGGAAAAGGGTGTTTGGACACAAACTTGTGATCTATGAAGCAGTGGGTGGACCCAAAGTCCACAAGTGCACAAAGTTGAGGTATGTCATAGGAAATGAGTGATATGTGGGGGGTCAGGGAGTTGGGATTAGAAAGAGTGGACATGTTGAGGTGAGCCTCTAGGGGGGCACAGCTGAAGTCAATGCAGCTCTCAGTCTGTGCAGAGGTCTAAGAGCTGCTCTCTATTTTTTTGCCTCAGTGGAGTCACCCAAGGTTGAGTCCAACTTGGAAGAGCAGGACTCACAAGGAGTTGCTGAGGTAGTAGCAGCTTGGGCTTTCACCTTAGCTGCTTTCTTGGGGCAATTCTCAGCAAAGTGGCCATCATCTCCACAGAACATACAGAGTTTGTTTTTGTGGCATTGCTTGCACTCTTCTGCAGTTAGTTTACCATCCTTGCCTAGCTTATTGTCCAAGTCCAGCTTAGGTGTACTGATCTTGTTCATGTTGGACAGTTTGGACATAGGCTGATTAGAGCCAGAATTTTTGGGCTTGGCCTTGTCTTGGCTGGTCTTGTTAGACTTAGTGTCCCCTGAGTTTGAGGACTTATTGTTATTTGTGCTTGAGGATGATTGGGTCCTGTTAGCATGCTGAGTCTCCTCTTTGCACTCCCAATAGCAAGCATTGATTTCTTGGGCTAGATGACAAAGGTCACCCAGCACCCAGGGTTTGCCAATTCAACATATTTTGTCCTTAATCCAGTCTGGCAGTCCAGAGTAGAAATGATGGTGTAGAGCACCATCACTGTAGTTGCATACTTGGGATGCAATCCTGTTAAACTCAACCACATACTTGTTAATTCATTGGGTCTTCTTCATTTAGAGGTGATTGAGCTGACTCTCAGTGTCAGCCACTGGGTCATGGGGGTCAAAGGTTGTTTGGAGCTCAATGATAAACTCTTTCCAAGAGTCCATCCATAATGGCTAGTCATTGGCATTGTCCTCTGTGAGTAAGTCTGGTTCAAACCATTCAAGGGCCATGCTCTTTAGGAAAGACTGCACATAAGTAACCTTGGCACAGTCTGCAAGAAAGGCATGAGGCTAGTCCTAGAAGTTAAGCTCACATTGGACAAGAAAAGTCTGGAGTTCCTTGGGTTTGGTACTATTAAACATATCAGGTTCCCTGACCTTCACCCTAGAGGATGAAGATTCATTTCAATTTGAAACCCTAGTGAGGTTCTCAACAGCAAATGCCAGGTTGCTGGAGACAACCAGTCTGGGATCCAATTCTTTGTCACCCTCTTGAGCATTGATGAATGGGTCATTCTCTTCATAATCATCATCACTCCCTGAGTTATCTCTGAGATAATCTCTGAGATCATTGTCAGGGGTATTTTGATGGTGAGAGTGGGTTGGAGGTTGAGACCTCCAGAAAGATGGTTTGATGGGGGTGATTGGTGTGTAAGAAGCTGCACTTCTACTGGTGAAGCTTCTAAAGCTGTTTGCTGCTGCTGCAGTGTGTCTCATATTGATTACAGTGTTAATTGCAGCTTGTCTGCAAAGCTCAGTTGCTGAGCTGGATGCAAAGGCAGATGCTGATGTGGGTGCAGCTGCCTCTGTGGTGTGAGAGTGAAGGTGAGTTGTCATCATCATGATGAGATAGAGTCAGGGTGTTTAGAAAAGATGAGTTAATGAACTCACACAAGAGTGAGTCTGAAATACTGTCAAGTCTGGGTCTTCTCTGGAGATTTCTGGGTGTGAGTCTAGTTAGATAGTGTAGGTAGTGTAGTCAAGGAACAGATTAGGACTGCTTGAGTTCAATGACTCAGAGACAGAGCATTGCCTCCTTGTGTGGGTCCCAGTCCAGGGGTAAGATCAGGAGAAGAGACTAATTTGATTTCAGACTGAATTCTACTGGACAAAGTATCTATGGTTTTTATACTACAAGTAAGCACAGCAAAGCACAGTCTGGTAAACTGGGCTAAGAAGTACAGTAAGAATTACTAAGGGATGAATAAGACAAAATGAAAGTTTGAGAATAAAGATAACAAAGATAAGTCTGGGAAGAAGAGCATACAATGGCCAGTTACTGCACATGGTGACAGAAGTGCACTGATGATGTGCACTGCTGCATGCAGCAGTGTGCTCTTATGGTCAAGTAGGCCAGGGGTGTGATAGAACAGCCAGAGATACAATGTACCAGCTGGGAATAAGATCTATTGTCCAGATTTGATGACTATGAGCTGGACATGGTTGTGACAAGTACCTATGAAACAGAAATGACATGGAATCATCTCAACAGGCTTCTTCAAAATAGATATCACAACTTTGTATGCTTACAGCCACTGCAAATCCACCTGTGAACATTTCTCTATGCAATTCTTGGGTTGAACATTCCTCTGGTCAACCTTTGTCTAGTGTCTTTGCTCAAGATCAATTTCCAGCTTGTGATGACTCACCCTTGCCCCCTTTCCAATCTGTAGGGCTACATTGAATGCAGACCTTTTCTTAGCTGGCTTCAACAATGCCCACTTCCCACACAATCTTTGCAATAGATGCTGGGTGTGAAGTAGACAGAGATGCCATGGGTATCAATGAAATATCTCCAAGCAAGGATGAACATTTTTCACAGTCAGTTGTGCATGGTGAGAGTAAGTTGCAGCCGTCAAAATAATGGTTGATACTTATGTTTGACCTGGTCATAGGTTTGCCCATTTTGCAAAGTGATTTAACCTGATATTGGTCAACATCTTACTTAACCCCACAACAATTTGGATGTACCAGTGAATCTACTAGGTACAGTAGTCAACATAGTGGGGATTCTCAGTACATTGCATCTATTCCCAAGGGAGTCATTGTTCTGGACCTGCAGCTACTCAAAGTATGTTTCCAGATAGTCAATATCTTGTACTAACAATATGGTCAGGAGAGGTCAAAGACATTGTTGCCCAACATTGCCAGCACAATCATGGCTCATGACTTTCTAGCAATGAACAACTCTTGGCTGTATGCTGACTTGTAGTATGGTTCAACAACATATCTTGCAGGGAACTCATGGATGGTGGTTCAATAAGTAGGATGGCTGAATTATGCTATGCACTTGCTACATTTTTTAATGTTCACACTTGCTTAAGAAACCATACAAGAAATAGAATAACAGGCAAGAATCTGAGTCCATGTCAGTGTGGTAATACATTTGACAAGAAGTAAACTATGTGAGATTTGTATTTTGTGTGGATTGGCATAGCATAGAGCTGGTGTTATAGCCCTTCTGACCAGCATGAATCTCAGATGTCACCAAACCATTGCAGATGAAGGAAAAACTGTGCTTGGAATGCTTATTGAGTGATAATCAATCTTGATCACCATCCTCACAAGGGAAACAAGCAGCCAAACCAGAGTCCACACTGTAAAAGCCTAGACCACCAAAGGATTAGCAATTGCTGATGGTCTGTGAGATCAAATCCAAGCATGAAGCATGCATTTGTGGTGGGAATGCTGATGTAATATGTCACATGATCTGCTAAATGGTTCACCAGATCACAAACAACACCAAACAGTAAATTTTTCACCCACCATTATGCTCAAAGCTATTTCCTCCTTTGCAACTGATACTATCATTTCTCTACTTCACCAGGGACATTTCTCTTAGGGAAATCTCCACTACTACTGGTGTTAACTATAACACTGTCAGTTGAATATAGATTGTTCCACTCTTGAAAAATGCTCTCCTGGTCACCTTTCCATCATTACCCCCACTGATGTTTGGCATGCCATGCAATTAATTGGATCTGGGAAGGCTGAAAATGCTGTGGAGATCACTCAATCACTTTAGGACATGAAGAACATACCCATCTCCTCCAAAACAGTCCATCATCATTTGAGAAAAGCTGGCATGAAGGCTGTGGTGAAGCAAAAACAACCTCTACTTTCAAAGCATCATAGACAGAATAGGCTAGACTTTGCTCTGAGCCACCAAGACTGGACTGTGGAGGACTGGAAGAGGGTTATCTGGTTAGATGAGACCAAGATCAATAGGCTAGGGTCAGATGGTAGGAAGTGGGTGTGGAAGAAGCCTAGGGAGGGCCTCAGTGATAGGCTAGTGCAGGGGACTGTCAAGTTTGGTAGAGGTTCCTTGATGATGTGGGGCTGTATGACTTGGGAGGGTGTTGGGATGGCCTGCAAGATGGATGGTAGGATGGATGCTGATCTCTACACACAGATTTTAGAAGATGAAATTCAAGGTTCTCTTTAATATTTTGACAAATCTCCTGAAGATGTCATTTTTCAGCAAGACAATAACCCCAAGCACACCAGTAGGAAGGTCAAGCAGTGGTTTAAGGACCATGGATTTAAGGTCATGAGTTGACCTGCACAATCTCCTGATCTTAACCCTATTGAACATCTATGGGTTGTACTGAAAAGAAAGGTGGCATTCTACCCAACCTGTCCCCCCCACAAAGGAATTCTTGAGCTATGGGAGAGAGTTGAGAAGGAATGGGAGGAAATATGTAGATGTCTCTACATATCAAAATCTTATTAAAATTATGCCTAGAAGGGTACAGGAGGTGATAAAAGCTGAGGGAGGATACACTCCTTACTAATAATTGTCACTTTTACCATATAATAATGTCAGCAACAAAAATGCTGCAATGAGTGAGCCTTAGTATTTGACTCATAGAATGGGAACCACTGCATCTCAAATCTTGCCTCAGTGCTCAATAGAAAGCCTGGACCACACCTCACAAATGTTCCCCCTAGCACAAGTACACAACCACACTCCATCCTATATTACAAGGCACACAATGAAAATGTTGCAAATGTTGCAATGTTTTTGTTGCTCACTGTAGACTCTCTGACCTACCAGCCTATCATCATCAGGGTGATTATAGGGCATTCAGGCATCAACCTTGAGTTCTGAGAGCATGTTAGTAATGGCAACAATAAATGTATCATGAAAGAATGGCATACTGTGGTGAAACTGCCAAGAGTAATCTAAAGCACTGTGTGAGGTCCTCATTAGATTTCAGCTTGTAGGGCTTGTTGAGAAGGAGAAAGACACCAAGGAGGACATAGAAATAAGACTTGAGATCATGAATTGATTTATGTATTACTGGCTTCTCAACACCTGCCATGACAAGCTGGGCTGTCATCCAAGATCATGTGCTCTAGTAACTGATATTTCAGCTAAGTGATTTAAAAAGAGTCATTTTTCATACTGTACAATGAAGAGGAGATGAGTCAATGGTGGGGCATGAGTTGTTCTCTATGGTTGAACTCATGAGAAAAATGATGTCATCTTCTTTGACCAGCTCTGAGACCAAAGTTGACCAAACCAAACCATTATTTGAGCCTGCATGCACAACATGGATGTAGTTGCTAGATTTGATAGAATTGTTGAGGTCTTCAATTTGAGATGGAATTTCAATTGGCAATGTGAGAGGGTCACAAGGGATTAGCTCAGGCATGGCCTCAAAATCTGAGGTGGTGGATAGGTGTTCAGTAGTAGAGACAGTATATCCCCAGTCTGTGAGCACCTCTCTCTGAGTGAGGCTCTTTATTCTAGCACACAAAGCTTTTTTCACCAGTTTGAGCAGATGTTGCATGAATTTCAGATGGTTACTTTTGCTCTGTGCAGGTGCAAGGATGAGATTGGGGAGATTGATGTTGCAGTGAAAAATGTGGGTGATCTCAACTGCATCCTTGTAGGCAATCAATTAATGGGTGATTGTCAAAGCCCATGAAAATTGCAATTTACTCACCAATAACATAATCAAGGAAGACCACCAGGAGCTCTCCTAGACAGGAGAACTTGGTGATCAGATCACCAATGGGCTGGGTGATAATGCATGATGGAACACAGAGGAAGTATTTACCTCCCTTCATGAGGGGTGTTCAAAGAAAGTGAGTTGAGCTATTAACAGGCATGATAGAGGGATAAGATGTCTTGATCTGTTGTTCATGGATTACTATCAGGACACCTTTGATACCATGCTGGTTTAATACCAACAATATCCTCCCTTCCATGTACTTTTGGACAGGATCAATCCATGAATTCTTTACTGCCATAGCCTCCAGTGTTTGCTTACTTTTCCCCTTATATACCTCTCTGCTTCTGTGTCTCTGTCATCCCTTTCCAAACTGTCATCCCTCAGTCATGCAAATTATCAGAAATGAAGAGGACCTTAATGAGTTCTATTGTGTAGATCATGTCATCCTTCACAAATTCCAGTTACTCCAATTGAACTACATTGCTATGTAGCACACTGCTCCTGGTGACAACAAATTGATGTGTTAAACCCAAGAGTGTTAAGAGAAGCACATGGAACATCCATTAAGATACACAAGAATGAGTGGGAACAAAGGTTAATGTTATAGCCACAGGTGGAAAGTGATCCACTATGATAAAATATTGTGAGATATATTTGAGAACTGAGGATATAGATGCATGGGGCCAAGTGGCAGCTGTCTTGTATGTACAACAAGCAGGATGCTTTCTCAGCTACTTCAATGTATGATGATTTTTCATTGGGCTTTTCTGTGTGATTCTTCACTTATGTAAAGGTCATAAGGTGTCTCCAATTGAACTCACTTCCAGGAAACCAGCAAGAAATATCTAGTTTTCTTGTTGAATCTCTGCCTTTCAGGGCATGCATTGTTGAAGAGCCATCTCAAGCCCTGTCAAAAATTTGGTGATTGATCTCAGCTAAAATAGAGGACCACTCACCTGTATTCAACTGTCAAACAAGCTTTTTTAGTGCAGCCAAGTACTTGATTGAAAAAGATAGCCTGGGGAACTTCACACTCTGCAGAAGCTGTTAGGTCAAGAGCAAGGGCTACACACCAATGTTGCATTTTCATTTTCTTTGATGGTTAATATAGACTTTCTGAGGTGCAGATTTTGAGGATCTGGTCCATCAAATAATCCTCTGAGTTGTTGGCAAGTTCTTCTTTTGACTTTGGAAATAACACTTTATCCAGGAATAGAAAGTCCAATAGCATGTTACTATCATTGAGTGAGAGTTGCCAGTGGCTATCACAGGTGTCATTGTCTATCATGCCATCCATGGCAGCCTGAAACTAATCAGTTTTACACCTTAAAGCCAGTGGTATGCAAGACAGCTTCAAATAAGTTTGTTATTTTATGCCAATTGATGCAAAGGATGGCTTACATATAGTGGGTTGAATGGGGTCATATGAGCCACAAGTGACTGGACTGAAAAGCAAACATTGATGTCATATGCTGGTTAAGGTACATAAGGCTGATTACTTACTTGACTCTTTTGAGGTGTCTGAGAATCACTACCCAGTGTTAGATGGTTCATCATAAGATTAGTGAGGTCAAGGGAGGGTGCTTGTGTGTATGAGGTAGGAGAGTTTGTAGTATCAGTCAGATTGCAATGAATCAATTTCTCTTAGTGTATAAAAAATACAAAATGAAGTAATCATATAGTAACTACAGTTCAGACAAAGAAAGTGTGTAGTAAATCCCCTTCATCCAATATTTGTTCAGCCAGAAGTTGTTGCTTAGTTCATAGCAACTGGAAACTGTCAAACATGAATGTGCCTTATGACCAAAATTCAGGATGATATGCACTGGCAAGTGAATGTGAGTGAGCAGAATAACCTCACCTATATGCCTACCATTCCATTTCATCACCTGTTTCAACACATGCATGCCAGTCACCAGACTGATGTTAGCTAGATTGGACTGAGAAACAATAGAAGAGTGATGGACACAAGTGAGGAAATGATCCAAATGTGAAAGTGGAAAATCATCCTTAGCTGGATCACAGAATATCCCACTAGGCCATTCCTTGGCCAATTGCTCTGCAAACTCAAGCTGATGATTACTGAATTATATTGTCCATATGGATGTGCAATCAAAGATGAGGTAGCATGGAGCATCTGCAGTGATAGCAGTATGCTGCTGTTATGATATGACATCTGCTGCATGTGCACCTTGTGCCATATCTGAAGTCTATTGATATAAGATGATGGAACTTGCAAACAGATGTCTTCACTGGTAATAAAGGGGGTGACAGCACTGTGGAGGTCATGAATATCAAATACATAGGGTAGCAACCTCATCAATGCTTAGTCATAGTGATGGTTTGATTGCAAGATGGAATTCAGTGGTTAATGATGTAAATGTGTGATAAGATCTTAGAGTAAACAGCTTCATGCCAAAAAGAAGGGCCAAGGAGATGATAAAATAATTGGGAATTTGATGAACCAGGGTGGAAAGTCCAGAGAAATGATTCTTCTTAGCATCAGGCCCATGTTCATCATCCTCTTCTGAGTCAGAAAAATAATTATCTTCATCTACCAGTTGATCTGCATGTTTCTCAAGGTAAGTCACTGAGTTGAAGCAAAGACATTTGTCCAATCAGTCAAGATGCCAAGTGATCTGGCTGTAGTAGTTCTGGTTGTTGCTCAAATGAGACAGAATCTTGATTTCTTTGACATGTGCATGTTGGGTGATGTCAACTGACCATTGCATTACTACACCTGACTGATGAATACTTGAGACAACACTCTGAAGAAGCTCAAGCTTGGAGGTTTCCAAGTTGGATCATGCCCATAGACAGATGATGGTCACTTTGTGATTATGAAATTCTTGCAGGGAAGTAGCAACCCTTTCAATGGACTGTGTAGTAAACAGTGGTACTTGTGTGAGGTAACAAAAATTGAGCAATGTACAGATGGCCTTGAGGAACTTTGTGTGGGACACCACCAGCCACAATGCCAATGATATAGCAGTGAGGAGAATGATGGTCATGTCCAGTGACTTGTTTCAGATTTGAGACTTCTTTGCTGAATGCCTGATATCCCACTGGAGTCTGAACAAGAGAGAATTGGAAGTCTAGCTTGGCAGCCCCCAATGCCACAATACATCAACTAACATCATAATCCAAAAACATGTGATGACAATGTTGGAGTACTTCCAGGGTGAGGAACTCAAAGGGATTAGATAATGCCCATGCTTTCCAACATGGATTGATAATGCTGTTCAGATGCAATCACTTTGTGGCCTTTAGAAGTTCTTGAAGTCCATTGATAAATATTAGCATCTTCTGGGTGTAGTGGGTGTCATTGTCAGTAAATCTGCTGAGGAGAAGCTGAGACATACCTGCATGGTCCAAGCATGGTTTGCACTTAACAATTTGTTATATACAGCAGCTCAAAAACTATCTGCATGTTTACATGTTTTACATTAGTTATGACTAAACACCATAATCCCTAACCCTAGCTTTAGAGCATGAGTGTACAGAATGCCATACTTACACTTGACTTTCCATTGGTCCAAGAATCAAGTGATTTGGATAAGAAGTGATAGAATAGCAGCCATTTGAAAATGTCATGTCATGTGGACAGTTTTTTGACTTTACAAAATCCAACTATCTAGTACTTGGTATAAGCTTTTTTGGTCTTGATAACTGCCTCAACCCTTTTAGGCATGCTTCCTATCCATTTTTGACACTCTTCCACAGAAATCTTCCCCCACTCCACTACCACCCTTTCCCACAATTCATGAACTCCTGTAGGAGCTCTCCCATAATCTAAGAGAGATTTTTTGAGGTGATTGCAAGTGTGTTCAATTGAGTTGAGGTCTGGAGATTGTGCAGGCCAGTCTAGAAGCTTGATATCTTGCTCTTCAAACCATTTCTGGGCTCTTCTAGAGGTATGCTTGAGGTCATTATCTTGTTGAAAGATAATCTCATCTTCTGGAATTCCAGATTCCTCCATGCTTTGAAGCAACCCTTCCTTGAAAATGGTCACATACTGCTCAGCATCCATCCTTGCCTCAACTTCACTCAAGACCCCAACACCATTCCACCCTATACATCCCCAAACCATAAGTGAACCTCCTCCAAACTTGACTGTACCTTTGACCTCTCTGGAAATAAGCCCTTCACTCTTCTTTTTCCACACATACTCTTGTCCATCTGACCCAATCCTGTTTATTTTGGTCTTATCTAATCATATAACTCTCTTCTAGTTCTCCACAGTCCAATGCTGATACTTGAGAGCAAAGGCTAACCTCTTTTTCTTGTAACCAATAGACAGCAATGGCTTTTTTTTCTTCACCACAGCCTTCAATGAGGGTTCTTTGAGGGTATTCCTCACTGTCTAAAAAGAAACAGGACTATCAACAATAGAGTTGATAAAATGAATGGCTTGAACAGCATTTTTGACCTTGTTAGTGAGGATTTGCTGGACAACAGCTCTCTTGTTGATGGAGGAAGCTTGGAAGGGCAATCATCATGAAGCCTAGGCCTCTCTGGTTGGATTTCCTAAAGAACCTGAGATACTGTAGACTTTCCTAGACCAGTCTGTGAGGCAATCCTCCTAGTAGACAGGCCAAGAAAAGCAAGAGAGATGATGTTTTGTCTTTGAGAGGTGGAAATGGATTTCATGGTGATGATGAGAAAATGAGTAGAGGGTGGTGAGGTTTATATATGTTGGATGATACTCATTACATAAAGGTAACATAAGAGAACTCTTGATGTATGTATGTAATGATATC
The DNA here is from genome assembly GCA_029372045.1 of Scleroderma citrinum. Classification (NCBI taxonomy): domain Eukaryota; kingdom Fungi; phylum Basidiomycota; class Agaricomycetes; order Boletales; family Sclerodermataceae; genus Scleroderma; species Scleroderma citrinum. Next base: position 3,182,128 of record JARFMN010000004.1, read on the forward strand.
ACAGCATGCCAGGGTTAATATATATAATCAAACCTTTAAGTTAAAAAACTGTCCACATAACAAGTTATTTTCAAATGGCTGCTATTCTATCAATTCATATCCAGATCACTTTATTCCTAGATCAATAGAAGGCCAAGAGTAAGTATGTCATTCCATATACTCATGAGTTAGGGCTAGAATTAGGAGTTATCATGTTTAGTCATAACTAATGTAAAACATACAAATATGCCAACAGTTTTCTGAGCCACTGTATGTAGGAAGAAAGAAGAGAGGGAGACAGGTACATGATCTGGTCTGACCAACACTGTATAGAGGAGAGATAAGGTACATGCTTTAATGGACTGACATGGTGCAAGTAAGGGAGAAAAGTGGATGAGAGTCCCACATCTCTGTAGGGAGTTTTGGGCAGTTTGGTCTGTGTAGGCAGGCAGTTCTATGCTTCAGCTATGGGAGTTCTTGATGTGTTAGGTTGGTTCTGGGTAGGTAGGAGCAAGCTACCAAAAGTCTGTTTTAGTCTTTTAGTATTGTTCAGGAAGTTGAAAAGGTGTGAGAGAGACTTGTTGTTAGTGAGTAGATGTTCAATTCTCATGCATTGCCTGTCAATTTTTTGTCCTAGTGTGTATCTGGCAAGTCTGTGTGCTGGGCAGATTAATAGGCAATGGTATACAGTTTTTAAGCATGCATCACATCCTAGACAAGCTGGAGAAACAAATTTTTTGATGCAGGTGAGGTGGTGATTGAGGGGTATATGGCTTGTTTGTAGTTGGACAAGGGCACTTGCATGTCATCTTGGGAGACTGCTGGCTAGGATGGCAAACTTGTTGGGCAGCATGATAGGATCAAGTCATCAAAGGTGCTTTCTGTGTTCTGTGGAGGTGAAAGCAGTTTTGATTGCTGCTTTGAGTATAGTATTAGAAGACTGTATCAGTGTGGCTTTACTGAACAAGAGAGTGACTGGTGCTCCACATTTCCTTAGCAGTGAGGAGCTGCTTCACTAGGCTGGAGTTGCCCTCCATGGCTTTTTTGGCTTCTCTATTGATGGATTTGTTGCCTGTGATATTTGCATGACCTGGTATCCAGTGGATGGCAAGAAGAGACAGGACATGTTTTTTTAGCATGCTTTCAAGGTGTTTTATGAACATGTTAGTGAGGGAGTGACTGGATAAAACAGAAAAAGGTGTGGTGGTGAGAATGACTGCTTGGTTGTCAATACTCATGTAGACAGTGTGAATGTTACATTCTCTTCAGAGGAGTTTCACTTCTAGTAGCATGCTGACTTGTTTGCCATTAAATACCATGTAGAGTTTGCTACTTTCTAGGTGAAATTAAAGGGTTTTGTCTGGTCTTCCTCTTGTTCTTAGTGCCATTGGAGCACCAATGCCTCCTTAAAAGCCTGATCCATCTGTAAAGATCTGGGTCTCTTCTTCAGCTTGTTCAGTGTCTCAGATTACTATCTTCTTGCTGTTGGCAATGAGCATGGTGATGTTGGGTATCCATTTGGGAGAGTGGCAAAGTGGGAAGATCATCTCTGTTGACTTGAGGTGGATGCTAAAAACTTTAGCTAAGAAGTGTAGGGGAGATTTGTGTCAGCTTTGTTAGTGGGCTGCAAGATGGATTTCTCAATGAATGAGGTTGCTGGTGGGGAGGGTGGTCATGTGGAGGTATGCATGATGGCAAGCTTTGTGGAGAGTAAATGGAATAGGGGTGAGGTTGGCATGCATGACTGCTGAATCTGTAGCTGTGATTCCTATCACTCTAGATGATGTGATCACATGAGTTCATAGGACTCTTCCTAGTACTTTTCCTTGTCCTTTCTGCCTTCTTTCTTGCCCAAGTTAGTTACCATCTTGACATCCCAGATGTTGACACTGTACAGCATCTTGGGGATGACCATGCTGTTGAACAAGAGGCAGGAGAATTTGTTTTTGATGCCTAGGGACAGTTTAGTAAGGCATCAGCAGGCAAGGGCATATGTTGTGCCCTTGGCAGCTACATTGGCTAGTTGCTCCTTGAAGCAGAGTTCTTCATCAATAATGATGCCTAAGAATTTGTGTGACTTGACAGGCTTTGTGGTATGACCAGCAATGATGATGGGAATGCATTTTGTGGGGATTGTTTTCCTTGAGTTTGTGGAACTTTTCACTCTTCTTCAAGAGGCTTGAACTAAGGCATTCTTGTCCATTTTGAAGGTGATGTGGTGTGTTTGGCTCCATTCTAAGCATTTGCCTGGCTGTTCCATTATGGTTTGTATTTTGTGGCTTGAGATTGAGAAGTATGGTCCTTGTGCATCAAAAATGATGTCATTGATGAAACCTGATCTGATTTCACTGTTTTTTCTGTTGGGAATATCAAGTACACCAGCATTGTTGAAAAGGAAAGCTAAAGCAGAGAGGGGGCAGCCTTGGTCAATGCTGCTTTCTATGTTGAAGGAGGGTGAGGTATAGTTATTGAAGCACGGGACTGTTTTCCATCCTGTGAGGCAGACACAGTACCAATTGGTGTACTGTTTGGGGACCACACATTTGCACATGTTGTAGAAGAGTTTTTCAGGAATGACACTTGAGAAAGCAGCTTTGACATCTAGGAAGAGGAGAGATACATAGTGATCTGTTGGGTGGGCCCACACATCATGAATGAACTTTGTTAGTAGGTGAATCAAATCCATTGTGGCTTAATCTGGGAGTCCACCAAAGTGCATGGAGGGTAGTAACTTGTGTTCATGTGTGATCCAAGCTAGATCTTCTGCTATGCCTGTGAAGAAAATCTTGGACATAGTATCTAGTAGGACTATTGGGTGATATGCTTTGATGGTGCTGTAGTTGAGACAGCTAGGCTTTCAGATCACAATTATTTTGGAGGTTAACCATTCATTAGGGAAGATACTGAGAGAACAAGTTGCTCAGAACAGAGTGCTCATATATGGTACAAGATGGTTGGTGCACTGGATGAAGGTTATGTTGTATATGCTGTTTGGTCCTGAAGCTTTGAATGGGGCAAGCCATTTTATCACCTAGTGGATCTGATCATCTGTGATGGGGATGAACTCACATATGGGGTTTGGGTAGTCTGTGGGTAGATTAGTGTAAGGATTAGTGAAAGGATGCAGGAAGAAGGTCTCATAGAAAGCTTTTCTCTTTTCTCTATTGTCAATTTCTTCCAATAATTCACTAGGTGATCCATTACCCCTATGGCCTCACAGCTCACTAAACTTACCCCTATCTGACCCACCCCTCACTTAATGACAACATCTTTATCAATGCTCCCAAAAAAAATCCTGAACTAACCATTGATCAAAGAATGTAGGCCAACATGGCCAATGTGTTAGATAACTTTACTTGGGCAGCTCAAAGCACCCATGAAACCTCATCATCCCAGTTAAAGATTCAGGAACCCAACCAGTTCAATGAGACTGACCCTAAGAATCTTACACTTTTCTCATAAAGTGCAAGCTTAATTTTCAAACAGATTGCACTAAGGTTATGTTTATACAGTCATACCTAAAGGGAATGACCCTTGAATGATTTAAGCCAGACCTATTGGCTCCTGCAGACCCACCCAATCAACCTCTATGGATGGATAACTGGCTCAAGTTTGTCACTGAGCTCCAGTCCACCTTTGGATTACACAACCCCATTGCCAACACAGAACACCAACTCAACCATCTCCAGATGAAGGAGACTCACAGGGTCAACTGCTATATGGTTGACTTCAATTAACTTACATCACAGGTTCAGAGCTATGGTGATGGTGCCTTGTGCCACCACTTCTATACTGGTCACTGAGATCTCTTGCATAGGAAATTGATGTCCACTGCTGAAAGTCCTCTGGAAGCAGTTTCAAAAACACCAGTCACAGCAACAGCAAGATGTAGTCAGGCAAAAATGACAAAGGCAGGGCCCAGCCAATCCTTCAGCCCAATCTTCATCCAATAACAACAGTAATCAGAATAAGTCTGAATCTAAGCAGCAAAAAACCAGCAACAAACCAGATCTCTTTGATATGCTCAGAAAGGATGACAAACTTACCTCCACTGAATGAAAGTGATAGTTCAATCAAAACCTCTGCTTAGTGTGTGCCAACCCTAGCCACAAGGCTGACAACTGTTTAGTCATTCAGGCCAAGAAGGCCAAAGCCCATGCAGCTGCAGCTCAATCAACTGAACACACCTGTTCACATAAGGCCCTCAAATTGTTGAAAGCAGAGCTAATGGCCTCCTCTGAGGCAAAAAAAAAATAGTTGACAGCTTTCAGGACTCTGTACAAGCTGAGAGCTGTATTAACTCCCACTGTGCCAAGGAGGCTAGATTCAACATGTCCACACTTTCTAATCTAAATTCACTTATGCCTTCAGTTTCCATCTCAAGCTCAGATCTCCCAAATTTCCCTGCATTAATAGACTCAGGTTCTACCTATTGCTTTGTAGACTCAACATTTGTGAATAATAACATTTTTCCCTGCTATTCTATTTCCCTGATTACCCTCTGACTATTTGATGGTATGACCAACTCAGTCATAACTCATGTGACAGATCTCTCAATTTAACTTCCATCTGGCAATACTACTCTGATGACATTTTATGTCACTTGCTTGGACCCTGTGTGCAAGCTTGTATTCAGTCATAACTGGCTTGCCTAGCACAATCCATTGATTGATTGAGTTTCAGGCAGTATTATATTCTGAATGGCTTCACAAAAAGTGCTACCCCTGGCACCTCCCTCTTATTCAGGATCCAAATTCTCAATCCCCATCCCTAATTTGCTATCTGCCCCTCATCTCTGAGCACCACCTATCATGCTTATCAATGCTGCAGCTTACACTCATGCTTGTAAATTTGAAGGATCTGTTCAGTTTACCCTTCACTTACATCCACAGGGAGATGCACAGCCTCACACTGCTGCTACTGATCTCTCTAAGGTTCCTGAATGCTATCATGAATTTGCTGATATATTCAGTAAGGCCAAGGCTTCCACCCTTGTGCCTCATTGAGAATTTGACCTGAAGATTGACCTAGAAGAAGGAACCTCTCCACCACTTAGCACCTTGTATTTGCTGCCTGCTACTGAGCTTGAAGCTCTGGACATTCATCAATAAGAATCTTAGCACAGGCTGACCTCATCCCCTCACAGTGTTCCTATCCTCTTTGTAAAAGAGAAGGATGGTTCACTTCAACTATGTGTTGACTTCCATGGCCTAAACAAAATATTCAAGAAGGATAGGTACCCACTACCCCTAATCTCTGACTTACTCAATTATCCAAGCTGTGTCAAGATCTATACCAAAGTGGTCTGCAGCATGCTTACTATCTAGTTTGGATTGCTAAAGAAGACAAGTGAAAACTGTCTTCTATACTTGGTACAGCTCCTATGAGTGGCTGGTGATGCCATTTGGCCTCACTAATGCCTCAGCTGCTTTCTAATGTTTTGTCAACTCAGTCTTCATAGATATGCTCAACATCTCAGTGATAGTCTACCTTGATGACATCCTAATATACAGTGGCTCAAAAAACTGTCCACATGTTTACATGTTTTACATTATCTATGACCAAACACAATAACCCCTACCCCTAGCCCTAACCCATGAGTGTATGGAATAACATACTTACTCTTGGCTTTCTATTGGTTCAAGAATCAACTGATGTGGATAAGAACTGATAGAATAGCAGCCATTTGAAAATGACATGTCATGTGGACAGTTTTTTGACTTTACAAAAATCCAACTATCTAGTACTTGGTATGAGCTCCTTTGGCCTTGATAACTGCCTCAAACCTTCTAGGCATGCTTCCTATCCATTTTTGACACATCTCCACAGAAATCTTCCCCCACTCCACTACCACCCTTTCCCACAATTGATGAACTCCTGTAGGAGCACTCTCATAACCTGAGAGAGACTTTTTGAGGTGATTGCAAGTGTGTTCAATTGGGTTGAGGTCTGGAGATTGTGCAGGCCAGTCTAGAAGCTTGATATCTTGCTCTTCAAACCATTTCTGGGCTCTTCTAGAGGTATGCTTGAGGTCATTATCTTGTTGAAAGATAATCTCATCTTCTGGAATTCCAGATTCCTCCATGCTTTGAAGCAACCCTTGCTCCAAAATGGCCACATACTGTTCAGCATTCATCCTTGCCTCAACCTCACTCAAGACCCTAACACCATTCCACCCTATACATCCCCAAACCATAAGTGAACCTCCTCCAAACTTGACTGTACCTTTGACCTTTCTGGAAATAAGCCCTTCACTCTTCTTTTTTCACACATACTCTTGTCCATCTGACCTAATCCTGTTGATTTTGGTCTCATCTGACCATATAACTCTTTTCCAGTCCTCCACAGTCCAATGCTGATACTTGAGAGCAAAGGCTAACCTCTTCTTCTTGTGACCAGTAGAAAGCAATGGCTTTTTTTCTTCACCACAGCCTTCAATGAGGGTTCTTTGAGGGTATTCCTCACTGTCTGAGAAGAAACAGGACTATCAACAATAGAGTTGATGAAATGAGTGGCTTGAACAGCATTTTTGACCTTGCCAGTAAGGATTTGCTGGACAATGGCCCTTTTGTTGATGGAGGAAAGCTTGGAAGGGTGACCACCATGAAGCCTAGGCCTCTCTGGTTGGATTTCCTGAAGAACCTGGGATACTGTAGACTTGCCTAGACCAGTCTATGAGGCAATCTTCCTAGTAGACAGGCCAAGAGAGGCAAGAGAGATGATATTTTGTCTTTGAGAGGTGGAAATGGATTTCATGATGATGATGAGAAAATGAGCAGAGGGTGGTGGGGTTTATATATGTTGGATGATACTCATTACATAAAGGTAACATAAGAGAACTCTTGATGGACGTATGTAATGATATCACAGCATGCCAGGGTCAATATATATAATCAAAACTTTAAGTTAAATAACTGTCCACATGACATGTTATTTTCAAATGGCTGCTACTCTATCAATTCCTATCCAAATCACTTGATCCATGGACCAATAGAAAGCCAAGAGTAGGTATGTCATTCCATACACTCATGAGCTAGGGCTAGGGTTAGGGGTTATCATGTTTAGTCATAACTAATGTAAAACATACAAATATGCAGACAGTTTTTTGAGCCACTGTATTGATGCCAGGTTCTGGGAACACAAGTTGGAGGTTGTCCACCAGAAACAAGGGACCTCATTCTCCACCACCACTAAGAACACTTCACTCACCTCCACATCAGGCTCCATCACCCCTTCATCCTTTAAGGACAAGGTAAAGAGAGCCTTCACCTCCACTAAGGGCACATCCATATCCTCCTTTATCCCAAAGACCTCCCACCAATAAGCCTCCTCATCTAGAAAAGAATGGAAAACTCACTGAAGAGGAGCATCAGCACCACATGAGGAATAACCTCTGCATGTTCTGTGGCCAGTCAGACCACATGACTAGGAACTGCCCCAAGTCCACATCCAAGTACTTCAAGGCCAAGGGCAGGGCAGCCACAGTCACAACTCCAGCAGCCTTTGAACCTCTGCACAGCCTGGAGGCTGCATTGACCCCAACTATACACCTATGAAGCTATGTCTCAATGCTTCCACTCTTTCAGACCCTAATGCCCTTATGCCTATAGTTACTATTATTTCCTATGATGTTCCCTCTGTCTCTGCTCTTGTTGACTCTGGCTTCAGCCACTGGTTTGTGGACACTATATATGTGAATAAATACTCCCTTCAAACCTATCTCATAGCTCTGCTCATTCTACAACTCCTAGATGAAACCTCCAACTCAACTGTCACTAAGATGATCAACCTCAACTTCTGTTTCCCTTCTAGCAAGGTCATCTCTATGACATTCTATGTCACTTCACTGGATCCTCCATCTACACTAGTGCTTAGATACACCTGGCTCACCCACTACAATCTGTTGATTGACTGGGCATTTGGCTACCTTACCTTCCAAGATAGTGTGCAGGAGATGCCTGCAGCCCTGGTACCTCTCACTGTCAAGCCTCAGGGCTCCTCTCTGCCATTGGACCCTACTCCAACACCTTCAGACTTGCCCCCCACTATTATCCCTTCACACATCTCCCTGATTGGAGCAGCTGCCTATGTGTGTGCTTGCAAACTCAAGGGTTCTGTGCAATATACAATGTACCTTTATCCTAAAGATGCAAAGCTCTGCTCTGCCTCTTTGCCCTCTGATGAAGACTTCCCTAATCTTTCCAGTGTTCTAACTGACTACCATTATTATGCAAACATCTTTAGCAAGGCCAAGGCCACAAAGCTGCCTCCACATCATGAGTACAACCTAAGAATTGACCTGGAAGAAGGAGCAGCTTCTCCTCTTGATACTATCTACTCCCTCTTCCCAATTGAGCTTAAGGTCCTTTAAGTGTTCTTAGATGAGCACCTCAGCTATGGTTTCATTTGACAGTCAACCTTCACCCATGATGCTCCTGTCCTCTTCATCCATAAAAAGGATGGCTCACTCTGCTTAGGTGTCAATTTCAGAGAACTAAACAAAATCATGAAGAAGGATCATTATCCACTCCCTCTCATTTCAGATCTCCTTGACTCCCCTAGCAAAGCCAAGGTCTACACCAAGATTGACCTCTGTCATGTGTATCACTTAGTGCATGTTACTGAAGGGGATGAATGGAAGACTGCATTCCATATCAGATATAGCTCCTTTGAGTGGTGTATCATGCCCTTTGGGCAGATCAACACTCCTGCTGCTTTCCAACAATTCATGAATACTATCTTTGTGGTCCTCCTTGATGTCTGTGTCATCATCTATCTAGATGACATCCTTATCTACTTCTCAGACCTCAAGTTTCATATGAAGCATGTCTGTGAAGTCCTCCAATGCCTTCACAAGCATGACCTCTATGTCAAACCTCAAAAATGTGAGTTCCACACTACCTCCACAGAGTACCTTGATTTCTGTCTCTCCCCTGATGGCTTATCCATGGCTTCAGAAAAGGTCCAAGTCATTACTGACTGGCCTAAGCCTAGGAAAGTCAAGGACATTCAGTCCTTCCTTGGATTTGCAAACTTCAACTGTTGTTTCATACACAACTACTCTAATATTGTCATTCCTTTGACAAGACTCACTCAAAAAGAGCATTCTTTGGAAATTTTCTGAAGATTGTTGCTCTGCTTTCAATCTTCTCAAGAAGGCTTTCATTTCTGCTCCTATTCTTACCCACTGGGCTCCAGATGCCCTCCTAACTGTAGAGACAGATGCATCTGACTATGCCATTGTAGAGATTCTCTCCATCATATGCTCTAATGGTGAAATACATCTGATTTCTTTCTACTCTTGAACCCTCTCTGCTCTGGAGCTCAATTATAATGTCCATGATAAGGAGTTACTAGCCATCTTTGAGGCCTTCAAGCACTAGTGACACTACCTTGAGGGCTCTGCTACCCCTGTTGATGTTGTTACAGATCATAAAAACCTCACTTACTTCTCCTCTTCAAAGGTCCTTACTTGTCATCACACATGTTGGTTGGAGTTCCTCTCTTAATTTCATTTCATCATTCACTTTTGCCCTGGATGCTTAGAAGCTAAGCCTGATGCCCTTACTAGATGATGGGATGTCTATTCTAAAGAGGGAGATAGGTACTATGCTTGCATTAACCCTCACAACCTCTGCCCTATGTTTACTCAAGAGAAACTTGCTGTGTCCCTTAGAGCAACTGTCCTATTGGCTCCAGCCACCTGTGCTGCTATAATGGTCAATGTGAATCACCTCCATAAAGGCATTCTTGCCTCCCAAGGCCTGCTCCTTCTCTCAGCATGCCTCCTTGGCCAGTTGAGCCACCTCCTCCTTCACTTTTTGATGCTATGAACACATAAAAGTTTCAGTTGATTAGCAAAAGCAAAGATTGTGATTTTATCACTACTCACCTCTTTCTCTTCCCTCTGCTTTGCTTTCAACTCTTCTAGCTTCCTCTCCTTCTCCTTTTTCTTGCATTCTTCTCTTCAACCATGCTCCACAAACTTTGTGGCTGTCATAGCCATCAAATTATCTGAATCAGACAAGAGGCCAGAGTCAGATACCTCCAACCAGTCTTGTCTTGTGTCTGTGATGATTTTGTGTCCCTTTCCCTTGAAAGACATAATGAGATGGGAAAAGATGGTTAGTGAGGGATAAGATAGAAGCAAAAGATGTGTTGATTCTTAAACATGTTGTGGCACAATTTTCACATTCCAACTCAATTTTGCTTACCAATCACACTAGGCAAATTCTTGCTAAGTCCCACTATACCTTAGTGTCTTCAAGGGTTCAGACCTTAAGAGGGTACTGTCATGATCACATGACTCCACAGCACATTTACTACCCTCCCAGCTTTCCTCCACTATTATTTGATCACCTCCACTCTCATATTACACACCTCCACTTCACTTTCTCATGTATGTCCTTCTTTGGTATCTTTGTAATACTACTACATTCAATCATTCTGTTAACCTCTCCATTCTACTACTACTCCCTATTAGGACTACCCTTTGATCTGTTTACAACCTGTGTACTAACCTCAGTTCATCCTCCTCTGTTAATATACTATGCAACCTCCTTCTTTTGTACAGTACTCTCCTACTACTATGTATGACCTCTGCAATCACATTACTCTTGCCTCCACCCTGTACCTTACCTCTTCTTGTCATATATACACTCTTGTACTCTGAGGGATTATCCCTCAGTTTGAATATCAACTTCAATTCTCCTTCTTTATCTCCTCTGAGCTTTCTTTGCTCTCTCTAAGATCTCTAGTCTCTGTTGGAACCTGTTGTGAAGGTATTTACTTGTTTATGCTTTGGAACATCATGATTGATAAACTGCTCATCTGTGGAATGGTTGAAAATTTCCTGGAATAGGTCATGAATATGTTGCTGTTTAATTACCTGTGCAAAGGACCACACAAGTTCCCACTTGTGCTTAGTGTAAGTGACTAAGGAGTGAAACACTAAGCACACAGAATTATAAGTCTACAAATGGTGTAAACAAAACACAACAATATGTGAGAAGGAATAACCAAAAGGGATACACTGTAAAAGCCTGATAAGATTAAAGTAACATCAACTATGTATAAATCAATAAATGAATGAAAGTGGAAGAATGAGTAAGTGTGGGTGAACAAGCACCACAAGTAACAGTTGCTAGAAATAAAATAAAGGAAAAGTGTAAATATAATGCAGAAACAATTACCTGGTTTTCATTATGATCAAAGTCATTATCTTTCTCCCACCATAGCTACCTCAATAGCCTTCATATTTGCCCACCTCTTTGTGAGTTTTTTAAGATGAGTTGGGTTAGTCAAGACTGGATTCAGGTCAGCCCTCAGCAGTTGATAAACTTCCTCAGCAACTATGCTAACAGTTGCACCACTGAGTGATACACAAGATAGGAGAGCAGGTGCAGCTGACTGAGTGGGAACATCAAGTCCATTTTCCTGGCCTACTGTCAGATATGCAAAAAAAAAGAAACAAATAAATATATCTCAACCAGAACACCAATAATCTTACATCCACAATGAGACCCAGGAGGACCTGATTCAGTACTCTTCTTATTCTGATGAATAGCAGCATCATATTTTTTGACCATGGCTGCCAATTCTGTACATATCTCTTTGATCCTAGTCAAGATAAAAGATAGACATGAGTACTAGACATGAGTCTAAAATAACCTCATCTTCAACTTTTGTATCTTAGAGTTCATGGTAGTCTCTGCCCTTGCAAGATGGTCTTTCAGTTGCTGGATGGGTTTGGGTCTGTTGAATAATAATGAAATCCCTTTCTGCAAGATGTCTATGCCATTCTTTGCTTTACTATCAACCATTTCACTGTGTGCTTGAGAGTGAGCAATATTCCTTTAGAGATCCTTAATTGCTTGACCTTGCTCTGTGATATGAAAATATCTAGCTGTGAGTTGCTCACACACATTAACCTATCCAACAGTTAGCATGATGTGACATGACCTGCCCTACCAAACCATTACTGACTGTTTTTCTTATGTGTTGTTAGATGCACCCAAGCTGTTCTTGGAGTGTCATGATGGCTTTTGACTGTGCTGCAATCATTTCATCTTTCTTGATAAGCTCTGCTTGGATTTGCTGCATGTCACTCACCAAGTACATAAAGTCTCACTTCTCTACCATGGTAGTCTATGCCTCAGTGTTAGCATCTATATTGACATCAGAAAGACTTGATGTATATCTAGTAAGTTTCTTTGCTCTAAAAAGCAAGTTTTTAATTTATTCAAACCTGACCACATGTTAATTGTGATGCTTGCTCACCCATCTTGACTCATTTTACCACTTTCATTGTTTCATTCACTTATACCTGATGTCAGTCTACTATTCTCAGATTTTACAAATTAGTCCTTTTTGATTATTGCTTCTCACATTTGTTATGTTTTGTTTACATGATTTGCAGACTTATAATGTTGTGTGCTCACTGATTCTCTCCTTAGTCACTTACACTGAGCACAAGTGGGAGCTTGTGTGATTCTTTGCACAGGTGGTTTAATACCACAGTCTACTGAATTTATTTACTTCAATCACAACTACTTTGTTATTGTGCTGCAAGTACTTACCAGTATTGCCTTCAGCTAATTCTTTTGATTCAGAAAAACTCACAGTAACACAGTCAGATTTCCAATTCCAGAGAATAGATGTTCCTGAGCCAATCAACTGAGTTGAGCCTGGCATGCTAGCTGGCAACAGAAGAGAGTGTCTGAATATAGGAGAATGCATTTCTGCCTGTGGAGCTAACACTATCATTAATGTAGAAGTTATCTATGGTGAGGCAAATGTAAACATGACTTCTTGTGATGTCTGCTATGAATCTTGACCTGAATCTGTGGGTAATGATCAAATATTTGATGCACTCTACTCTGCACTATGCTCACTCTCATGCAGGTTGACATTCATCAAAGGGTGAATCACCACCTTGATAGTCTGGCTCAATGACATACTAAGATGTGTGTTCTTTCTCTTCACCAGTATGAGAGGGTATAAACAATGAAGTGAACAAAGAAATTAATGTCATTGGATTGAAGAGAATTCACTAAAGTTGGGCTAAAGATCAATATTCAGTGTCAAGGAAATTAAACACTCTAATTGTGGCTTTATAAGGCAGTGGTTCATGAAATCATTAAGATGGCTATTGTATAGTCAAAGTGAGAACTCAATGAGTATGATAATTAGTATGGCAACCAAAAGACAGAGAACCTGTTGCTGGCTTTGTAATAATAAAACATGACATGGTGTATTGTCTACATCACCTGACATCCAGCAATTATTCTAAAGTATTGTTGTGAGATATATTAAGATATGAAATATGGCAAGGTGCATACCTAACATCCAGCAATTATTCTATGACAATTGTTCTACTATAAGCATGAAATTTCTACACCTTTATTTTGTCACCTAATGATAACTTTGATTGTAGTTTTCATAGTTTTCATACATTGTAGCATACAGGTTACAGATACTTCAACTTATGATGTATCAAGTGGAGAGGTAATCCAATGCCTTCTTGCATGCCTTGTTCAAGGCTTCAGCCCTGGTAGATGCTGCCTCACAGCCAATTTCAAGTTGGTTGACTAGAGCCAATTGTCATCAATGAGTGCAACATGAACAAATTGAAATATATACACTTCAAAATAGTAACCTATTAAACTGCCTATGCAAAAGACCACACAAGTTCCCACTTGTGCTCAGTGTAAGTGACTAAATGTTGCAATAAATGCAACCAGACAGGGAGATTGAACCCTGGACCTCCCAGGTTTCAACCAGGTGCTCTAACTACTGAGCTATATGGTCAAGATACTCTGGCATACTTGGTGTGATTTAACCACCAAGTGCTAGTAGAGACTAGCATTGCTGGGTGCTGGAGTATTGCACCCTGCAACACTAAATTGATGGTAAATAGTGTAGTACAAACCTTGTGCTCAGTGTAAGTGACTAAAGAGCAAACCACTGAGCACACAACATTATAAGTCCACAAATGGTGTAAACACAACACAACAAAATGTGAGAAGAAATAATCAAAAAGGAATAAAGTGTCAAAGTCTGAGAACAGTAAACTAACATCAAGTATAAGTCAATAAAACAATGAGAGTGGAGAAATGAATAAAGATGGGTGAACAATCACCACAATTAACATAACCTAAGTGTGTATTTTGGGAGGGCCCTCCAGATGTGTTGTCAGATGAAGCTGTAGAGTACTACTGGGATAAAACAGCATGTAGCTATACAGCTGCTTGTGGAAATTGCCTGCTCCAGTTCAAGCAATCAGACAAATTTGCAAAATGTGCAGACTTACTGGAGGGGTTGTATGGAAGTGGGTCCACAGTTGCATCAGGATGGGGTGGGTTCACAGTTGTATTAGGATTGAGTGGGTCCATGGTTCCACTGAGATGAAGAAGCTCTATGGCTCTGCTGAGATGAAGTACATGCATGACAATGGATGGTAATTCCATTTGCAAAAAGGCAGTTATCAGTGAGAAGGAAATAGCTATGATCATAATATATAGAAGGGACTTGGAAGGAAGGACTTACTCTGTGATGTTGACTAAAGTTGCCAGAAAGAACAACACTCCAATACAGAGCAGGTAGACCTGTATATGCAATAAGTAGACTGGATTTAGCATCATGTATTAATTGCCCACTCTGATCAAGCTATCAATCTCCATTATTATCAACTGTTTACTGGACTCTATGTACTGAGAATATAAGGAATATGATTTAAGGATTGTTGCAGTGATGACAACTTCTTTGTGTGTGGGGAGTTTCACTGGGCAACTTATTGCTCTACAATTATAAAACCCATCCACATTTCACCTAGTCTTATATGTAAGCCAAGCTAGTAATGAAGAGCATGTGATGCACTATTAGAATTGTTACTATGTAAACTTCAAGTCTATCAAGAAACAGGCTCCAAAATAGTGTTTATGTAGGGCTAGACTTAGTTGATTTCTACATATATCCCTTGTTCAAAGAAGTCTATGAATGATTGTGTGAAGTAAAAAAAATGTATACAGGTGAATGTACCCTAGCATAAATCCTCATATTTTTATTTATAACATTTAAGTCACTGCAGCTCTGCACTCTGCAAGGAAAAATGATCAGACCACTGGCCAAGTAAGCTCACTACATATATACAATTGACTTCCATAAATGAAAGATGACAGCATATGTACAATTACAATGACAACTCTGATCAGTAGACAGCTAAAGATATGTACAATCATAGCCCTGGTTGGTAGATATATAACTATATCCAAAGACTGTCAGGGAAAATACACAGAAGCTATCAATGATGTTCTTGTTAGTCAGACTAGTATAGGTATCAATGCACACAGAGCAAAGATATAGAAATGTATACAGCCAGGACTCACATTGCACCTGCAAACAATAGTTAAATCAGAAGCTGAATCTAGATAATGTCATACAAGTACATGAGTCTCAGAGTAGTTCAGATGGAGGATAGATACATTGGAATTTTAGATATCCTATTCAGGATGGGCAAGACAGGAAGCAAATTTATCTTCCTCCTCCTGGTCAATAAAGGGGAGGAAAATGTCTAAGATGGGTAGAGGTGAGAAGTAATCTGTGCAAGACAATACAGACAATAGAAAGCACTTGTAGACATTCAATTCATCAAAATGGCCCATGAGGCACTAAAAGCAGCCAGTGATCAATATCCTGTATAAGAGGGGTGAATGACTAGAGAGCTCACTCTCTAGCTTTGTCAGATGGTGTCAGATGGGAGAGAAGAGCTAATGGGAGGAGTTTTCAAGGACTGGGACAAACAGAAAAGGTATCATAGAGTACAAGCACACTCAATACTAGTGCATTTATTTAGTCACAGAATTTCAGAAATCACCTCATACAACCAGCTAGAAAACTACATACATGATCCCATTCAAATTGAAGACCATACCATGATCATTCATGATCCATGAACAGGTCTTGTTAGGAGGATTATGTGAGTTGCATTCTCAATTATGTGGGTGAAACACATGAGCAACATATACAAACTCAAATGTAATGAACTTGATGCTCATACCTGTCACCCTATTGAATCTATGGTGCAGGATCAGCATTCCCCAGAAGATGACACTATTGAATATAGAGATAGTATCTTGATCATGATCAACATGAATGATGCCAAAATTGAAGCCCCTACCATACTGATGTATTTATAGAAGAGCAGCCATGATGTCACTGTAGGTGATCTGGTGCAAGTTGTGCAAGGACAACATTGAGGTCAAATGGGAGTTGTTGTCAGTATGAACTCTCATAACACTAGTATCAAGATTTATGATGGCTCAAAAGTATGTGCATGAGGCTTCTTTCCAAAACTTTTCTGACAATATATCCTCATGTAGAAAGGTTTTCAATTAGGTCATGCTATTGCTGCAAAATAGGTGTGACATTTGAGTTATTACTGGGGACAAGAAGCACCATTTGCTGCAATTAGTTGTCAAGATACACCTCAGAGATCACTCTGGTGCCCAGTGTCAGAGACTTAATTCAAGGAGATACTACAGAATACACACCTAGTGCCCAGTGTCAGAGACTAAGGAGAAAACACATTGGGCACAAAAATTTTAACTGTACAAACAGTCCAAACAGAAGAAAACAATGTAACACAAAAGTCACAAGATATGTAATCAATCCTTGAAAGGAAATAGCTAATGAAGTAAGCTAGAAAGCACCAAATGAAACAATCTGAGGTGCACAAACACCAATATCAACACTCCCCCCTGATTGTGCATCTCTGCAAATCATTTACTCCTTCCACACCCACTAAGTCCAACCATCTGACAGAACTCCCTCACCTGGGTGCAGTCAACAGTTTGGTGAGCAGATCAGTGGCTTGTTGAGTTGTGGAGACAAAGACAGGCATTATAGCCTGTTCCTGTACTGCATCTCAAAGCCAATAGTAGCACAGGTCCAGTTGCTTCATTCTACCATGGTGTTCTGGGTTTTTGGCAACAGAAATTGCAGATTGGTTGTCAAGAAGTAGAGTGGAGGTGTCAGAGAGAGGAATACCCAATTCATGCATCAGGTTTTGCATCCATTTGATCTCCTTGCCTGCCTGGATAGCTGCCATATATTCAGGCTGAGCAGGGTCAGGAGAGTAGGTGATGGAGTGATTCAGAGTACCCTTAATATAGTGCAGAAGGTGCTTTACAGCAAGCTATGGGGCCCAACCAGGATTGCAGTTGAATCTGGCCAATACTCCAACAGTATATGTGATATCTGAGCAAGTGGTAGTGGCAAGGTACATTAGAGCACCAACAGCAGAGAGGTAGGGAGTCTGGCACATAGTTGCAGCTTCTTGTGCATTTTGTGAGCTCTGGGTGTTATGCCAGCAACTCTTGAGCAATGGCGAATGACCTTCTATGCTACCTAAATGCAGAAGACTCCAAAGAGAACTTTAGAGTTGTTGTCAAGGGAACAATACAGAACCCAGTTGTGGAAGACTTTTAGTTATGTCTTAGAAAATATTCAAGACTTGTGTGCAAAGTATGACAATGAACAAGGTAGAATTTTGATGAGGGCTAACCCTGCATTGGCATACATATATATAATACATTCAAAGATGGTAATAATACAAAGGTGGGGGGTTGTCTGCAGCAAAGCTCCAATGACATCATCAGGTGGAGTATGGAGTAAAGTGGGTACAGACCCCAAGGTACAGCTGTGCATGAGGTCCATAAGTTCTAGGGGGTCCTTGAAGAGTCTGTTGGATGAATAAGCATGTTATGGTACAAGTAATGAAAGGAAAATGAGGAGAAACCATAACACTGGGTGCAAGAGAAACAAAGTTCTGGTTCCATGGGAGTAGAGATGGGCTTACAGTCAGCCATTCCAAACCTGTCCAAGATGTCAAGGCAATACTGCCTTTAAGAGAGCAAGATAGAGCACTTGGAATGATCCCTGTCAATATTGATTCCTAGAAGCTGAGTGGTAGGTCCCAGATCACAGATTTTGAAGTGCTGGCTGAGTTGGGCAATGAAGGACTTGATAGCAGGCTCAGATTTCAATGCTAGAGTCATATCATTGATGAAAACAGGGAGAATGATACTGACACCATCCTTGGAGTAGATGTAAATGCTGGCATCAGAGTAGGTCTGCTTGAAGTCAAGGGACTCAAGCACAGAACACATCTTCTTGTTCCAGCAGTTTCCACCCTGTTTGCTGCCATAGATAGCTTTCTGAAGCAGACACACCTTGGCCTTTGGATCTCCTTTCACAAATCCTTCTGGTTGTGCCATATGTTAATTGTGGTGATTGTTCACCCACATTCAGTCATTTCTCCACTTTCATTGCTTCATTGACTTATACTTGATATCAGTTTACTGTTCTCAGACTTTGACACTTTAGTCCTTTTTGGTTATTCCTTCTCACATTTTGTTGTGTTGTGTTTACACCATTTGTGGACTTATAATGTTGTGTGCTCAGTGTCTTTCTCTTTAGTCACTTACACTGAGCACAAGTGGGAACTTGTGTGGTTCTCTGCACAGGTAACTTAATACCATATACACTTCACAGTCCATCTCCCCATTGAGATATGCATGAGAGATGTTCAGAGAGTGCAAATGAAGGTCCTGGAGTGCTGCAAGAGTGAGGATGACTCTAATGGAGGAAAGGTGCACTGTGAGGGCAAAAACCTCAAGGTAATCAAATCCAGGATGCTGGTTATACCCCTTGGCCACCAATCTGCATTGCACTTCACCTTAAATATCCACTTGGAGCCAATAACCTTACTTCCTGCAGGTCTAGGGACAAGAGTCCATGTGTCATTGCTCTGGTGTGCTGTAAGCTCCTCCAAAGTGGCCTGTCTCCACTTCTCAGCATCAGGACAGGTCAGGGCCTCTGCAAACATGAGTGGCTCATCAGGAAGTGATGCAGACATTGCCAACTTATCATCACTCTCTTCCATCTGATCTGGGTTGTCCAATTGCACAGGAGAGAGCTTCCACCACTCCCTAGGCTTCTGTCTGTTGCGCATAGTGTTGCAATAAATGCAACCAGACAGGGGATTGAACCCTGGACCTGTCAGGTTTTGACTGGGTGCTCTAACCACTGAGCTATATGGTCCAGGTACTCTGGCATACTTGGTGTGGTTTAACCACCAAGTGCTAGTTGAGACTAGCATTGCTGAGTGCTGGAGTATTGCACCTGCAACACATAGGCAACCTGGCACCAATTCCAATAGGACTAGGTGGTCTGGGAGGTGGATCTGGATAAGGAGTGTGAACAGGAGGTGCAGGATCTTCATGAGGGACAGCAGGAGGTTCTGGATTAGCTGGTAATGGTACAGACTCCCCCCCATGATCCAGTACCTCATTGCAGTCGCTCTCAGAGTCTAGAGTTGCATCAGGGTTGTAGTATTCCACAGGAGATGATGTTGGGGTAGGATTAGGAGTAATTGGTGGAGGTTGAGAAGACAAGGGCAATCTTTTAGACATTGAGAAGTACCTTTCATTGAAATCAGCCCTTTCAGAGATCAGAGTGCACTTGGAGGTGGGATTATAGAACTTTTAGCCCTTGTAACCTTCAGGATAGCCCAGGAACACACTTCTCCATGTGAGACTCCAGTGGTCACCTCTTGTCCTTTTACATGTGCACATAGGCAGTACAGCCCCAAACTCAAAGGTGGGACACATGAGGCTTGCATTCATTATTAAGTTGCCTGTGCAAAGAACCACACAAGTTCCCACTTGTGCTCAGTGTAAGTGACTAAGGAGTAAAACACTGAGCACACAACATTATAAGTCCACAAATGGTGTAAACAAGTCACAAAAAAATGTGAGAAGGAATAACCAAAAGGGAAAAACTGTAAAGGCCTGATAAGATTAAGGTCACATCAACTATAAATCAATAAAGGAATGAAAGCAGAGAAATGAGTGAATGTTGGTGAACAAGCACCACAAGTAACAGGATTTGTGTGCATCTTGCCAGCCAGACATGACTCACAGATTTGTGCCAAAGCAACATGGCCAAATGGGGTGCTCTGAGAATAAAAAAAATCAGTTTTCTGAACTAAGAAAATCCAAGAGTCAGATTCTGCTGCTGAGTCCTACTGACATGTGTGAAAGATTTCATACCTGTGGATATTGGACCACACACAGCAGTAGTCCAATAGGCTTACATTTATTGGTGTATTAGCACTAATAATATTGTGATTATGGGCAGGGTAGCCATTCAGGCTGGTCTGGTTCTGGATGATGTACTTCACCTGGCTCCACAGATGTTTCAAGAATTATTGCAACATCTCACAAAGCTCCTTCATAACCTGCTTCATGAAGCCTGAGTATTTACATGTTGTTCTCTGGCCAGCCAGCCACTCTGCTTCTGCAAGTGAGATATACAGTTATTAAAGTAGAATCTAATACATATCTGTCATCTTCTGGAGACCAAATATAATTTGGGAACTGCTTTGCTAACCTGAATATACTTTTTACTAATGCCCTATCTGCTTCTGTATTTGAAATTATAACTGTCAGTGTGTCTTGAAATATATTACACAGATTTCCTAATGTCATTCTAATAGCATTGCTCCAATTTACTAAGCCACACTCCAGCTGTGCAAGCATAGCTATTGAACATTAGTTGTTCAAGATGATGAGAGAATAATTACTCACAGCATCTGCAAAAATAAGATAAAGGCTCCAAGCCTGCAGAAGGCTCTGATAGTGATGTAAGATAAGACAGTGGCTAGCTTGTGGTAATTACCCCTGACAGATCAGAATGCTGTTTTTCAGTGATGTGCATTGCCACATTTAGAGCTGACAACATCCAAAGAGATATTGAACTACACTTGTGAAAAAAAACCATCTCATTTGACAGCTAGTGGTACATCCAAGATAGTAACTAGTGTGCTGAGTCTCCTCTTTGTGCTCCCAGTAGTGAGCATCAATTTCTTGAGCTAGGTGGTGAAGGTCACCCAATACTTGGGGTTTGCCAAGTTGACATATTTCATCCTTAATCCAGTCTGGCAATCCAGAGTAGACATGATGGCACAGAGCACCATCACTATAGTTGTGTACTTGGGATGCAATCCTGTTAAACTTGACCATATACTTGTTAATTCATTGGGTCTTCTTCATTTGAAGGTGGTCAAGCTGACTCTCAGCATCAGCAACTGGATTATGGGGGCCAAAGGTTGTTTGAAGCTCAATGATGAACTTCTTTCAAGAGTCCTGGTTCTGGGGATCATTTTCTGTGAGTAAGTCCAGTTCAAACCACTCAAGGGCCATGCCCTTCAGGTAACACTGCACATAGGTAACCTTGGTGTGATCTGTGAGAAAAGCACAAGGCCAGTCATGAAAATGGAACTCACATTGGACCAGGAAAGTCTGGAGTTCCTTGGGTTTGGTACCATCAAAGGTATTGGGTTCTCTGACCTTTGCCCTAGAGAATGAAGATTCATTTTGATTTGAAACCCTAGTGAGGTTCTCAATAGTGAATGCTAGGTTGCTGAAGACAACCAGTCCAGGGTCCAATTCTTTATCACCCTCTTGAGCATTGACAAATGAGTCATTCTCTTCATTGTCATCATCACTCCCTGTGTTATCTCTAGGATCATCTCTGGGATCATTGTCAAGAGTGTTCTGATGGTGTGAGTGGGTTGGAGGCTGAGACCTCTGGGAGGATGGTTTGGTGGGGGTGATTGGTGTGTAAGCAGCTGCACTTCTATCAGTAAAGCTTCTGAAAGTGTTTGCTGCTGCTGCAATGCATCTAGTGTTGATTACAGCATTAATTGCAGCTTGTCTATGAAGCTCAGTTGATGAGCTAGATGCAAAAGCAGATGCTGACAAAGGTGCAGCTGCTTCTGCAGTATGAGAGTGGAGGTGAGTTGTCATGATCATGATATGGTAGTGTCAGGGTGTTTAGGAATGGATGAGGGAATGAACTTACACAAGAGTGAGTCTGAAATACTGTCAAGTCCAGATCTTCTCTGGAGATTTCCAGGTGTGAGTCTGGTCAGATAGCATAGGTAGAGTAGTCAAGAAACAGATTTAGGACTGCTTGAGTTTAATGACTCAGAGACAGAGCATTGCCTCCTTGCATGGGTCCCAGTTCAGGGGCAAGATCAGGAGAAGAGACTAGTTTGATTTCAGACTAAAGTCTACCAGACAAAGTATCTACAGCTTTTATACTACAAGTAAGCACAGCAAAGCACAGTCCAGTAAATTGGGTTAAGAAGTACAGTAAGAAATTACTAAGGGCTGAATAAGACAAAAGAAAGATTGAGAATAAAAATGACAAAGGTGGGTCCAGGAAGAGGAATGTACAATGGCTGGATACTGTGCATGGTGACAGAAGTGCACCAATGACATGCACTGCCACATGCAGTAGAGTACTCTTAAGATTGAGTAAACTGAGAATGTGATAGACTGTCTGAGGATACAACATACCAGCTGGGGATAAGAGCTATTGTTTGGACTTGATGACTGCCAGCTGGACATGGTTGTGACATCATCCAACCCTAGGCAATTGATCTTGGTCTCATCAGACCATACAACCTTCTTTCAGTCCTCTACAGTCCAGTCCTTATGAGCATAAGCAAAGTCTAAGCAAGCCTTTTGATGCTTGGTCAAGAGAAGAGGGCATTTGGACTTGACTACAGCTTTCATTCCAGTCTTCTTCAAGTGCCAGCACACTGTGGAGGTAGAGATGGATTCATTGACAACATTTGTAAGGGCTTTGGTCACTTGAACAGCATTCTCTGCCTTGCCAGAAGAGATAAAATGCATAGCATGGTGAACATTGACAGAGGAAAGCTTGGTTGGACAACCTTCAGCAGACTTCTGAAGGGTAGAGCACTCCTTGGAGTGAAGTCTGGATATGGTAGAGACATGAATGCCAGTAAATGAGGCAATAGAGTGTGCAGATTGTCCTGCATCTAGCATAGAGAGGATAGATGCCTTTTGAGTAGGAGAAAGGGATCACATGATGATGGTAGTTGCAAATAAAGAAGTGTAGGAACTTTTTTTCAACTCAGACATATTGTTTAAGTGTGTATCTTTGTTTATATCACCAAACAACATCAAATATCCTTTGATTTTATTTTGCAAATCAAAAGGTGCAAAACTGTTGCAATGATACTACTGTTTTGAAATATATATATCTCCACAGCTATTGGATGGAATTACATAACCCAAGAGAGTGAATCATAGCCAAGGGCATATATATCTCACCAAGGCTAAGTGAAATTCCCACAGGTGATTGCAGTGTGCTTTGTGCACTGCATTTGTTGCAGGTGCAATACTCCAGCACCCAGCAATGCTAGTCTCTACTAGCACTTGGTGGTTAATCCACACCAAGTATGCCAGAATACCTTGATCATATAGCTCAGTGGTTAGAGCACCTGGTTGAAATGTGGGAGGTCCAGGGTTCAATCCCCTGTCTGGTTGCATTTATTGCAACAGCATTAGGGTTAAACATTGCAACAGTTTTGGAAGTCACTGTATGATTCCTATGACTTCAACTCCAGAGTGGTGATGAACTGCTTTCCCACATGACTTCCCTGAGTATGGGCCTCCACAGCACACACTCATTCCAAATCCCTTCCTAATACCACTCACAGGAGAAGAACCACTTCTGTAAACCACTTCTTTCATCTTTCACTCTTGCCCCTCCCTGCTCTGAGGAGTTAGACTTGATGCTGAGGGTGCACCCCACATATTATACCCCCCTCCCCCACTAGGGAGCAAGCCTTGTCACTACTGACCTCCTCACTGCAGCAACTCAACACACAGTGCCTTCCCAACCACATATGTGAATAGTGTCATATGATGCATTATGACTACTCAGCCTGCACCACTTCCTCCATGTGCTTTGCCAACAACTCTGCCCTTACAGTTCCAGAAAGACATCCCTCACCTACCATTGAGCAAGTCATTGGCTACACTAGGATGGTTGTCAACTTCAAGTCATGGAGCATTATTGAATGGAGAGCTTCATGGACTTTCTTGATAGTGCCTGGTACCCAATGGGACTTACTATGGTGGATCCTGAGGTTTCAGAATGAATTAAGGGAAAAGATAAGGAGCAAGTTTTGGACCCAGAAAACTGGTCTAACCTGGTGGACTTCTCTAATGATGGATGCGCTGGCCCCTCTACTGTTCTATCAGCTGTTTGCTCAGCTCATCTACTCACTCCTGTCATCTCCAGTCCCTGTCTCCCACTTGTGGATGTCACTCTACTGGCCCCTTTCCCTGCTGTGGTATCTCCACCTAGCTACATTGCTCCCACCTTCCTCAAATTTAATCATATCAATCATCTTGCCAAGAAGCTCACTATCCTTGTCTCTTCATGCAACTCTTAGCAAAGAGTTGACCAGGAAGATTTCCTCACCCAGCTTACCAACCAGCCCAGAATGAACCTCTTTAACACTCTGAACTCTGAGCTCCCCCTTCCAGACCAAATTTTCTTCTCCATTCCTCAACTCAGCAGCTTTACTATTACCTATGTAGCAAGACAAATGTTCTGACTTTCCACCACTACCATTGCTTCAAGTGTGATCAACTTGGTCACTGGTCATAGGACCATGACCAGAACCACCCATACAGGAAGCTTAGAATGGTCAGACTGCAACCATATAAGGACCCTTTGGTGTGATCTCTCAGGACTTTCAGTCCTAGAGAAGGGGTGATGTAAACATTTCCATTTTAGACACCTGCCTAGACACCTGCTTACTAAGCAGCATGCCTACCATTTCCCCTAACACTGCCACCTCCACTGTTCTCCCAATCATCCATCTCTTACATGACCTCACACTGCCACCTGGCTTCAGTTTCCCTTGTATACCTGGTTACCCAGATCTCTGGAGCACCTGTCCCAGTGCTCTGACTACCTCTATATCCCCAATGTGTCCTGGCAAGCCTCCTGCTCAACAAAATCATGTCATTTCTTCTTACTTCTGCTACAAACCCTTCCCCTTACATACAGATGTGTATTGCCATGTGATTTTCTCCTTTCCTTTTTGCTTACTATTCATGAATGTGCTCAGTGAACTGTTTGCCTCTGTATATGTCTCTTTGCCCCTTATCTCATTGACATTTCTACTTTTACATGTACTATACCAGTGTGAGTCTTCTGACTCATTTTGACTCATCACTACCTCCCCATGAGCCATCAACTCTATGGTTTTATTTACTAACCAGCCTTAGTGATTGCCATTTGTATGTTCCCCCTTATCTCTTCTCTAGATTGTCATCCTTGGGTCCCCTGCCTCACACAGCCTCTTAAATCAGGAGTGTCTTGCTGCACACACTACCTGGAAGACCCTTAATGCACAATCTGCATACTTGTTACCTTGCAGACATTTCCCTTATACTTATGTTGTTTGTATCATATATAAATCAAGGATGAGGGTGATGTCCTCTCATCTTTTATCTACTTGTGTAAACCTACAAGCTTTGTATTCTCCTCACTCTTCCAACTCTCATTATAAGTCTACTGAGGGATTTCAACAGTGTTTCAAATCCAAGTGGTCTTCTTATCAACATCAAGGGTAAGCCCTAGGGTTAGGGCTACAAAGACTTTGCTGGAGACTCAAGTCATTCTGCTTTGCCCAAGACAAAGCATAACAAGATGTTTCTATGAGTTCAACATCTGGGAATAATGTAATATGGTCAGAATTTAATATAGCCCCTTAGGTTGGAGGCTGTTCATCACCTCTCATCCAAACTCTTTTTGAGAAGGGGCATTGACCATCTTCTCAATGACTCTTTCACCCAATGTCACCATCTTCAATATGATATCCTCACAAGGATAGAATACCTTGCATTTACTATCTTAGATTTATGTCAAGACCAGTTCTTCTTGGTTTTTCCTGAGGTCAGAGAGCTGTGATGGAATAAGATAGGAAGATATGATAGCTATGTAGTTGAATATAATTCTTCTGAGGCATACAAAAGAATTCCAAGGGTTCTAGCATGAATCTGATCAGGCATGGTCTTGTCTTTCTTGTATGAGCTCAGGAACACTAGCAGAGTCTATCTGAACAATCAGGATCAAGAGAGAATGAGGATCAGATGGGATGAGAAGTATCTTATGTGATATTTCAACTAAGAAGACAAATGGACAGTATCTACAGTTTATATACTAGGGAGAACATAAATAAGGCTGTGATACAGTGGCTCAGAAAACTGTCTGCATGTTTGCATGTTGTCACAACCATGTCTGGCTGACAATCATCAAGTCCAGATGATAGATCCTGTCCCTGGCTGCTACATTGTATCTCTGGACAGTCTGTCATGCCTCCAGTCTACTTGATCTTAAGGGTACTCTACTGCATGTGGCAGTGCACAACATCAGTGCACTTCTGTCACCACATGCAGTATCTGGCCATTGCATGGTTCCTTGTCCTGGACTAGACTTTGTCATCTTTATTCTCAAACTTTCATTTGTCTTATTCATCTCTTAGTAATTTCTTACTGTACTTCTTAGCCCAGTTTACCAGACTGTGCTTTGCTGTGTTTACTTGTAGCATAAAAGCCATAGATACTTTGTCTGGTAGACTTCAGTCTGAAATCAAATTAGTCTCTTCTCCTGATCTTACCTCTGGACTGGAACCCACACAAGGAAGCAACACTCTGTCTTTGAGTCATTGAACTCAAGCAGTCCTCATCTGTTCCTTAACTACACTACCTATGCTATCTGACCAGACTTGCACCTGGAAATCTCCAGAGAAGACCTGGACTTGACAGTATTTCAGACTCACTCTTGTGTGGGTTCATTAACTCATCTTTGCTAAACACCCTGATTCTACAGTGGCTCAAAAAACTGTCCACATGTTTGCATGTTTTACATTAGTTATGACTAAATGCGATAAACCCTAACCCTAGCCCTAGCCCATGAGTGTATGGAATGACATACTTACTCTTGGCTTTCTATTGGTCCATGAATCAAGTGATTTGGATAGGAATTGATAGAATAGCAGCCATTTGAAAATAACATGTCATCCAGACAGTTGTTTGACTTAAAGTTTTGATTATATATATTGACCCTGGCATGCTGTGATATCATTACATACATCCATCAAGAGTTCTATTATGTTACCTTTATGTAATGAGTATCATCCAACATATATAAACCCCACCACCCTCTGCTCATTTTCTCATCATCACCATGAAATCCATTTCCACCTCTCAAAGACAAAATATTATCTCTCTTGCCTCTCTTGGCCTGTCTACTAGGAAGATTGCCTCACAGACTGGTCTAGGCAAGTCTACAGTATCCCAGGTTCTTCAGGAAATCCAACTAGAGAGGCCTAGGCTTCATGGTGGTCACCCTTCCAAGCTTTCCTCTATCAACAAAAGGGCTATTGTCCAGCAAATCCTTACTGGCAAGGTCAAAAATGCTGTTCAAGCCACTCATTTCATCAACTCATTGATAGTCCTGTTTCTTCTCAGACAGTGAGGAATACCCTCAAAGAAGCCTCATTGAAGGCTGTGGTGAAGAAAAAAAAGCCATTGCTTTCTACTGGTCACAAGAAGAAGAGGTTAGCCTTTGCTCTCAAGTATCAGCATTGGACTGTGGAGGACTGGAAAAGAGTTATATGGTCAGATGAGACCAAAATCAACAGGATTTGGTCAGATGGACAAGAGTATGTGTGGAAAAAGAAGGGTGAAGAGCTTATTTCCAGAGAGGTCAAAGGTACAGTCAAGTTTGAAGGAGGTTCACTCATGGTTTGAGGATGTATAGGGTGGAATGGTGTTGGGGTCTTGAGTGAGGTTGAGGGAAGGATGGATGCTGAACAGTATGTGGCCATTTTGGAGCAAGGGTTGCTTCAAAGCATGGAGGAATCTGGAATTCCAGAAGATGACATTATCTTTCAACAAAGTAATGACCCCAAGCATACCTCCAGAAAAGCTCAGAAATGGTTTGAAGAGCAGAATATCAAGCTTCTAGACTGTTCTGCACAATCTTCAGACCTCAACCCAATTGAACACACTTGAAATCCCCTCAAAAAGTCTCTCAGGTTATGAGAGTGCTTCTACAGGAGTTCATCAACTGTGGGAAAGGGTGGTAGTGGAGTGGGGGAAGGTTTCTGTGGAAGAGTGTCAAAAATAGATAGGAAGCATGCCTAGAAGGTTTGAGGCAGTTATCAAGGCCAAAGGAGCTCATACCAAGTACTAGATAGTTGGATTGTTGTAAAGTCAAAACTGTCTGGATGACATGTCATTTTCAAATGGCTGCTACTCTATCAATTCTTATCCAAATCAGTTGATTCTTGGACCGATAGAAAGCCAAGAGTAAGTATGGTATTCCATACACTCATGGGGTAGGGCTAGGGTTAGGGGTTATTGCGTTTGGTCATAGATAATGTAAAACATGCAAACATGCAGACAGTTGTTTGAGCCACTGTACCTTGTCATGACAATGGCAACTCACCTTTGCTCCTGCACCACAGAGACAGCTGCACCCATATCAGCATCTGCCTTTGCATCCAGCTCAGCAACTGAGCTTTGCAGACAAGCTGCAATTAACACTGTAATCAACACCAGATGCACTGCAGCAGCAAACATGTTTAGAAGCTTCACTGGTAGAAGTGCAGCTTCTTATGCACTGATCACCCCCACCAAACTATCTTTCCAGAGGTCTCAGCCTCCAACCCACCCTCACCATCAGAATACCCCTGACAATGATCCCAGAGATGATACTGAAGATAACTCAGGGAGTGATGATGATGATGATGATGATGATGATGATGATGATGATGATGATGATGATGATGATGATGATGATGATGATGATGATGATGATGATGATGATGATGATGATGATGATGATGATGATGATGATGAAGAGAATGACCTGTTTGTTGATGCTCAAGAGGGTGATGAAGAATTGGACCCTAGACTGGTTGTATTTGGCAACCTGGCATTTGCCATCAAGAACCTCACTAGGGTTTCAAATCAAAATGAATCTTCATCCTCTAGGGCAAAGGTCAGGGAACTCAATATGTTTGATGGTATCAAACCCAAGGAACTTTAGACTTTTCTCATCCAATGCAAGCTTAACTTCCAGGACTGGTCTTATGCCTTTCTTGTACACTGTGCCAAGATTATTTATGTGCAGTCTTTTCTAAAGGGCATGGCCCTTGAATGGTTTGAACCAGACCTACTCACAGAAGATAACACCAATGACTGGCCATTATGGATGGACTCTTGGAAAGAGTTCATCATTGAACTCCAAACAACCTTTGGCCCCCATGACCCAGTCGCCAATGCTGAGAGTCAGCTTGATCACCTCCAAATAAAGGAGACCCAACAAATTAACAAGTATGTGGTCAAGTTTAACAAGATTGCATCCCAGGTATGTGACTATGGCAATGGTGCTCTGCACCATCACTTCTACTCTGGACTGCCAGACTAGATTAAGGATGAAATATGTTGAATTGGCAAACCCTGGGTGCTGAGTGACCTTCATCATCTAGCTCAAGAAATCAATGCTTGCTATTGGGAGCACAAAGAGGAGACTCAGCATGCTAACAGGACCCAATCATCCTTGAGCACAAATAACAATAAGTCCTCAAACTTAGGGGACACTAAGTCTAACAGGACTGGCCAAGACAAGGCCAAACCCAATGACTCTGGCTCTAATCAACCTGTTAATTGTGGTGCTTGTCCACCAACATTCACTCATTTCTCCACTTTCATTCCTTTATTGATTTATAGTTGATGTCACCTTTATCTTATCAGGCCTTTACAGTTTTTCCCTTTTGGTTATTTGTTCTCACATTTGGTTGTAATTTGTTTACACCATTTGCGGACTTATAATGTTGTGTGCTCAGTGTTTTACTCCTTAGTCACTTACACTGAGCACAAGGTCTGTATCACATTACTTAGCATCAATCTTAGTCACTTACACTGAGCACAAGTGGGAACTTGTGTGGTTCTCTGCACAGGCAACTTAATACAACCAATGTCCAAACCATCCAACATGAACAAGACCAGTACACCTAAGCTGGACTTGGACAGTAAGCTAGGCAAAGATGGTAAACTAACTGCAGAAGAATGCAAGTGATGCCATGAAAACAAACTCTGTATGTTCTGTGGCAATGATGGTCACTTGGCTGAGAATTGCCCCAAGAAAGCAGCTAAGGCAAAAGCTTGGGCCACTACTACCTCAGCAACTCCTAATGAGCCCTGCTCTTCCAAGCCAGACTCAACCTTGGGTGACTCCACTGAGGCAAAAAAATAGAGAGCAGCTCTCAGACCTCTGCACAGACTGAGAGCTGCATTGACTCTGGCTGTGTCCCCCTAGAGGCCTGCCTCAATGTGTCTGCTCTTTCTAATCCCAACTTCCTGACCCCCCACATATTGCTTGTGTCCTATGACATACCTCAACTTTGTGCACTTGTGGACTCTGGGTTCACCCACTGCTTCATAGATCACAAGTTTGCATCTGAATACTCTTTTCCCTTTTATCCTGTCTCCCCTATCTCACTCTGGCTTTTTGATGGTACATCAAACTTTGTAATTACCCATGCTATAGATTTGTCAATCCTTTTCCCAGACTCAGGTGAAGTCACTCCTGTGACCTTGTATCTTGCTCCATTGGATTCTGAATGTAGAATTGTCCTTGGACATAACTGGCTCACCCACTTCAATCCATTGATTGACTGGATATTGGGCAGTCTTGAGTTCTGGACATCTACACAAAGAATGCCAACCCCACTGTTGACACCTCTGGTCTCTCCCAGCCATTCTGATCTCAGCCTCATGCCATCTGTACCCTCTGACAACTCACCAGTCCACACTCCCCTGAAGGCTCCCCCTATCGCCCTAATTAATGCTGCTGCATATGTACACACATGTAAATTAGAGAGTTCTCTACAGTTCCAACTTCAGCTGCATCCTGAAGACTCAGCAAAATCCTGGTCTGCCTCTGCTATTACTTCTCCAGACTTATCTGAGGTCCCCCAGGAGTACCACAACTTTGCTGATGTCTTCAGCAAAGCAAAGGCCTCCATGCTCTCTTCTCATTGAGAGCATGACTTGAAGATTGAACTAGAACAAGGAGCTACCCCACCACTGGGAATCATCTACTCTCTGTCCCTGGTTGAGCTTGAAGCTTTCCAGACTTTTATTGATGAAAATCTTAGCACTGGTTTTATCTGCCCCACCACTTCCTCTCATGCTGCCCCTGTCCTCTTTGTAAAGAAGAAAGACAGATCACTCCAGCTTTGTGTTGACTATTGAGGTCTCAATAAACTCACCAAGAAGGACTGCTACCCATTACCACTCATCTCTGACCTTTTGGATTTCCCTAGCTGTGCTAAAGTTGATACAAAAATTGATCTCTGGCATGCCTACCACCTTGTCTGGATTGGCCCTGGCAATGAGTGGAAAACTGCTTTTAGAACATGCTATGGATCTTATGAATGGTTAGTAATGCCCTGCAGCCTCACCAACACCCCTGCAGCTTTCCAGCATTTCATCAATACTATCTTTGCTGATATGCTGGATGTCTGCATTGTTGTCTGCCTAGATGACATTCTGATCTACTCTGGAGACAAAGAGTCTCACAAGCAGCATGTCTGGGAGGTCCTTCACCATCTCTGGCAGCATAGTCTATATGCCAAGCCAGAGAAGTGTGAGTTCCACTTGGACTTGATGAAATACCTTGGGTATTGCCTCTCCCTGGGAGGTTTAACAATGTCCTCAGACAAGATTCAAACAATTGTTGACTGGCCTGAACCTTGCAGGGTGAAGGATATCCAGTCTTTCCTGGGCTTCATCAACTTCTACCACCATTTTATATTCAATTACTCTGACATTGTGGTGCCACTCACCTGGTTGACACGAAAAGGTGCTCCTTGAAACTTTTCCAAGGAGTGCCTTCAATCCTTCAATAACCTCAAACAGGCCTTTACCACTGCTCCTGTCCTCACACACTTTACCCCAGGACCCCCTATCATGGTTGAGACCAATGCCACTAATTATGCCATTGCCAGTACACTCTCAATTACCTGTGATGATGGTCAGATCCACCCTGTAGCATTCTACTCTCACACCCTCACAGCCCCAGAGTTAAATTATGACACCCATGATAAGGAATTGCTTGCTATCTTTGAAGCATTCTGGACATGGCATCATCACCTGGAAGGCTCTGCCATTCTGGTCAACATTGTCATCAACCACAAAAATCTGGAATACTTCTTTACATCTAAAGTTTTGACTAGACAACAGGCTTGCTGGTCAGAATTTCTGTCTCAATTCAATATGATCATTTGTTTCTGCCCTGGAAAACTTGGTGCCAAGCCAAACATGCTCACTAGGCACTGGGATGTCTACCCCAAAGAGAGAGATAGTGGCTATGCCTGGGTTAACCCTCAGAACCTCAGGCCAGTGTTCACTCAAGAACAACTCTCTGCCTTGCTTTGTACTATGTACCTTAAGCTCCCAGTCCTTTGTGCAGTTGAGATCATGGATATTGAAAAACTCCATAACAACATCCTTTCCACCCTCTCATCTGACC
The DNA here is from genome assembly GCA_029372045.1 of Scleroderma citrinum. NCBI lineage: Eukaryota > Fungi > Basidiomycota > Agaricomycetes > Boletales > Sclerodermataceae > Scleroderma > Scleroderma citrinum. Next base: position 3,214,609 of record JARFMN010000004.1, read on the forward strand.
CCATAGCTCAAGTCCAGATTACTATGCTTAGATGGTCGAATCTATGTACTGGACATAGATGACCTATGTCTCCAGGTACTATGCTGCAAGCACAACCACCCTCTCTCTGGGCACTTTGGACAAAACCAGACTCTCGAGTTAATATATCACAAATATACCTGGCCAGGCCTCAGGATGTTCATCAAGAATTATGTCCAGTCATGTACAGCCTGTGCCCAGTCCAAGACACTGCACCATTGCCTCTATGGGTTGCTCAAGCAACTTCCTATCCCAAAGAAGCCTTGGAATTCCATATCCATGAATTTCATAGAGCAACTCCCCTGATAGGTTTCACAGCCATCCAGGTTGTGGTCAACAGGCTTTCAAAGCAAGCTATCTTTGTCCCTACTCACAATACCATCACAGCCCCTGAGCTTGCAAAGCTCTTCCTGCTTCATGTGTTCTCCAAGCATGATATTCTGGCCCATGTCACTTCAGACCAGGGTTCAGAGTTTGTGTCCCACTTCTTCTGGTCACTTGGTAAGGTGTTAGATATGTGTCTTCACTTCACCTCTGGATATCACCCAGAGGGGGATGGGCAAACTGAGTGATCCAACCAGACACTTGAACAGTATCTCCAGGTCTATTGCAATTACCAACAGGACAATTGGGCTGAACTGCTACCCTTAGCAGAGTTTGCTTATAACAATGCACCTAGTGCTACTACTGGAGTATCACCATTCTATGCTAATAAGGGCTACCATCCAAACCTCATGGTATTCCCTGAACACAACCTCACCTCCACCCAGGCTCATGATTATGCAGCTGACTTAGAATCTCTGCACCAATACCTCTGCAAAGAAATGGCTAACACTCAACAACAGTACCAAGGTCCAGCTGATGCCAAAAGATCTCTGGCTCTGGACTTCAAGGTTAGTGATAATGTCTTTGTCAAAGCCAAGTATTTCAGGTCAACTCATTCTTCCAAAAAGCTCTCTGAGAAGAACCTTGGTCCCTACCCTATTGTAGCCCAAGTCAGGTCCCACTCATTTACCATTCAACTACTGGACTCAATGCGCACTGGTCACCTGGTCTTCCACATCTCACAGCTTGAACTGGCCACACCCAATGTCATACCTAACCAGACTCAACCACCACCACCACCACCAATTGAGGTGGAAGGTGACTTAGAGTTTGAAATTGCTGAGATCCTCAACTCTAAGATTGACTGGAGATGAAAAACCTGCAAGCTACTCTACCTAGTATGCTGGGCTCGTTACAAAGGGACTGATGAAGAGACATCATGGCTCTTAGGCACTGAACTAGGCAATGTGTTAGAATTAGTAGATGAATGTCATGTCTGGTACCCAACCAAGCTGGGCCCACTTAGTTCTGTATAACTGGTCCCCAGTAACCCTTATGCTTTCCTATATCTTGTCTTGTCTAGTTGATTATTTCACTCTGTTTTTGTTTAATTAACAATTCCCTTTCATTACTATAGAAACAATTCTTTATTTACAAGTCCTTGGCTGGACTTCCCTACATGGACCTTCCCTTTCCCTTGCCTAGCTTTCTGGCTCTCCTCCTGCTCTGTCCTCAGCCTGGCCAACTCCAGCTCAACCTCATCTGCATCAACCTCTTCATTGTCAGTTGACTCCTCCATGCTAGACTGTTCTGGTGCCAGGAAGTAGGAACATTCATCCACAAATGTCTCCAAGGCTCTTGCAGCCTTGTAAGATGCCTGGGCTGACTCCTTGTGCACCCAGGTAGTCTCCCCCAGCTGGGCTACCATTCTCTCCACTGTGATGATTAGTCATTCCATTTGTCTCTCCAGGGGACCACTCCCAGCCTTCTTCCTACTGGCCTTCCTTGCCATGGTCTCCTCAACCTCACTGTCATCATCCTCTACTTGTGCCCTTGTTTTATGCACTCTCTTCTTCTTTCACCCCCTCTGGGTGACAATGTCATAGCCTTCCCCTTCCCCTTGCCAGATCCAGCCCTGGACACCTCCACCTCTGGCCACTCACATGTTTCCTTCATATTCATGCACTGCACACATGCTGTCCTTCTCTTGTTCTCATCTGCAATCACCTTGCACACTATGTTTGCCTTAGCACAGCATAGGCATCTAAGGAAAAGGGGTCAGCCCACCTACAGGAAACATCACCGAACTTACCAGGCACCTATGTCCTGGGCTGCACTAGACTCTGCCTCAACCTCCTCCCTCTACCTCTTCTTGCTGGCCTCTATGGTCTTTGCCCTCTTCTCCTCAACCTTCTTTTGCACCTCTTCATGCACCCTCTGCTCCTCACATCACTTCCTCTCCACCACCTCCTTCTCCTGGCATATCTAGTCCTTTTCTTCTTCCTGGCACTGACATTCCTCATCTTCTTGCCTCTTCTTCTTGACTTTGCATTGATGACACTCCTTGGCCTTAGCAGCCATGACCTTGTTGCTGTCTTCTATGTCTGACTTGAGATCAGGCATTTTGGCTTGCCTTCAGTTGATACCAGGCACAGGAGTGCTGGCATAAGGAGTAGTTGACTTGAAAGCAGGGGCAGACATGCTAATGAAAGGAAGGATTGTTGAGGCTGACTCTGAAACTGGGCCTGCCTTTTCAGAGTCACAGTCAGACAATGCATTCAAACTCAGCATTGTCCTCAATGCAGCCTCATGGGTTTGGCCCCTAAGAGAGGGATACTGTCACAACCATGTCCAGCTGACAGTCATCAAGTCTGGATGATAGATCCTGTCCCCAGCTGCTACATCATATCTCTGGACAGTCTGTCATGCCCCTGGTCTACTTGACCTTAAGGGTACTCTACTGCATGTGGCAGTGCATGACATCAGTGCACTTCTGTCACTGTGTACAGTATCTGGCCATTGCATGGTTCCTTGTCCCAGGCTAGACTTTGTCATCTTTATTCTTAAACTTTCATTTGGCTTATTCATTCCTTAGTAATTTCTTACTGTACTTCTTAGCCCAGTTTACCAGACTGTGCTTTGCTGTGTTTACTTGTAGCATAAAAGCCATAGATACTTTGTCTGATAGACTTCAGTCTGAAATCAAATTAGTCTCTTCTCCTGATCTTACCTCTGGACTAGGACCCATACAAGGAGGCAACACTCTGTTTTTGAGTTGTTGAACTCAAGCAGTCCTAATCTGTTCCTTGACTACACTACCTACACTATCTGACTGGACTCACCTGAAAATCTCCAGAGAAGACCTGGACTTAACACATGTTTTACATTAGTTATGACTAAATGTGATAACCCCTAACCCTAGCCATAACCCATGAGTGTATGGAATGACATACTTACTCTTGGATTTCTATTGATCCATGAATCAAGTGATTTGGATAGGAATTAATAGAGTAGCAGCCATTTGAAAATAACATGTCATCCAGACAGTTGTTTGACTTAAAGTTTTGATTATATATATTGACCCTGGCATGCTGTGATATCATTACATACATCCATCAAGAGTTCTATTATGTTACCTTTATGTAATGAGTATCATCCAACATATATAAACCTCACCACCCTTTGCTCATTTTCTCATTATCACCATGAAATCCATTTCCACCTCTCAAAGACAAAACATCATCTCTCTTGCCTCTCTTGGCCTGTCTACTAGGAAGATTGCCTCACAGACTGGTCTAGGCAAGTCTACAGTATCCTAGGCTCTTTAGGAAATCCAACCAGAGAGGCCTAGGCTTCATGATGGTTGCCCTTCCAAGCTTTCCTCCATCAACAAAAGGGCCATTGTCCAGCAAATCCTTACTGGCAAGGTCAAAAATGCTGTTCAAGCCACTCATTTCATCAACTCTATTGTTGATAGTCCTGTTTCTTCTTAGACAGTGAGGAATACCCTCAAAGAAGCCTCATTGAAGGCTGTGGTAAAGAAAAAAAAGCCACTGCTTTCTACTGGTCACAAGAAGAAGAGATTAGCCTTTGCTCTCAAGTATCAGCATTGGACTGTGGAGGACTGGAAAAGAGTTATATGGCCATTTTGAAGCAAGGGTTGCTTCAAAGCATGAAGAAATATACCTCCAGAAGAGCCCAGAAATGGTTTGAAGAGCAAGATATCAAGCTTCTAGACTGGCCTGCACAATCTCCAGACCTCAACCCAATTGAACACACTTGGAATCACCTCAAAAAATCTCTCTCAGGTTATGAGAGTGCTCCTACAGGAGTTCATCAATTGTGGAAAAGGGTGGTAGTGGAGTGGGGGAAGATTTCTGTGGAAGAGTGTCAAAAATAGATAGGAAGCATGCCTAGAAGGGTTGAAGCAGTTATCAAGGCCAAAGGAGCTCATACCAAGTACTAGATAGTTGGATTGTTGTAAAGTCAAACTGTCTGGATGACATGTCATTTTCAAATGGCTGCTACTCTATCAATTCTTATCCAAATCAGTTGATTCTTGGACCAATAGAAAGCCAAGGGTAAGTATGTTATTCCATACACTTATGAGGTAGGGCTAGGGTTAGGGGTTATTGCGTTTAGTCATAACTAATGTAAAACATGCAAACATGCAGACAGTTTTTTGAGCCACTGTAAGTCAGTCAGGTATCTGATGTTTACTAAGTGTAATTAAGGGATAACTAAGAAAGATTAAACACATATATGATGTCATTGTCTGGCAATCAGCAAGGCAGTCAGTATTGGTAATACAAACAAGAATGGAATGGGATCAGAAGATAACCAGAGGGAAAATTAAATATACATAGTAACATATTCACAGATGGTCTGGACAGGTTAGGAAGGTGTGTGGACTGCTTGGATATAGTTATAGGGTGGTTGCATGTTATGATACATGACAGTTTACCCATAAATGCAGACATCAGAAAACTTGCTAAATTCACTTTTCAACCCTCAACTGCTGGCATAGATTAGACTCAGATAGATCAAAATGCTATAGCAAAAAACAACCCAATTTCTTTTTTGTTGACTTAGCTAACATCAGAAAATTGGAGTGGTGATGATATATCTAGATAAGCATGACAAAGAGACATAAAATTGATACATCATTATATTTGTTTATCAAAAATTATTTATGAATATACTTATATCATAAAAATGAGGAAGAACTATTTAGGGAAGGCAATACATGTATACATTACCACATGTGTAGGTTATTAATACAACTCCTTCATCAATAAAAAGAGATCACACCTAGTCATAAAAAAAAATTCATTATATAAATTATATAACTTAAATACTAAGCAAACTAAGTAATAAATGGTAGTGATGGCATTGTGGTGCAGTAGTTGCCATGTGGTGGTAGGTGGTGGTGGTTAATGGTGATCATCATTGTTGCTATTGCATTGGTGGTGGTGGTTGATGTTGTCACTGATGGCTATTGTGGTGGTGGCTGTTGTTGCTGTTGTTTGGTGTAGTGGTGATGTGTCATGACTCTGACATTCCATAGGCCTAGATATGGTCTTGAGTCATTTAGCTCTTTCCTGAATTATATAGAATGTTTCTGAGTTGTTCAGAATATCTCTAAAATGTTCATTCTATTTCCAAATTGGTTTTACTTTGTTTACTGAACATGCCCCTACATCTTGTTACCCCTAATTCAAGAAGTATTGATACCAGAGGAGTACTAGACTCCTTTAGGTTAATCTTCATCTTGGACACTTGGTTATAGTTTCTCCTGTATCTTAGTCATACTCTTAGTTATCCTTTTAGTTATCTTTGTTGTGCATTCAGTTTTCTGAATGTCCTGACTATATAATATTTCTGTTCTGCTGTAGTATAAAAGCCCTATACTTTCACTGGAGTGCTCTCCAGTTCAGATATCAAATTAGATACTCCTTTCTAATACTCACCATCATCTCTGAACCTGCTTCTGACCTGACTTAAACTCATGCAAGGGTGCACAAGTGTGCACCAAACTCAGACTAGTCACTATCTGTTTGATTATTTGATTCTTCATTCAGATAACTAAACTATGCTACCTACTCTGCCTGCCTGACCCTAGACTGAGAAGAACTGGTCTTAACAGTATATCTGAACTCTAACTTGCTATGAGTTTTACCCATCCAACCCCAATAATCATACCTACTATCACCCAATCCTGTGTACATATAGCAGTCATTAAAGAGTCTTTGGCAAGTGCCCTACAATATGCAGCTGCTTTGAATACTCTTATCAGTAACAGGCAAACCTCTGATGATGCCAATTCCTTCCAGAGATTCACTAGGCAATCTATCACCTCTATCACCTCATGGCTCACTGAACTCACCCCTATCTGATCCATCCTTGTTCACTATCTTTACCATTATTTCTCTAACATGCTTGTGTCCCTGGTAACCTAAACCCTGGTAGTGATTACCCAGGGAATGATGATGGTCCTGAAGATGATCCAAGTGATGGCAACAATGATAGTCTTAATGACAACCTCTTTCTTGATGCTCCCAAAGAAAATCCTAAATTGACTGTTGATCAAAGAATGTGAGTCAACATGGCCAACACATTAGACAACTTTGCTCAGGCAGCTTAAAGCACATGTGACACCATCTCATCCCAGTCAAAGATTCAGGAACCCAACCAGTTCAATGGGACTGACCTAAGAAGCTTCACACTTTTCTCATACAGTGCAAGCTTAATTTTCAAGGAAAGCTAAAAGCTTTTCAAATGAATCACACTAAGGTTATGTTTGTGCAGCTATACCTAAAGAGCATGACCCTTGAATGATTTAAGCCAGACCTGTTGGCTCCTGTGAACCCAGCTGATCAACCCCTATAGATGGACAACTGGCTCAAATTTGTTGCCAAGCACCAGGCCACCTTCAGATCACATGATTCTATTGTCAACATAGAACACCAACTTGACCATCTCCAGATGAAGGAGACTCACAGGGTCAACCACTATGTGGTTGACTTTAATTGACTTGCATCACAAGTTCAGAGCTGTGGTGATGGTGCCATACATCATCACTTCTATACAAGTCTCCCTAATTGAATTGAGAATGAGATAAGGCAAGTCAGAAATACACTCTTGATGTGCTAAGATCCCTCACACAGGAAATTGATGCCCACTACTGAAAATGCAAGAAGGAAGTCACTCACCAGAACAAGTCCTCTGACAGCAGTTCCAACATCAATGATAGCAATAACAAGTCACAGTCAGGCAAGAACAACAAAGGCAAGACCAAAGCAGCCAACCCTTTGATAGTCTTCATCCAATAACAATAACAGTAACAATCAGAATAAGTTTAGGTCTAAGCAGCAAAAGACCAGCAACAAACCAGACCTCTCTGGTGTGCTCAGAAAGGATGGCAAACTTACCCTCACTGAGTGAAAGTGATGGTTCAATCAGAACCTTTGCCTAGTTTGTGCTGACCTAGTCATAGGGCTGAGAACTATCCCATTGTCCAGGCCAAGAAGGCCAAAGCTCAAGCAGCTGTGGCCCAATTCAATGAACACACTGGTTCACATAAGGCCCTTAAATCATTGGAAGCTAAGCTGATGGCCTCCTCTGAGGCAAAAAAATAGTTAGCAGCCCTCAGAACTCTATACAAGCTGAGAGCTGCATTTACTTCCATTGTGCCAAGGAGGCTAGACTCAATGTGTCTGCTTCTTCTAACCCAAATTTTCTTATGCATTCCATTTCTATCTAAAACTCAGAACTCCTGAATTTTCCTACATTAATAGACTTGGATTCTACCCACTGCTTTGTAGACTTGACATTTGTGAATAACAACAATTTTCCCTGCTATTCTGTTTCCCTGATTACACTCTGACTATTTGATGGTACAATCAATCCAATCATAACCCATGCAACAGATCTCTCAATTTGACTTTCATCTAGTGATACTATTCTGACAACATTTTTTTATATCACTCACTTGAACTTTATGTGCAAGCTTATATTTGGTCATAACTAGCTTGCTCAGCACAATCAGTTAATTGATTAAGCTTTGGGCAGTATTACATTTCAAACAACTTTGCAAAGAGTGCCAGCTTCAGTGCCTCCCTCTGATTTGAGATCTGATCTCTTGGTCCCCACCCCTAATTTTCCATCTGCCCCTGGTCTTCAAGCACCACCTATCATGCTTATCAATGTTGTAGCTTACACTCATGCTTGTAAGCTTAAATGATCCATCCAGTTTACCCTCCATCTCCATCCATAAGAAGATGCACAGCTTCACACTGCTGCTGTCACTAATCTATCTAAGGTCCCTCAATGCTATCACAAATTTACCAATGTCAAGGCCTCCACCCTTGCACCTCATCAAGAATTTGACCTAAAGATTGGCCTGGAGAAAGGAATCTCCTCATTGCCCAGCACCTTATATTTGCTATCTGCTACCCAGCTTAAAGCTCTGCAGACATTCATCAATAAGAATCTCAGCACAGGTTTCATTCAGCTGACCTCATCCCCTCATGCTGCTCCTGTCCTCTTTGTAAAAAAGGATGGTTCACTTCAACTATGCATTGACTTTTATGACCTAAATAAAATATCCAAGAAGGATTGGTACCCACTACCCCTAATCTCTGATCTACTTGACTCTCCAAGTTATGTTAAGATCAACACCAAGATTGATCTTCAGCATGCATACCATCTGGTGCAGGTTGCTGAAGGAGACAAGTGGAAAACCACCTTCCATGCTTGCTATGGCTCCTACAAGTGGCTGGTGATGCTGTTTGATCTTACTAATGCTCTAGCCACTTTTCAACATTTTGTCAACTTGGTCTTTGCAGATATGCTTGACATCTCAGTGATAGTCTACCTTGATGACATTCTGATATATTCAGACAATATGGAAGATCACAAAAAGCACATCAATGAAGTACTTAGAAGGCTTCACAAAGATGGTCTTTATGCCAAACCTGAAAAATGTGAATTCCATTCAGACTTGGTCAAGTATCTTGGATACTACCTCCCTTCCAAAGGCCTGACAATGTCCAAAGACAAGCTTCAAACTATCTGTGACTGGCCTGAACCTTACAAGATGAAAGACATCCAGTCTTTTCTTGGTTTCATGAATTTTCATCTATAATTATCCTAATATTGTGATTCCTCTGACCCAATTAATGTGCAAGGATATCCCTTGAAACTTTTCTAAGGCTTGTCAAACAGTGTTTAGTTGGTTAAAGGAGGCCTTTATCACAGCCCCTATCTTTACCCATTTTCAACCTGGCATGCCTATTACAGTAGAAACTAATGCCTTCAACTATGCCATTGTAGGTATTCTATCAATCACCCAAGATAATGGTGAGATTCACCCTGTCACATTCTACTGTCACACCTCACTGCCCCTGAACTCAACTTTGCTATACATGATAAGGAGCTGTTGGCCATCTTTGAGGCCTTTCAAATGTGACAACATTACCTTGAAGATTCTCTGAACCCAAAGATGTTATTATCAACCACAAGAATCTAGTTTATTTTTCTACATTCAAAGTCTTGACTTGATGATAGGCTCACTGATCTAAATACCTTTTGCAATTTAATCTGGTCATTTTCTTCCACTTTGAAAAGCTCAGTGCTAAGCCTGATGCCCTAACTAGACAATGGGACATCTATCCAAAAAAGGGGAATAAGATCTTCACCTGAGTTGACCTACAAAATCTTTGACCTGTGTTTACCTCTGAACAACTTTTGTCTTTGCTTCATGCAACCTACCTAGAAGTCCTTGTGCTTTTGGCTAGTGCTCTGATAGACATAGAACAGCTTCACAATGATATCCTCTCTGCTCTACCCTTAGACCTCCTAGCCCAGACCCAACTCTCAGATACAAATGACCCTAGGTAGAAAGTTGATAAACAAGGTCTCCTAAGACTGGATGGTTGCATATATGTTTCCAAATTAAATGACTTATGCCTTTGCATCCTTCAGTTCAAACATGACCACCTACTGTCCAGTCACTTTGATCAAAACCAAATTCTTGAACTCATTTAACATATATATACATGTGGCCAGGTATCCAAACATATGTCATTGACTATGTTAATCCTGCACTGCCTGCACCCATGCCAAATCACCCCATCATAAACTGTACAGAATGCTGAAATAACCTCCAGTACCCAAATTATCATGGAACTCAATCTCCATGAACTTTATTAAACAACTCCCTACATTGACCAGCTACACAGTGATTTTGATTCTTGTAGACAAATTGTCAAAGCAATCTTCATTTCAACTGACAATACCATCACTTTGCCCAAACTTTCTCAACTCTTCCTGATTCACATATTCTCTAAACATGGTGTACCTGCCCATATAATGTCTGACCAAGATATCAAACTTGTCTCCCATTTCTGCTGATTACTTGGAAAAGCTCTTGACATGAAGCTTTACTTCATTTTTGGATATCACTCTGAAGGTGATGAGCAGACTGAATGAACCAATCAGTCCCTCAAACATGTTGCAGGTGCAGTACTCCAGCACTTAGCAATGCTAGTCTCTACTAGCACTTGGTAGTTAAACCACATCAAGTAGGCCAGAATACCTTGACCATATGGCTCAGTGGTTAGAGCACCCAGTCAAGACATAAGAGCTTCAGAGTTCAACCCCCTTTCTGGTTGCATTTATTGCAAGAAAATAGTACCTTAGAGAAAAGGAAAAGTCTGAGATATTCCATGGAGTTCAAGTGAAATTCACATTTTTTGGGTTTGGTATATGGCCTGTGCTTGTGTAGATGCTTCAGTACTTCCCAAATTTACTTCTTATGATCCTTCATGTTATTCAAGTAGATGTTACAAATGTATCTGCAGATGGAATACAGTGAGTGGAAGATGACCTAGGTCAAGATATAGATGAAGAGAGTGTTGAGCTCAGCTTGTGTGCTGTTCTCTTGCAATATCCCAGCCCTCAGAGGTCAAGAGGCTGAAGCAGAGGGAAAAACTAGCTAGTTAGAGGTTTGACATAGACTAGAGATCTTAAGAAGAGCAGAGAATGTTAATTATGGTGATTGTTCACCCACATTCAGTCATTTCTCTGCTTTGGTTGTTTCATTGACTCATACTTGATGTTAGTTTATTATTCTTAGGCTTTGACACTTTAGTCCTTTTGGTTATTCCTTCTCACATTTTGTTGTGTTGTGTTTACACCATTTGCAGACTTATAATGTTGTGTGCTCAGTGTTTTTCTCTTTCATCAGTTACACTGAGCACAAGGTCTGTATCACATTCATTACCATCAATATAGTCACTTACACTGAGCACAAGTGGGATCTTGTGTGATTCTTTGCACAGGCAACTTAATAGAGAAAGCTCAGAGGAGATCAAGGAGGAGAATTGAAGTCAATATTTGAACTGAGGGATGATCTCTCAGAATACAAGAGCTTATATACAACAAGCAGAGATAAGGTACAGGTCAGAGGTATGAGTAATGTGATTGTGAAGGTCATGGTAGTAGAAGAGTACCATACAAATATAGAAGCCTGTATTGGAAATACATAGTTCATTAGCAGAGGAAGATGAACTGAGGTTAGTACATAAGTTGCAATCAGAACCAGAACAAAGGGCAATCCTAATACAGAGTAGTAGTGAAATGGAACAGTTAGCAGAATAGCCAGATATGAAGGTATTACAAAGATAGTAAAAGAAGAACATACATGAGAGAGTGAAGCAAAGGTGCATAGTGTGAGAATGAAGATATCAGAATATTAGCAGAGGTGTGCTAGAAGGGTAGTAGTGTTGCTGCAGAGTCACATGATAATGACAGTAGATTAAAATGTCATTGAGGTAGACAACTACTTATGCTGACATCAAGTGTGTTGGTGAAGACCAAGTTGATGCACTGTTGAAATGTGGCTGGGGAATTGGTAAGGCCAAACAGCATCACCAGCAACTCATATGAGCCATATCAGGTTCTGATTGCTTTTTTCATTCATCACCATCAGCAATGCAAATGAGGTGATAAGTTCAAAGATTACATTCACATCAGTGAATGTCCTGAGAGCTTCAAGCTTGACAGGGGACAGGAAATAGAGTCTTCCAGACAGAGAAGATGTTCCTTCTTCTAGGTTAACCTTTAGGTTGAATTCTTGACAAGAAGCAAGGATGAAGGCCTTGTTCTTACTGAAGACATCAGCAAATTCATGGTATTCCTTAGGGATGCTACAGAGATTGGGTGCATTTGTAGCTGAAGCAGTGTGTACTTTGCCATTAGATTGAGGGTGTATCTGGAGATTAAACTGAACAGATCTTTCAAGCTTACAAACCTGTACATAGACTGCAGCATTAATTAAGGATCTGTATTTGGGGTGCCCAAAAACCAGGTGGCCTTAGCAAGTCAGCCAGGATGGGATTGGGGGTTGGGAGTGAGATCAAAGAGTCTGGTCCTGAGGTACTTGATGATGGAGATACTAGGTCAGGAGGTGAGCTTAGGACATTCTGAACTCAATACTGCTTAATACCCAGTCAATCAATGGATTGCATTGGGTGAGCCAGTTATGTCCAAGAACTATCCTACAGTCAGAGTCTAATGGGGTGACACCATCAGAGGTGAATCAAATAGAGAGATCTGTAGCTTTATATTAAACTGCCTGTGCAATGAACCACACAAGCTCTCACTTGTGCTCAGTGTAAGTGACTAAGGAGGAAAACACTGAGCACACAGAATTATAAGTTCACACATGGTGTAAACAAATCATAACAAATTGTGAGAAGGAATATCCAAAAGGACTAAATTGTAAAAGCCTGATAAGAGTAGAATGACATCAAGTATCACTCAATAAAGGAATAAAAGCAGAGTAATGAGTGAATGTGAATGAACAATCATCACAATTAACAAAAAACCCAGCCCATCATGGCAGGATGAAGCAGCTTGATCTCTGCTACTTCTTGTTTAGAGATGCAGTTCAGGACAAGGTAATATCATCTGTATTTGTCTTCACCAGCCAACAGGCAGCAGATCTGCTGACCAAAGCACTTTTCACTGTCAAGGTGAAACAGTTCTGCAAGATGCTAGGACTTGGCACATTAGGGGGAGTATATGAGCTCACAGGTGCACAATCAGGAGGAAGTGTTAATTCTGGTGCTTGTCCACTCATTCTTGCACCTTCATTTTTTTATTGATTTATAATTGATGTGATTCTAATCTTATCAGGCTTTCACAGTTCAGTCCTGTTTGATTATTCCTTCTCACATTTTGTTGTGTTGTATTTACATCATTTGCAAACTTATAATTCTGTGTGCTCAGTGTTTTTCTCCTTAGTCACTTACACTGAGCACAAGTGAGAGCTTGTATGATTTATTGCACAGGCAGTTTAATACTATGATACCCAAGATAAAGAGCTGTTAGCCATCTTCAAGGCTTTTAAACACTAGTGACACTATTTAGAGGGCTCTGCAACTCTGACTGACATGGTCACTGTGTTGCAGGTGCAGTACTCTAGCATCCAGCATTGCTAGTCTCTACTAGCACTTGGTGGTTAAACCACACCAAGTAGGCCAGAATATCTTCACCATATAGCTCAGTGATTAAAGCACCTGGTTGAAACCTGGGAGGTCTAGAGTTCAATTCCCTGTCTGGTCACATTTATTGCAACAGAATCTATATTTCAGATACCAATAACCTTTGCCTTTGAGTACTTCACCTTAAGCATGATCATCCATTCTTAGAGCACTTTGGCCAAATTCAGACTTTGGAACTATGTAGTCCAACAAGAATAGACCTGGCCAGGACTAAGGAGCTTTGTAAAAGATTGTGTCAGTTCCTGCACATCCTGTGGTTATGCTCATTTCAGGCAACCATTTTGATAGGAAAATTGGCTGAATAGTTTGATATTGTGATTCAGCCAAAGAGCTCATGAGACCATGGTCATCCCAGGGATGGTCTGGTTTCTACCCTGGGATTTCCCATTCTGTTTAGTATTGATTATCATCCCATCTTTGGGATGGGATGTTGTGTTGGGATGGTCCATACATGCCTAGGGTGTTTTGGATCCTTATTCAAACATTTTCATCACCCTTCAGGCTACACAATAACCACTTTAAATAACTTGTAGCATATCAATGCTTGACTCATCATTAGATCTACAGCCCTCATTGATGATGGAAAAACATGCAGATGGGGGACCAGGGAATTCTTCAGACTCTGCTATTGTGCATTGATGATCAATACTTAGTGTTTAAAAGTTCAGTTGCTGGACCACAAGATACCAGCAACTGGACTGGATTGAACTGACAAACCAGTCTAGTTCACTTGCAGGTTGCCTACCTTTGAGGATAAAAGGCTGCTAAAAGACCACTCTGGTTGGGCTGGTTGCAACTGGTCTGCACTGGACTTTTAAACACTATCTTCAAATACCTAAACCAGTTTCTTTGTCTCTTAATTTGTTGGAATAAGAAATATGAATAAGTAATCTTCTCAACTGACTCACTATTCATGGCTGATAACACATTTTAAATTGTTTAGATGAGTTGTCATATGTTCAGTGTACATGCCTGCATTTTTAGTATCATTCTGTTCAGTCAATGTAATAGTGATTCTTGTCAGCTCATTCAGAACATCTGCATTCTCAATCACATGGTTCCAGTTGCCACCAGTCTCATTGATTTATCAATGCATATTGTCAACCCATGCACCCCTATATCATTCTGATAGCCATCTGAACTCACTTTCATTAGTGTCTGTAAGTCTTTGTCACTTGTATGAATTGTCTGTACATCTTGTCCCTGCTTTTCATCTCCAGCAACCTTTTCAACAGTCCATTTGACTCTTCTTGTGGTTGCTATGGGTGTATTGACTCTTTCAACTTCCTGAAAATTGTTTTGAATGCTTTTGCATAGTGGTCTAGTTGTACCACCAAATGCCATGTTGCCAACTGTCTTCTTCATGCTAAACTTAGATTTCTTGGAATACATTGGTTGAAGGTGTGAGTGCTGACTAGACAAGCTTCAAAGATACTGGTTGGATGAAGAATGATTCATATGGGGACTGGGTACACTTTGGATGTTGTAGTGCAGATGTATACCAACAAACCAGGGAGTAGTGAGTTATTTTTTGTATTGGATTTTTGCATCAATGGAAATATGGGTATGGGGTTCCAGAAGTCTTGCAAGCAAGGTGACTTCATATTTGATGCTTTGCTGTACAGTTGGGTTACAAAGAGATTCAAGAATGCTTTGTCTTTATCACTACACCTCAAATATGGCTGTGACAATAACCATGAATTGTCAAAATCACCACACTGATGCTACCATGTACCTGTTGCAATGGAGTGGCCATAACCATGGTGATGGACTTCATTCATTGTCATGTACATCATATAAATGATTGTTGGTTATAATCACCCTTTCTGTGCTTTTATCATGACATTTATGGCTTAGTGACCACTACAAAAGCAGCTTCTTCAATGCCAACTGGACAGCCAGCTGCTTTAACCACCATCATCATATAGCTTGATCATCTCTTGTTCCTGGGCCTCTAGTACTTTGTGTCCTTACTGGCCCTCTGTTCCCCACAGTTCTTTCTCCTTTACCTATTGTTGAATTCTGGTCCTTGAGCCTTGTGCATCAAACCAGAAGGCATGCATCTCAATTTTATTCCTTGTGAATTGCATGAGATTAATTACTTTGGTCCATGATTTCACCCTCTTACAATGTGTTGTGGATGATCATGCTCTTCCCTTGGGCAAGTCAGGTAGCCTGACCCTGAAGTGCTTAGTTTGTAATTCAACTCATATCTTACCTTCTATCAATCTTATTGTGTCTGTATCTGATACACACTCATTTTACATCATGTACAATATGTTGATACGGTGGCTCAAAAAACTGTCCACATGTTTGCATGTTTTACATTATCTATGACCAAATGCAATAACCCCTAACCCTAGCCCTAACCCATGAGTGTATGGAATAACATACTTACTCTTGGCTTTCTATCGGTCCAAGAATCAACTAATGTGGATAAGAACTGATAGAATAGCAGCCATTTGAAAATGACATGTCATCCAGACAGTTTTTTGACTTTACAAAAATCCAACTATCTAGTACTTGGTATGAGCTCCTTTGGCCTTGATAACTGCTTCAACCCTTCTAGTCATGCTTCCTATCTATTTTTGACACTCTTCCACAGAAATCTTCCCCCACTCCACTACCACCCTTTTCCACAATTGATGAACTCCTGTAGGAGCACTCTCATAACCTGAGAGAGATTTTTTGAGGTGATTCCAAGTGTGTTCAATTGGGTTGAGGTCTGGAGATTGTGCAGGCCAGTCTAGAAGCTTGATATCTTGCTCTTCAAACCATTTCTGGGCTCTTCTAGAGGTATGCTTGGGGTCATTATCTTGTTGAAAGATAATCTCATCTTCTGGAATTCCAGATTCCTCCATGCTTTGAAGCAACCCTTGCTCCAAAATGGCCAAATACTGTTCAGCATTCATCCTTGCCTCAACCTCACTCAAGACCCCAACACCATTCCACCCTATACATCCCCAAACCATGAGTGAACCTCCTTCAAACTTGACTGTACCTTTGACCTCTCTGGAAATAAGCTCTTCACCCTTCTTTTTTCACACATACTCTTGTCCATCTGACCTAATCCTGTTGATCTTGATCTCATCTGACCATATAACTCTTTTTCAGTCCTCCACAGTCCAATGCTGATACTTGAGAGCAAAGGCTAACCTTTTCTTCTTGTGACCAGTAGAAAGCAATGGCTTTTTTTCTTCACCACAGCCTTCAATGAGGGTTCTTTGAGGGTATTCCTCACTGTCTAAGAAGAAACAGGACTATCAACAATAGAGTTGATGAAATCAGTGGCTTGAACAGCATTTTTGACCTTGCCAGCAAGGATTTGCTGGACAATGGCCCTTTTGTTGATGGAGGAAAGCTTGAAAGGGTGACCACCATGAAGCCTAGGCCTTTCTGGTTGGATTTCCTGAAGAACCTGGGATACTGTAGACTTGCCTAGACCAGTCTGTGAGGCAATCTTCCTAGTAGACAGGCCAAGAGAGGCAAGAGAGATGATATTTTGTCTTTGAGAGGTGGAAATGGATTTCATGATGATGATGAGAAAATGAGCAGAGGGTGGTGGGGTTTATATATGTTGGATGATACTCATTACATAAAGGTAAAATAATAGAACCCTTAATGGATGTATGTAATTATATCACAGCATGCCAGGGTCAATATATATAATCAAAACTTTAAGTCAAACAACTGTCTGGATGACATGTTATTTTCAAATGGCTGCTACTCTATTAATTCCTATCCAAATCACTTGATTCATGGACCAATAGAAAGCCAAGAGTAAGTATGTCATTCTATACACTCATGGGCTAGGGCTAGGGTTAGGGGTTATCATGTTTAGTCATAACTAATGTAAAACATGCAAACATGCAGACAGTTTTTTGAGCCACTGTAACTTATCTCTCTAGTATTGTCTCATGTGTTTTATTTTTACTTCCTCTACTCAAGTGTCTTGACCTAATAGGGTAGCAACTATCTTGCCAACTGAGCAACTGAACATTCTATGTACCACCAGTAGTTGAATGTTGACTGCACTACCTAAACCCTTGTTTGACTCAGAATCCTAACTTAGACAGAGCATTGACATCAAGTTCACATAAAATCATAATCACGGAGTACAATCACTCATTCCATTTGATGATTTCCTTGAACTCTAGTGTGTCTGAGATCACCAAGATTTAAAAGCTATTCTACTGATATACTAAGAGAGTAATGGGATATGTTAAAGACTATGAGGGAGTAACCCACCTATACAAAAAAAGAGAAATGAGATGTCTAAAAGGTGGTTTGAAGAATGACTCACCTATATATAAAAGAGAGCAGTGGGATATCTGATAGGGTATTATTGTGTTGCAATAAATGTGACCAGACAGGGGATTGAACCCTGGACCTCCCAGGTTTCAACTGGGTGCTCTAATCACTGAGCTATATGGCCAAGATATTCTGGCATACTTGGTGTGGTTTAACCACCAAGTGCTAGTAGAGACTAGCATTGCTGGGTGCTGGATTACTGCACCTGCAACAGCCTCCTCTAATCCAGTGCACAGCAACAAAGTGCAAGCGTGAGAATTCATTGCCTAAAACATTCACTGCCTTAAGTTGGAGGGTTTACAATATACTGCCTCCAGTAAAGGTCTTATTGGGCACAACTAGGTCTTATCAGGACAGTCCCACAGGCGCCAGGGCTCATAACCTATTGCAATAAATGCAACCAGACAGGGGATTGAACCCTGGACCTCCCAGGTTTCAACCAGGTGCTCTAACCACTAAGCTATACGGTCAAGGTACTCTGGCATACTTGGTGTGGTTTAACCACCAAGTGCTAGTAGAGACTAGCATTGCTGGGTGCTGAAGTACTGCACCTGCAACATATTGGACATCTCGCCTATATATAAAAAGAGCAATGGGATATTCCATATAAAATTTGTTTATTATAGGACATTCCACTTGCAGTGCCTACAAAAAACTGTTTGCATGTTTGCATGTTTTATATTAGTTATGACTAAATGTAATAACCTCTAACCCTAACCCTAGCCAATAAGTATATGGAATGATGTACTTAGTGTGAGAAATAAGCAGTGGCAGTGAAGGGCACCTGCCTGGTTTGGATGTATGAAAGGTGATGGGGTGACCTATGGTGACCAATGGCATCATTGATGTGATGGTGTTACTTCTGGTGCTTGTCCACCAACATTCACTCATTTCTCTACTTTCATTCCTTTATTGATTTATAGTTGATATCACCTTAATCTTATCAGGCCTTTACAGTTTTTCCCTTTTGGTTATTTGTTCTCACATTTTGTTGTAATTTGTTTACATCATTTGCGGACTTATAATGTTGTATGCTCAGTGTTTTACTCCTTAGTCACTTACACTGAGCACAAGGTCTGTATCACATTACTTAGCATCAATCTTAGTCACTTACACTGAGCACAAGTGGGAACTTGTGTGGTTCTTTGCACAGGCAACTTAATAGATGGACATCACCATGTCAGCATCCCCATGGGCTGCTGAGCCCAGCATGCCCTGCAAGGGGGTGATGCCATACAGCCACTTAGTATCCAGTTCATAATGCACTCATCATAGTCCTGCATTGGGTCATCAGAAAAGCAAAATAGAGACCAGATTGATTGCCCACAACACCACACACAGCAATAGTGACCATGGCAATGGCTTCAGCACATTATTTTCTGAAACTTCCACCCTCAGGGACAATTGATCTACCACATAACACCATGACAATGGCTTCAGCACATTCTTTTCTAAAACTTCCAATCCCCCCCCCAGAATTTGATTGACTGATCACCACCACCACAACAGCTTCAGCACATTCTTTCCTGAAAACTTCCATCCTCTGGGGGGATGATCAATCTACTGTAGCATCACAACAATGGCTTCAGTACATTCTTTTCTGAAACTCCCCTCCCAGGATTCAATTGTGACCACACCATGATGATGGCTTCAGCATGTTCTTTTCTGAAACTTTCACTCCTGGGGATGATCAATCTACTGTAGCATGATGACAGCTTCAGCACATTCTTCTCAGAAACTTCAGCTACAGGACCAATCTATATTCATGCTGTGCATGATGCCAGACAAATGTAGTAGTTGTAGACTATCTACATAACAACCAAACTAGCTATCATTAAATAGTGGTGTATGTAGTGTATGCAAGTCTAGATGTAAATAAATGAAGACAGAACACAATGTTAGGGTGAAGGGGACAACAACTGCTTATACTATGCTGCTGGGGGGAGAAGAGTTGCCTTGGGTTTCATTGATAAGATGGTGGCAGCACTTGTTGCAGGTGCAGTACTCCAGCACCCAGCAATGCTAGTCTCAACTAGCACTTGGTGGTTAAACCACACCAAGTATGCCAGAATATCTTGACCATATAGCTCAGTGGTTAGAGCACCCGGTCGAAACCTGGGAGGTCCAGGGTTCAATCCCCTGTCTGGTCGCATTTGTTGCAACAGCACTCCCCATTTCCAGGATACTCTTTGCACACAGCCAGGATGGCTTTGAGGAGACTTGTGTATCCCAGATGAGTGGTACTTCCATAAGCTTTGAGAAAGTCCTTTTCATTTTCATGGAATCTAGAACAGGGTTTGAAACAGGTCATAGATTGGGCTCCTTGGAGGGAGATCAACTTACTCATCCAGGTATTCCATTGCAATGACCTTTCACTGGTAATACTTTGAGTTAAATTTCCACTCATGTAGCCCATTGTACCAACTATGTGGCCAATCCTTAAGCAGAACAGTCAGGCTGAGCCACTCCTCACCCTCTGTCCAGTGGCATATAGTGTTCTTTCAGGACTCAGTTCTTGGTGTCTGTATATTATCTTTGTGTATGACTGGCACATTTAGGATGAGCATTCCATTGGGAGGAATGGATGAGTACACAGTCCTTTGAGGCCCTATGAGTGAAGGAGGAGGTGCCAAAACAGTGATGTTTGAGTGCAATACAGGTGCCAAAACAGCAGCATTTGAATGCAACATGGGTGCTGAACTTGCCATTGTTATAGTGACTGGCAGTCTGGAGAACTGCATCCACTGTGAATGGAAGGTGGGCAGAGGTGACTGTGCATTTGGGGTGAATTGGATTGTTGGAGGTAACTGGATGGTACTAGTATTGCAGGTGCAATACTCCAGCACCCAGCAATGCTAGTCTCTACTAGCACTTGGTGGTTAAACCACACCAAGTATGCCAGAATACCTTGACCATATAGCTTAGTGGTTAGAGCACCTGGTCGAAACCTGGAAGGTCCAGGGTTCAGTCCCCTATCTGGTTGCATTTATTGCAACAACTAGTCTGTGTGGATGTTGGACATTGATGTGCTGTTGCTAGATAGGGAATAGTTCGTCAGTCTACAAATGTGTAATTATGAGGCACACTTATCAGATGTGTGGATATTGTCAGCATCTGGAGGTGACCCCAGTGACCATTGCAGTGGGCTAGCACCATGTGCAGTGGCAGGTGCAAGGGTTTTTTCAAGCAAGTTACTCATATTGCCAAATTTTTGGTGCAAGTCCCTTATATCCTCTGACATCATAGCTTGTGCTGCACTCATTTTATTCATGGATGCATGTAGTGTGGCCACATCTGCTGTTAGTGATGCATGTGCCAGGTGGAGGGCTTCTGTGGATGCTGGCCAGATGAGCATGCCTTTACTGGCAAGTGTTGCAATAAATGCAACCAGAGAGGGGATTGAACCCTGGACCTCCCAGGTTTTGACTGGGTGCTCTAACCACTGAGCTATATGGTCAAGGTATTCTGGCATACTTGGTGTGGTTTAACCACCAAGTGCTAGTAGAGACTAGCATTGCTGGGTGCTGGATTACTGCACCTGCAACAGCAAGTGAATGGTCAACTGTTGATATTGGTGTTTGTGCACCTCAGATTGTGTTATTTGATGCTTTCTAGCTTACCTGATCAGCTATTTCCTTTCAAGGATTGATTACATATCTTATGGCTTTTGTGTTACATTGTTTTCTTCTGTTTGGACTGTTTGTACAGTTAAAATTTTCGTGCCCAGTGTCTCTTCTCCTTAGTCTCTAACACTGGGCACCAGGTCTGTATTCTGTAGTATCTCCTTGAACATAGTCTCTGACACTGGGCACCAGAGTGATCTCTGAGGTGTATCTTAGCATCAGCTTCCCATGAGATTGGTCCTAGGGCATTGCTATGGTTGTTTTCATAGCAATAGAGTTTGTTGAGGAGGTAGCACATCAGTGTATCCTGCTACAGAGAAAAGAGAAAACAGTTAGTTTTGATTTTAGCATGTACCCAGATAGGAAAGACTGCCAGCTACATCTGCCAGACTCACCTGCTCATTGTCTGCCCATCCACCCCACCATCAAACCTGGGCAAGGGTCCACCACTGCCCAACAGGAGCATACATGAATCAGTATCGTGCACCACCCTGATGAAAACAGTGCATTGAGAACCTTCCCAATATTCCCACCCCTACTATTGCTTCATCAATCCATCTCTGGACTGTGTCATGAGAAAGAGATATGCCTGGCTGAAGAATGCCATTTGCACCAACTACAGGAAACAAAAAGTCCCCCTTGGTCATACTGTGACCCAGATGGATGTACTCAACCCATTTCACCCACAGAAGAAGCCATTGAAATGTATTGCACACCACACCCATATCAGGGCATGGATATATTTTATATTGATTACCTGTTAGGTGGTGCTAGGTCACTGCATTGTCATAATGCAGTAGCAAAGGTGGATGGATGCACTGCATAAGTCTATTTCCCTTATGTCCTTGTCAAGCTTTCTTTGCCAACCTTTGTGATTCCTCAGATGAATCTCAAAATATGTATTAAGGTCATTAAGTGTGAGTTAATGTTCCTCACCTCACATGTATTTCAGAAACATGCCATCTATGGCAGTGTTGTCAAATTGGACATCTCTATGCTTCAAGTTCACAAGTTCAAGGTTCCTAGTACCATAGATCAAAGTTTACACCACACATCAAACAGTCTGGAATGGATGATGTACCTTGTCCAGAGTGTGAATGCGACAGCATTGAAGGCAAGCTGTTCAATGTGTCATGTGATCAATGACCTCATTTTATTACTCAGAGTCTCTCCAGGCAACAGCAATTCCAATCCAGCCATTGCAAGGCCAACAAATTTGAATGGGATGTTAAGCAGGCACAGTGACTGGGACCAGGTGAGTATGCAATCCATATATTCCTTCTTCATTGCACCTGAGTATGTCCACTGAGTTCCATCAGAGCTGATTTTATGCCTGATAGATGCCACCACATCCTCAACTTCAACTGAGCAGACTGGGTTGCTTTCCTATTAATGCCACACATCACTGTAGTGCCAATTGCCACAAAACACAGCACCATTTCTGTCAAGGGTTGCAAATGCATCAAGGACATTTAAATCAATAGGTAGGTGTCAGAATGGTTGCAATATGCACACTTCATCCCACCACATCTTGAAGGCTGCTTGGATACCATCAATTGTGCTTTGGCTGCAGTGCTCTTGGAAACCTCTTCAGGAAAGGTAAAGTGCTAGAGCTTTGTCAGAGCACTGATTTGGTTTGTGCTTGAATGCATCCTTGAAACCTGGGTTGCCATAGGTTTTTGAGTCCTTTTCAGGGTGATTTGGTGATTGAATTTTTTCTGCAGTGAAATGGCTTTGTAACCATGGTCATCCTTGGTGGACATGCCTGGCATATGTCTCCCTTGTCTTTGCTGCTTGAAGATGAGTTTTCTTGCCTGTTTCTTTAATCTGATGGACTGCCTGCAGGGTTGGCTGGTCTTGCACAGATGTTCCTCCCTTCCCTTTCAACTTGTGAGGAGACCTAGGTAGGGCAGTGTGCTTAGTTATTGACATCTTCTGTCTGACCATGGCAAGAGCATTTGTGCAACAGCATGCTAAACCTAAGGTGGTGTGGGAGTTACAGAGACACCTGGACTGATTCATGCAGTGTTAGTAGCTAGTGATTTGTTTCAGATTCAAGGCAAATATTGTAATACATTTCAGACTAAGGGATAAGCACATGTTATAGTAGAGCTCAGAATGAGAACAATTCTGTAGGCATTAGTCCTCACCTATCAGGTCAATAACTCTAGTGTTAAAATATGCTGTGTCAAATGTAAGGTCAATCATCATGTCCCCCCCATCCTTACCCTCCAATATCAACTGAGATGTTGGTGAACTGGTGGAACCTTGCACCAAGTCAGGCCTCAAAAGCTCCAGTACAAGTGCTGGGACCTTCGGGTCAAGGGATATGGAGTCACTCTTTTCACCAGATAATCTGACATGTGTGTTGTCAATATCTGTTGATGCTGCAGGGAGGTGTTGATGTGGTAAGGAGATCTCATACAGCAGCAACAGTCCATCACAATAGTTCATGACCTGGAGGCAATTTTGTAATGCCTGGCCATCAATGTTGCCTGGAATCTAGATAAATATATTATCAGCATGGATGAGCACATTTAGTATAACTACACATCAGTAAGAGGGAATGGATAATTGCACCTGCATGAGCATCAATAAGCCTGGGCCTGAGGTTATCCATTGACCAGCTGAGACATTGCAAACAGAATGTGGTGAGGGCTGCAAGGTCAGGCTGGTGTGATGTCACAACAGATACAGGAGGATGTTCACCACCTGTCCACAATGTGAGTGATGATAAGTATGCTGCCAGAATAGCAGGGTTAGGAAACATGGTATGTTCCTCTTTGATAACACAGGTAAACTCATAGTACCTTCTATTAAGTTGCCTGTGCAGAGAACCTCACAAGTTCCCACTTGTGCTCAGTGTAAGTGACTAAGGAGAAAGACACTGAGCACACAACATTATAAGTCCGCAAATGGTGTAAACAAATCACAACAAAATGTGAGAAGTGTTAATTGTGGTGATTGTTCACCAACATTCACTCATTTCTCTGCTTTGATTCCTTTATTGATTTTATAGTTGATGTCACCTTAATCTTATCAGGCCTTTACAGTTTTTCCCTTTTGGATATTCCTTCTCACATTTTGTTGTGATTTGTTTACACCATTTGCGGACTTATAATGTTGTGTGCTCAGTGTCTTTCTCCTTAGTCACTTACACTGAGCACAAGGTCTGTATCACATTCATTACCATCAATATAGTCACTTACACTGAGCACAAGTGGGAACTTGTGAGGTTCTCTGCACAGGCAACTTAATAAGAAGGAATATCCAAAAGGGAAAAACTGTAAAGGCCTGATAAGATTAAGGTGACATCAACTATAAATCAATAAAGGAATCAAAGTGGAGAAATGACTGAATGTTGGTGAACAAGCACCACAATTAACAGGATCTGACTCTGGAAGCCATTGTGGTGAGGTACTGGGTCATGGGGGGATGACATGCCTATTGCTGCTGATCCAGACCCTCAACAACTGCCTCCAGCTGATCCTGAGCCAGCACCACCTGCAGAGCGCACTCCATCTCCAGGTCCACCTCCTAGACCACCCAGCCCTATTGGCATTGGTGCCAGACTTCCCAGAAGGACCAGGAACAAGCCCAGGCAATGGTGGAAGCTCTCTCCTGCCCAACTCAATGATCCTGATACAATGGAAGACTCTGATGACGACTTGGCTGAATCTGAGGATGAATTAGCTATGTCTGCATCCATCCCTGACAAGCCACTCACATTTGCAGAGGCCATGAAGCGTCCTGATGCTGAAATGTGGTGCAAAGCAGCTCTGAAGGAACTTGCAGCTCACCAGAGCAATGGTACTTGGTCCCTTGTCTCCAAACCTGCTGACAGCAAGGTTATTGGTTCCAAATGGGTGTTTAAGGTCACGAGGAATGCTGATGGCTCCATTGACCGCTACAAGGCTAGATTGGTGGCCAAAGGGTATAACCAGCATCCTGGATTCGACTACCTTGAAGTCTTTGCTCCTACAGTGCGCCTTTCCTCTATCAGAGTCATACTTGCCCTTGCAGCACTCCAGGATCTCCACTTGCACTCCTTAGACGTCTCTCATGCTTACCTCAATGGTGAAATGGATTGTGAGGTCTACATGTCTCAACCAGAAGAATTTGTCCAAGGTAATCCCAAGGAACTCGTCTGCTTACTCCACAAGGCTATCTATGGCAGCAAAGAAGGTGGAAATCGCTGGAACAAGAAGATGCGCTCTGTACTTGAGTCCCTTGACTTCAAACAGACCTATTCTGATGCCAGCATCTATATCTACTCCAAGGATGGTGTCACTATCATTCTCCCTGTGTTTGTGGATGACATGACCCTTGCATCATACTCCAAAGCTGCTATTGACTTCTTTATCACTAAGGTGAGCCAGCACTTCAAAATCCAGGATCTTGGCCCTACCACTCAGCTCCTAGGCATCAAGATTGACAGGAATCGCTCCAAATGCTCCATTTCTCTCTCACAGCGCTCCTACTGCTTGGACATCTTGGCCAGGTTTGGGATGACTGACTGTAAGCCTATATCCACTCCTATGGAACCAGGACTGCGCTTGTCATGCCCCCAATGCCCTCAGAATGCTCAGGAAGCTGAAATAATGCGCAACACTCCTTATCTCTCTGCTGTAGGTGCTCTTATGTATCTAGCCACCACCACCAGGCCAGACATCGCCTATACTGTTGGTGTCCTTGCCAGATTCAACTCCAATCCTGGCTGGGCTCATTGGCTTGCTGTCAAACACCTAATGCGCTACCTCAAGGGCACTCTAGACTACTCTATCACTTATGGTCCTGATCCAACTCATCCTGAACTGTTCCACACATTCTCTGATGCAGACCATGGTGGCTGCAAGGATACTGGACGGTCTACTGGTGGATATGTGGTCAAGATGGGCACTGGTGCGATCTCTTGGTGTTCTAAGCTGCAATCTGTTGTTGCCTTGTCTACCACTGAGGCAGTGTGTGCATGGTGTGCAGGGATGAAAGAGAAGTGTGAGTGGCCAGAGGTAGAGATGGCTGGGTCTAGGATGGGCAAGGGTAAGGGGAAAGCCATGATGTCATCACCTAGGGGGGGCAAAAAGAAGGAGTGCACAGGGCAAGGGTGCAAGTAGACAACAATGATGATGAGGTTAAGGTAGCCAAGGTGAGGAAGGCCAGCAGGAAGAAGACCAGGAGTGTTCCCTTGGAGGGCCAGATGGAGTGGCTGATCACCATGGTAGAGGGGATGGCAGCCTGGTTAGGGGAGGCCACCTGGGCTCATAAGGAGTCAGCCTGGGTGTCTTACAAGGCTGCAAGAGCCTTGGAGACATTCATGGACAAGTGCTCATACTTTCTGATGCTGGGACAGTTGAGTGAAGAAGGGTTGACTGATGACAAGGAGGTCAATGCAGATGAGGTTGAGTTGGGGCTGGCTGGGCTTAGGAAAGAGCAGGAGGAGAGCCAGAAGGCTGGCAAGGGAAAAGGGAAGTCCATGTAGGACAGTCTGGTCAAGGATTTTTAAATAGGGCATTGTTTCTATAGTAATGAAAGGCAATTGTTAATTAAACAAAAGCAGAGTGAAATAAGGGACTAGACAAGACAAGATATAGGAAAGCATAAGGATTACCAAGGACCAGTTATACAGAACTAAATGGGCCCAGCTTGGTTGGATACTGGGCATGATATTCATCTACTAATTCTGATGTGTTGCCTAGTTCAGTGGCTAAGAGCCATGATGTCTCTTCATCAGTCCCTTTGTAACCAGCCCAGCATACCAGATAGAGGAGTTTGCAGGTTTTTCATCTCTGGTCAATCTTAGAGTCAAGGATCTCAGCAATTTCAAACTCTAAGTCACCTTCCACTTCAATTGGTGGTGGTGGTGGTTGAGTCTGGTTGGGTATGACATTGGGTGTGGCCAGTTCAAGCTGTGAGACATGGAAGACTGGGTGAACAGTGCACATTGAGTCCAGTAGTCAAATGGTAAATGAGTGGAAACCAACTTGGGCTACAATAGGGTAGGGACCCAAGGTTCTTCTCAGAGAGCTTTTTGGAGGGACGAGTTGACCTAAAGTACTTGGCTTTGACAAAGACATTATTGCCAACCTTGAAGTCCAGAGCTGGGGATCTTTTGGCATCAGCTAGACCTTGATATCATTGTTGAGCATTAGCCATTTCTTCATGGAGGTATTGGTGCAGAGATTCTAAGTTGACTGCATAATTGCAAGCCTGGGTGGAGGTGAGGTTGCGTTCAGGGAATACTATGAGGTTTGGATGGTAGCCCTTATTAGCATAGAATGGTGATACTCTGATAGTAGCACTAGGTGCATTGTTATAAGCAAACTCTGCTAAAGGTAGCAGTTCAGCCCAATTGTCCTGTTGGTAATTGCAATAGACCTGGAGATACTGTTTGAGTGTCTGGTTGGATTGCTCAGTTTGCTGATCCCCTCTGGGTGATACCCAGAGGTGAAGTGAAGATGCATATCTAATGCCTTACCAAGTGACTGGAAGAAGTGGGACATGAACTCTGAACCCTGGTCTGAAGTGACATGGGCCAGAACACTGTGCTTGGAGAACACATGAAGTAGGAAGAGCTTTGCAAGCCCAGGAGCTGTGATGATATCATGAGTGGGGACAAAGATGGCTTGCTTTGAAAGCCTGTTGACCACAACCAGGATGGCTGTAAAGCCTGATGAGGAGGGGAGTTGCTCTATGAAATCCATGGATATGGAATTCCAAGGCTTCTCTGGGATGGGAAGCTGCTTGAGCAATCCATAGGGTCAGTGATGTGGTGTCTTAGACCAGGCACAGGCTGTACATGACTGGACATAGTTTTTGATGAATGTCCTGAGACCTGGCCAGGTGTATTCACAATGTATTAGCTTGAGAGTCTGGTTTTGTCCAAAGTGCCCAGAGAGAGGGTGGTCATGCTTGCAGTGTAGTACCCAGAGGTGCAGATCATCTGAGTCCAGTACATAGATCTGACTGTCTAAGAGTAGTAATCTGGACTTGTCTACTGACCATCTGGAATCAGATGTATCAGTGAGCCAGACTTGAGCTATGGGGTCAGATGGGAGGGTGGAAAGGATGTCATTATGGAGTTTCTCAATGTCCATGATCTTGACTGCACAAAGGACTGGGAGCTCAAGGTATGTAGTACAAAGTGAGGCAGAGAGTTGTTCTTGGGTAAACACTGGCCTGAGGTTCTGAGGGTTAACCTGGGTGTAGCCACTATCCCCCTCTTTGGGGTAGACATCCCAGTGTCTAGTGAGCATGTCTGGCTTGGCACTGAGTTTTTCAGGGTGGAAATGAATGATCATATTGAATTGGGACAGAAATTCTGACCAGCGGGCTTGTCATCTAGTCAAAACTTTAGATGTAGAGAAGTATTCCAGATTTTTGTGGTCAGTTACAACATCAACTGGAGTGGCAGAGCCTTCCAGGTAATGACACCATGTCCAGAATGCTTTAAAGATAGCAAGCAATTCCTTATCATGGGTGTCATAATTTCACTCCAGGGCTGTGAGGGTGCAAGAGTAGAATGCTACAGGGTGAATCTTTAGTGATTATCCAGAACAAACATGGCCTGCACATGTTCATCCCCATTGCAGTGACTAAAGCCAAACAATCCATAGTGAAAGACAACTACCTATCCTGAGTGTAGATAGATGAAGCCACTCACCACATACTACAATCCATGAAGAAGAATGGCTGGGATGAAAAGTGCACAGAGTCTCACCTATGCTTTTGGCTAGAATTAGGAATGCATGAATGGTGTCATGATCCAGATGATATCTTCAAATGTGTGCTGATTGTCTATCAAGCCACTGCATGAAAGAGGTGGCATGACACCTTAGGAACCCTCTATTCTTTTGGCCTCAAGTACCTGAATAATGAGCTTCTTAGCAAGATAAAAAGCAACCTCATTCACAAAGCCTACACTGCAGCAATGACCCAAACCAAGGAGGTAAGTTCTCTCCCATTATACTACTCTCCCCAGGCTCCTTTCCCTGCATAGAGACATGATCCCATCACTACACACAAAGGCTTCATACCACCCTGCCTAGAGACAAGTCACTACATGACATACATTGCATGTGGCTTGAGATTCCTTGCATGGTGTTAGAGGCTTACACACCCCTCACACCACTTTCCCTCTCACTAGATTACTAGGCACCTTCAGTGCATGTTAATACATCAACTCATGTCCACACCCCTTTCCCCCCATCCCTAGGCAAACCAATGGCTCATAACAGCATTGACCTCCCAGCAAAGGGTGGAGTCATCATGCATGGGTACCTCCCCAAGTCAGCATGGCCTCAACAAATACAAGCAAGCAGCATCCCCATTGACAGACCAAGTAGAACTTCCCCACACACAAAACAGAATATTTCAAGCCCAAGACAAACTCTTATGCAAAGCTAAATCCCTCTCAGCCTGTGCAGTCTGTCTCAGCCACACCCCACACAATGCCCCAGTTGTCAAATGTGAAGCAGGCATAATGTGTTACAATAAATGCAACCAGACAGGGATTGAACCCTGGACCTCCCAGGTTTCAACTGGGTGCTCTAACCACTGAGCTATATGGTCAAGATATTCTGGCATACTTGGTGTGGTTTAACCACCAAGTGCTAGTAGAGACTAGTATTGCTGAGTGCTGGAGTATTGCACCTGCAACAGAATGTGAAACAACAAACATAACACATTCTTCAAATGACTCAATAGATCCCCCATCACAAAAAATACTGGCCAATGCCTCTGTTTCAGATGACAATGCAGGGATGGGCATTCAAACAATAATACCCATTTCCACCTGTGCTCAGGTTGTGGATCCTCTTCCCATGGTGCTCAGCAGTGCCCTAGAGCTCAGAAGGTCCAAACCACTAACCCTGTATAAGACAGACACATGGAAGTGGATGCTCTGTGATGCCAACCTCATGGAATGCTTTCACAATATCATGGTTAGCCTTAGATATGAGTTTGCAGTAGACTTTCCTAATATAAGCTGTACACAATCCCCACCTAATACTTCAGTGTTAGACATATATGTACTATACAGTATTCAAAGACATAATATAGAAATAAATCACCAAAGGATGGTATATAGGCCCCTTCTCTCTCCCTCTTATTTATGCTACCATTGGTTCTTTCCAATCCTCCCCACTCTCCTTAATTGTCAAAGCAGATCACCTCAGGAAATTGAGACTAGTACAAAACTTTTCCTTCCTGCAGTCACCCAGCCCTGCACACCTCTGCCCTTCTATCAACTCCTTTATTAACATCAGAGACTTCCTCACCACCTGGGGAAGGTTCTCCATTGGTTATTTATTGACTTCTAGACACTCTCCAGGATCTGAACTAGCAACAAAAGACATGGCAGAAGCATACCACACAGTTCCTCTGCATCCATCCAAATGGTTAGCAGCTGTGGTACACACTTCACCCACTCAGGGCTGCATTGACACATGCCTTACATTCAGTGCCTCATCATCAGTGGGTAGCCATAGGCATGTGGCCAATGTAGCAGCAGCAATATTTTGGCATCAGGGAATAGGCTTGCTAGATAAGTGGGTAGACAACCACATTTTCTTCTATTAATCTGCCTGTGCAAAGACCACACAAGTTCCCACTTGTGCTTAGTGTAAGTGACTGTATTGATGGTAAATAGTGTAGTACAGACTTTGTACTCAGTATAAGTGACTAAAGAGAAAACCACTGAGCACACAACATGATAAGTCCACAAATGGTGTAAACACAACACAACAAATTGTGAGAAGGAATAACCAAAAGGACTAAAGTGTCAAAGTCTGAGAACAGTAAACTAACACTAATTATAAGTCAATAAGACAATGAAAGCAGAGAAATGAATGAAGATGGGTGAACAATCACCACAATTAACACTTCCCTCTGATTGTGCACCTCTAAGCTCATGAGCTTCCCCCTGATGTGCCAAGTCCTAGCATATTGCAGAACTCTTTCACTTTGGAAGTGGAAAGTGCTTTGGTCAGCAGATTTGCTGCCTGTTTATTGGTTGGCACAAATACAGATGATATTACCTTGTCCTGAACTGCATCTCTAAGCCAGAAGTAGCAGAGATCAAGTTGTTTCATCCTGCTATGGTGTTCTGGGTTTGTGGCCATGGAAATCACAGATTGATTGTCAAGATACAGAGTGGAGAGACCAGAGACAGCTAGACCAATTTCCTGCAGCAAGTTGCACATCCACTTGATTTCCTTTCATGCCTGCACAGCTGCCATGTACTCTACTTCAGTGGTAGACAGGGCAACAATAGATTGGAGCTTAGAACACCAAGAGATCACACCAGTGCCCATCTTGACCACATATCCACCTGTAGAGTGTCCAGTATCCTTGCATCCACCATGGTCTGCATCAGAGAATGTGTGGAACAGTTCAGGATGAGTTGGGTCAGGAGCATAAGTAATGGAGTAGTCCAGAGTGCCCTTGAGGTAGCGCATCAAGTGTTTGACAGCAAGCCAATGAGCCCAGCCAGGATTAGAATTGAATCTTGCAAGAACACCAACAGTGTAGGCTATATCAGGCCTGGTAGTGGTGGCAAGGTGTTGCAATAAATGCGACCAGACAGGGGATTGAACCCTGGACCTCCCAGGTTTCAACTGGGTGCTCTAACCACTGAGCTATATGGTCAAGGTACTCTGGCATACTTGGTGTGGTTTAACCACCAAGTGCTAGTTAAGACTAGCATTGCTGGGTGCTGGAGTACTGCACCTGCAATACAAGGTACATCAGAGCATCAACAGCAGAGAGGTAAGGAGTATTGCACATGATGTCAGCTTCCTGTGCATTCTGAGGGCATTGGGAGCGTGACAAGCGCAGTCCAGGTTTCATAGGAGTGGATATGGGCTTACAGTCAGTCATCCCAAACCTGTCCAAGATGTCCAAGCAGTAGGAGTGCTGTGAGAGAGAAATGGAGCATTTGGAGCAGTCCCTGTCAATCTTAATGCCTAGCAGCTGAGTGGTAGGGCCAAGATCCTGGATCTTGAAGTGCTGGCTCAACTTAGTGATAAATGAGTCAATAGTGGCTTTGGAATGTGATGCAAGGGTCATGTCATCCACAAACACAGGAAGAATGATAGTGACACCATCCTTGGAATAGATATAGATGGTGGCATCAGAATAGGTCTGCATGAAGTCAAGAGACTTGAGTACAGAGTGCATCTTCTTGTTTCAGTGATTTTCACCTTGTTTGCTGCCATAGATAGCCTTGTGAAGCAAGCAGATGGGTTCCTTGAGATTACCTTGGACAAATCCTTTTGGTTGAGACATATAGACTTCACAGTCCATCTCACCATTGAGATATGCATGAGAGACATCTAGGGAGTGCAGATGAAGGTCCTGGAGTGCTGCAAGGGCAAGTATGACTCTAATAGAGGAAAGGCACACTGTAGAAGCAAAGATTTCAAGATAATCAAAACCAGGATGCTGGTTATAACCTTTGGCCACCAATCTAGCCTTGTAGTGGTTTATGGAGCCATCAGCATTTCTCTTCACCTTAAAGACCCATTTGGAGCCAATAACCTTGCTGTCAGCAGGTTTAGAAACAAGGGACCAAGTACCATTGCTCTGGTAAGCTGCAAGTTTCTTGTGCACCACATCTCAGCATCAGGGTGCTTCATGGCCTCTGCAAATAAGACAGGCTCATCAGGGAGAGATGCAGACATAGCTAATTCATCCTTAGATTCAGCCAAGTTGTCATCAGAGTCTTCCATGGCATTAGGATCATTGAGTTGTGCAGGAGACAGTTTCCACCATTCTCTGGGCTTGTTCCTGGTCCTTCTGGGAAGTCTAGCACCAATGTCAATAGGGCTGGGTGCTCTAGGAGGCAGAGCTGGAGATGGAGTGCACTGTGTAGTTGGGACTGGCTCAGGATTAGCAGCAATAGGCAAATCATCCCCCCCATGATCCAGTACCTCATCAAACTGGCTTCCAGAGTCAGATCCAGTTTCTGGATGATAGTAGTGCACAGAGGGTAACAAACAAGGGGCAGGAAGTAGCACAGTGACTCTGTGCTTACCTGGAGGTTTGTGATTGAGTTACAGAAGTGCAAGTATGTTGCTAGTGAAGCTATCCAGTTGAGTTGCTGGAGAGCTTAGTAGAGATGAGAGAATATGAGATTTGAACTGAGGGACTGAGGCCCTCAAGTACAGTATATATATGTACTGTACATGGTCTGTGCACATGGAGTAACTCTGGAGCATTGTAACTACAACTACTACTTTAGGAAGGAGTATGCATCTATATGAAGATAGAAGGTTGTAGAACATTGAAGAACAGTACTGAAGGACTGGTACCATGTGATATCCAGGTATCTGTAATAACTGGTCACATGAGGGTTAAGTTGTCAATAATATTGCAACTGAAATATATGGTCAAGTAATCATGACCTGTAGATGTGAATAGCTATCATGTCAACACTCCCCCTCACTTTAAACTGGCTCAGTAGAGTCCAAGTAACAAGTGATGATGGTCATGTTTCTGCCAGGTTAGACTCTTAGTCAGAGAGTGGGCCCTTTGATGGTCTGTGGACATGTAGTCCAACTTGAAGTCTCTGTTTTTGATGGACTCACAAAGCCAATAGTACTTGATATTGATGTGCTTTGAACAACCTTCAATGACAGGGTTACTGGCCAAATGAATGGAGCCCTTATTGTTGCCAAAACGAATGACAGTGGTGAAGTGAAGATGGGATTCCTGGAATAGAGTGGTGATCCACTTGATCTGCTGCCTGGCATCACAAAGTGACATATACTCTGCTTCAGTAGAGCTGAGTGCAACAGTTGGTTGTCTGCAGGATCTCCAGGAAATGAGATTTTGTCCTAAAAACATGGTGTAGCCAGAAGTTGAACAATAAGTCTTTTTATCTCCAGCCCAGTCAGAGTCAGAGTAGCAATCCAGAGATAGCTCACTCTGGAAATAGTGAATGGACAAATCCTTTGTCATGGACAGGTATTTCACAATGTGCATTGCCTTGTCCAGATGCTGTTGTGTCAGGTTCAACATGTACTGAGACATGTGGATGACACTAAAAGCTAAATTGGGACAAGTTCTGAGCATGACATATACGAGGGATCTGATAACCTGCTGATACTTTTGCTGTAAGGCTGGTGTGGCAGTATAATTGGATGGGATAGGAGTAGAGACATAACCACTAGGCAGTGGTGTTCATACACTTTGGCACTGTTCCATTTGAAAGCATTTGAGCACTTTCAGCACATAGGGATGCTGATCAAGGCCCATGGTTTTATCCTTTCAATTCCTTGAAATCTGGATACCAAGATACTCTTTTGTTAAGCTACCTGTGAAAAGACCACACAAGTTCCCACTTGTGCTCAGTGTAAGTGACTAAGGAGTAAACCACTGAGCACACAACATTATAAGTCCGCAAATGGTGTAAACAAATCACAACAAAATGTGAGAAGAAATATCCAAAAGGGAAAAACTGTAAAGGCCTGATAAAATTAAGGTAACATCAACTATAAATCAATAAAGGAATGAAAAGTGGAGAAATGAGTGAATGTTGGTGAACAAGCACCACAATTAACACTTCCCCCTGATTGTCCACCTCTGAGCTCATAAACTTCCCCCTGATGTCCCAAGTC
This sequence comes from Scleroderma citrinum, assembly GCA_029372045.1. Taxonomy (NCBI): domain Eukaryota; kingdom Fungi; phylum Basidiomycota; class Agaricomycetes; order Boletales; family Sclerodermataceae; genus Scleroderma; species Scleroderma citrinum. The sequence continues at coordinate 3,249,571 of JARFMN010000004.1, forward strand.
CTAGCATAGTGCAGAACTCTTTCACTTTGGGAGTGGAAAGCACTTTGGTGAGTAGATCTGCTGCCTGTTGGTTGGTGGGGACAAACACAGGTTATATTACCTGGTCCTGCACCACATCTCTAAGCCAGAAGTAGCAGAGGTCAAGTTGCTTCATCCTGCCATGGTGCTCCGGGTTCTTGGCCACAGAAATCGCAGATTGATTGTCGAGATAGAGAGTGGAGGGACCAGACACAGCTAAGTTAATTTCCTGCAGCAAGTTGTGCATCCACTTGATTTCCTTTCCTGCCTGCACAGCTGCCATGTACTCTGCCTCAGTGGTAGACAGGGCAACAACAGATTGCAGCTTAGAGCACCAAGAGATCACACCAGTGCCCATCTTGACCACATATCCACCTGTAGAGTGTCCAGTATCCTTGCAGCCACCATGGTCTGCATCAGAGAATGTGTAGAACAGTTCAGGATGAGTTGGGTCAGGAGCATAAGTAATGGAGTAGTCCAGAGTGCCCTTGAGGTAGCGCATCAAGTGTTTGACAGCAAGCCAATGAGCCCAGCCAGGATTAGAATTGAATCTTGCAAGAACACCAACAGTGTAGGCTATATCAGGCCTGGTAGTGGTGGCAAGGTACATCAGAGCATCAACAGCAGAGAGGTAAGGAGTATTGCACATGATGTCAGCTTCCTGTGCATTCTGAGGGCATTGGAAGCATGACAAGCACAGTCCAGGTTCCATAGGAGTGGATATGGGCTTACAGTCAGTCATCCCAAACCTGTCTAAGATATCCTGGTAGTAAGAGCGCTGTGAGAGCGATATAGAGTGTTTGGAGTGGTCCCTGTTAATCTTGATGCATAGAAGCTGAGTGGTAGGGCCAAGATCCCAGATCTTGAAATGCTGGCTCAGTTTGGTGATAAATGTTTGGTGATAAATGAGTCAATGGCAGCCTTGGAATGCGATGCAAGGGTCATGTCATCCACAAACACAGGGAGAATGATAGTCACACCATCATTAGAGTAGATATAGATGCTGGCATCAGAATAAGTCTGTTTGAAGTCAAGAGACTTGAGTACAGAGCACATCTTCTTGTTCCAGCGATTTCCACCTTGTTTGCTGCCATAGATAGCCTTGTGGAGCAAGCAGACAAGTTCCTTGGGATTACCTTGGATAAATCCTTCTGGTTGGGCCATATGGACCTCATAGTCCATCTCACCATTGAGATATGCATGAGAGACATCCAGAGAGTGCAAATGGAGATCCTGGAGTGCTGCAAGGGCAAGTATGACTCTAATAGAGGAAAGGCACACTGCAGGAGCAAAGACTTTGAGATAATCAAATCCAGGCTGCTGGTTATAGCCTTTGGCCACCAATCTAGCCTTGTAGCAGTCGATGCAGCCATCAGCATTGCTCTTGACCTTAAACACCCATTTGGAGCCAATAACCTTGCTGTCAGCAGGTTTGGAGACAAGGGACCAAGTACCATTGCTCTGGTGAGCTGCAAGTTCCTTCAGAGCTGCTTTGCACCACATTTCAGCATCAGGACGCTTCATAGCCTCTGCAAATGTGAGAGGCTCATCAGGGATAGAAGCAGACATAGCCAACTCATCACCAGAATCAGCCAATTCATTGTCAGAGTCCTCCATTGCATCAGGATCATCCAATTGCACAGGAGAGAGTTTCCACCACTCTCTGGGCTTGTTCCTGGTCCTTCTAGGTAGTCTGGCACCAATGCCAATAGGACTGGGTGCTCTGGAAGGTGGAACAGGAGAGGGAGTGCGTTCTGGAGCAGGAACATGCTCAGGGTCAGCTGGAGGCAGTTGTGGAGGTTCTGGATCAGCAGGAATAGCTATGTCATCCCCCCCATAATCCAGTACCTTGTCATATTGGCTTTCAGAGTCAGATCCAGATGCTGGGTGGTACATATCCACAGAGGGGGCTTCAGTAGGTCTAGTGGGCACCATTGGGAGCTGCTATGAAGGTAGATGCGCAGGTGGGGCCTGAGCAGGTGTTGTAGATGGGATTAAGCACTTCTGAGAGACTGGAGGAGTAGATTTAGCCATTGGGAAGTATCTCTCATCAAAGTCAGCCCTTTCTGAGATCACAGTCTGCTTTGAAGTGGGATTATAGAACTTCCAACCTTTGTAGCCTGTAGGGTAGTCTATGAAGACGCATTTTTCCATGTGGGACTCCAAGGGGTGCCTCTTGTCCTTCTGGATGTGCACATAGGCAGTGCAGCCCCAAACATGAAGATGGAAGACATCAGGCTTGTAGCCATGCCATAGTTCAAAGGGGGTAGCATGCTTGACAGCAGAGGTAGGGCACCTGTTGAGAATATGGACCACTGAGGCTAGACAATCACCCCAGAAGGATTTAGGGAGCCCAGACTCATCCAGCATTGCAGTGATATGCTCTGAGAGAAGCCTGTTAGCCCTTTCTGCAACTCCATTCTGCTGAGACCTGTTTCTGACAGTATGCTGCCTTAGGATGCTGCACTGAGTGGTGAAATCATTGAAGGCATTGCTCATATACTCCCCTCCCTTATCATCATGCAGGATCTTGATTTTCCACTCGCTCTGAGTCTCAGCAAAAGCCTTAAATGTCTTGAATGTCTCAAATGCCTGAGATTTGGCCTTTAGAGGGATAACAAAGCGAAATCTGGAGTAATCATTGATGAAGGTGATCCAATAGCAGTATCCAGATGCAGAGTGGTGACCTGCATCATGCACATCAGAGTGCATGAGTTTCAGAGGCTGGGATGCATGCCAGGAAGAGCTAGGGAATGGATGTGTGTGCATCTTGCCAATCAGACATGGTTCACAGACTGGGTCAGGAGTGTTGGGAATGTTAATGGTTAATCCAGTCATGAGATTTCACTCCAAGAGTGTTTTAACGCCTGCCAGGTGGTGATGAGCAAGTCTCCTATGCCACAGATCCAGATCCAAGGGTAATGTAGTGGCTGCAGAGGAAACTCAGTGATAGGCAATGTTTCACCTTGCAGAAATGCGGAGCTGCTGTCCAGGAGGTTGGCCACAAAGAGGGTGTGTCCAGAGTTCATTCTGAAAGCCATTTGAGTGGAGTTGATGGTGACAGTAAATCCCTTGTGTCTGCAGAGGTAGAGCACAGATAATAAGTTGTTGCACAAATCTGGGACATGCAGGATGTTGCTAAACTCCACAGCATGCAGTTTCTTGCCATTGACAACTGGTACAAACATCACAGTTCTGATTCCAGTAGAGTAGACCACATTATTGTCAGCTAGCTTGATTGGAACATGCTTTGGGGAGTAATTGCACATCCAGTGCCTATGAGGGGTCATATGGGATGTTGCCCCAGAGTCAGGCAGCCAATGGATGTCAGCATCAAGCTGCAGAGGGTATAGTTGACTTGTTGGGTTGAAATAGTGCAGATGGGCATTGCCAGCAAACTCCATGACCTGAGGGGAGTGTTGTAAATGTAGGGGGAGAGAGAGTGAAGGAGTGGCATAGGTAACTGTCCCAGAGTGTTGGCTAGAGGTCCTTTGCCTTAGCCAAATTGTGGCACAGATGGACACAATGACTAGAGTGTTCACAGAAGGTGCAGAGGACCTTTGCTGAACACTTGCAAGTAAGGATAGGTGCAGATGGGCCTGCAACTGGTGCAGTGGCATAGGAGGCCATAGGGTGGAGTTTGCCAGACATAGGGGCAGTTCAGGATAAATGGAGGAAAGGAGAGGGGTGAGTCCTAAACCAAATGGAGATACTGTGGGTAAAAATGATGTGGCAGCTGTAAATTTTCGCACAGGAGATGGAGGGATGTCCTAGAGGATGTCCCAGAGCTCCTAGAGCATGGGGCTCATAACCTGTTAAGCTACCTGTGAAAAGACCACACAAGTTCCCACTTGTGCTCAGTGTAAGTGACTAAGATTGATTCTAAGTAATGTGATACAGACCTTGTGCTCAGTGTAAGTGACTAAGGAGTAAACCACTGAGCACACAACATTATAAGTCTGCAAATGGTGTACACAAATCACAACAAAATGTGAGAAGGAATATCCAAAAGGGAAAAACTGTAAAGGCCTGATAAGATTAAGGTGACATCAACTATAAATCAATAAAGGAATGAAAAGTGGAGAAATGAGTGAATGTTGGTGAACAAGCACCACAATTAACATCTTTCACTTCTCCCATATTGCATACTTCCTAAATCTTCAAGAATGTTTCTTTTCTGTCTTTCAGAAGTTTAGCAGATGATGAAAGGAGGAGAATGTCATCAACATATATGACAAAGATAACTAGGCCTTGTTTAGTATTATAGACATAAACCCCCATGTCAGATTTGGTTCAAACAAAACCTAACTTGAGTAGGGACTTGTGGAGTTCTCTATTCCATGCTAATGCTGCTTGCTTCAGGCCATAAAGCACATGCAAAAGACAATAAACCTTGTTTGTTGTATTAAATTGCCTGTGCAAAGAAGCACACAAGATCCCACTTGTGCTCAGTGTAAGTGACTAAGATTGATGCTAAGTAATGTGATACAGACCTTGTGCTCAGTGTAAGTGACTAAGGAGTGAACACTGAGCACACAACATTATAAGTCCGCAAATGGTGTAAACAAATCACAACAAAATGTGAGATCAAATAACCAAAAGGGAAAAACTGTAAAGGCCTGATAACATTAAGGTGACATCAACTATAAATCAATAAAGGAATGAAAGCAGAGAAATGAGTGAATGTTGGTGGACAAGCACCACAAGTAACATGTTGTTCCCAGAGATATGAAGCCTTCTGTTTGTTCCATATAAATTTCTTTGTCAAGCTTTCTGTAGAGGAACTGTTGCAATAAATGTGACTAGACAGGGGATTGAACCCTGGACCTTCCAGGTTTCGACTGGGTGCTCTAATCACTGAGCTATATGGTCAAGGTATTCTGGCATACTTGGTGTGGTTTAACCACTGAGTGCTAGTGGAGACTAGCATTGCTGGGTGCTGGAGTATTGCACCTACAACAGGAACACAGTCTTGACATTGAGGCAATGAGCCTCCCAATCCTGAGAGCAAGTGTAGGCCATGAGCAGTTGTACTGTCTCAAACCTTGTGACAGAAGAGAAGGTTTCTTCATAATCTTCTCTGTAAATTTGTGAAAAGCCCTTTGCTACTAAGTGAGCTTTATATCTTCTGTCTGATTTTCTTGCAAAAACCCAATGACATTTGACAGGTTTATGATCAGGGGGACAATCAACTAAAGTCCAGACATGTTGTTCATTAATGAATTTGATTGCATCCTTCATAGCTTCCTTCCATTTTTTCTGTTCTTCCTTTGGTAGACAAAAAACATCCTTGTATTGCTTGGGTATGTCAGGAATAGCCTGAGACAAAAGATACTCAATGAATCCAGAACCCTGTTCATGTATGAGCAAGTTCAGGTCTCCCCCATCTTCTGTAGACAGTTGAGGTCTAGGATCCTCATAGAGGTCCTCAATAGATGGTGATTCCTTGGGAGGTGATGGTGGATTTTTGATGTTTCTTTCTCAACTTCTATCTGACTCCCTTTCTACTTGAGTTGGCAGTCTATCTGCATAGACATTGTTGGGTATTACCCTAGAGATAGGAACTCAAGCTGATCTTCATAGAGCTGAAGGGGCAGGAGGATAAGATGGGTCAGGTGCTTCAGTAGGATGTCTTTCCAAAAAGGGTGGAAGAGCTGGGTTCTTTACTGATGGGATAAATGATAGAATAGGATGTGATTCATGTCTTCTCATTCCTGGAAATCCTTGACTAGGGTATTCTGTATTAAGTTGCCTGTGCAAAGAACCACACAAGATCCCACTTGTGCTCAGTGTAAGTGACTATATTGATGGTAATGAATGTGATACAGACCTTGTGCTCAGTGTAAGTGACTAAAGAGAAAGACACTGAGCACACAACATTATCAGTCCACAAATGATGTCAACAAATCACAACAGAATGTGAGAAGGAATAACCAAAAAGAACTAAAGTGTCAAAGTCTAAGAACAGTAAACTCATATCAAGTATAAGTCAATAAAACAATGAAAGTGGAGAAATGACTGAATGTGGGTGAACAATCTGTTGCAGGTGCAATACTCCAGCACCCAGCAATGCTAGTCTCTACTAGCACTTGGTGGTTAAACCACACCAAGTATGCCAGAGTATCTTGATCATATAGCTCAGTGGTTAGACCACCTGATCAAAACCTGGGAGGTCCAGGGTTCAATCCCCTGTCTGGTCACATTTATTGCAACACAATCACCACAATTAACATTCTGTTGGAGCTGAAGCATGATTAGGATGTGGTGGATTAACATATGCCAGATTCAGATAGACAGGTCTATCAAGATGTTGTCATCTTGTTGGTAAGGCAGGTGAGAAAGGTCCTGGTGTAGGATCTAGTCACTCTGACTCAGGAGAGTCAGGTTTCTCTTTATCCAATAAATCCTCTACAGTGACTGGAGGAGGATACTGCCTGCATTGGGGTGGACTAGGCATAGGAGGCCTAGGTTGATTGTCATCAAAATTTGGTGTAGGTGGTCTAGAACCTGGAGTAGGCTGATCAGGCTTGCTTCCATTCTGATCATCAGAAGAGTCCTCTGAGGGACTGGATGCTGGGAGAGTTATATTGATTTTGTCTTGTAACTTCTCTATGGGACAGTTGGGAAACACATTCTTGATGAATGTGACAGTGGTAGATATATATATTGTCTTGTTTTGTCATAGGAAAATATATCCCTTGATTCCTTCTGGATATCCTAGAAATAACATTTCTTTGGCTTTTGGAGAGAGTTTGTCTTTTCCCTGATCCTTAGAAATGAATACATAGGCAAGACATCCAAGACTTGAAGGTAAGAAATGGTAGGTTTCTTCTTCATAAAGAGTTCAAAAGGAGTCTTCCATTGAATTTGTCTTAGTGGAGTTTGATTGTAGACAAATACTGCAGTGAGTAAGGCAAAGTTCCAGTAGCACTTGAGTAGACAAGCTGCATGTTGGAGAACTTCCTCTTTCTCAATAACAGTTCTGTTGAAGTGTTCTGCTTGATCATTCTGTTGAGGGGCATCAGCAATGGATAACTGATGAGTTATGCCTTTAGAGAGTAGGTACTCCTTGAAAATAGTGGCCATAAATTCCCACCCTTGGTTGGAACAAACTGATTTAACAGAAAAGCCTGATTGACATTCAGCCCAAGAGACTCAATCAATGAAGGACTTGGCAGTGTCACTCTTTGCTCAAAGCAGAAGAGTTGAACCAAAGCCACTAAAGTTGTCAATGATGGTTAGGTAGTAAATGTGACAATAATAAGATTCAGTAGGAAACTGTAAAAGATCCATATGAATCAATGCAAGAGGTTCAGTCACCTGTGTCCATGAAGGAGAAAAGGGTCAATTGTGCATTTTACCAATGAGGCATTCACCACAGGGGAAAGGTTTAGATTGAGGTGGAATATGATCAAGGCCAGTAGTATGGCTGGGGATTTTCTGCATTACTTGATCACTGGGATGGCCAAACCTTGAATGCCAAAGTTTATAGATGTTGGAGTATTAGATGGCAAATAGAGATAAGAATGTGTTAATATTCTTGTTGTCCAAACATGCTAGAAGAACCAATCTTTGATCACATTTCTCAATTGGTTTTCCTGTAAACCAGTGAAGATTGAAGCCATAAAACACATGAGTGCCTTCAGGGAAGAGTCTTTTTTGTGTGTCATAGATGCAAGTGTGGGTCTTATTACCTTGAAAGGTATAGCCCAGTCCAGTGGTTAGGGAAGGAATAGAAAGGATATATTTCACTCCTGAGGGTGAATAGAAGATGTTTTGTAATGTCCATTGTTCCTGTTTTCCATTTAATGTAACATTGAAAGAAACAGTCCCTATACCAGAAAAGTATATCTTCTTGCTCCCAGCTGTGCCTACTGGGATTGGTCTCTTGAATTTGATATAGCTAAGGAAATCCTTCTTGAAAGGAGTGGAGTGACAAGTCACTCCTGAGTCCATTAGCCATAGATAATTGTCCTTTTCAGAGATCTTCCAATGACATTCTTCACAGTCAGACATATAAGCATAAAAACTGGCTGTGCCTTCACAGTCAGAATCATATTGAGTAGGCAGGAATTGTCCATAGTTACATGAAGCATTATAAGGATCTTTATAAGTTCTAGTACTATTCCAGACTCTATCACACACCATTTCTCTCCAAACCTTAGTTCAAATAGCAAAGGAAGAACTGAGAGCTGATGAGGGGAATGTATTAGACCAGCCTGCTTCTGCAATATTGGAACTTGTGTATGCTTGGTTGATGAAGGAATCATTGTTGGAAGTGTAAGGCTTGACAAAAGCCTCATTCATCTCTTGGGTGGCTGTCTTTTGCTTGCCTTTTCCCTTATCATTGGATTGGGCAGGTGAGCAGGTCTCCTGTGTCACAGGTCCAGATCCAAGGGCAGGGTGGTTGCTGCAGAGGCAAACTCAGTGATTGGTACTGTTTCACCTGCCAGATGTGCAGAGCTGCTATCCAGGAGATTGGCCACAAACAGGGTATGTCCAGGGTTCCTTCTAAATGCCATTTGAGTGTAGTTGATGGTGACAGTAAAGCTCTTGTGTCTGCAGAGGTAGAGCAGAGATAATAGATTGTTGCACAAATCTGGGACATGTAGGATGTTGCTAAACTCCACAGGGCAGACTTTGTTGCCATTGATGACTGGTGCAAACATCACAGTTCCTATTCCAGCAGAGTAGACCACATTATTGTCAGCCAGCTTGATTGGGATGCATTTTGAGGAGTAATTGCACATCCAATGCCTATGAGGAGTCATGTGGCATGTTGCCCCAGAGTCAGGAATCCAATGGACATCAGCATCAAGCTGGAGAGGGTAGATTGGACTGGTTGAGTCAAAGTAGTGCAGATGACCATTGTCAGCTAACTCCATGGCCTGAAGAGAGAGTTGTGAGGGTAGGGGGGTGGGGAGTGAAGAAGTGACATGGGGAGCTGTCCTAGAGTGTTCAGTAGATGTCCTAGACCACTTCCTTGTGTGCTTGGCCTTCCTAGATAGGTAGTTGGCCTTTGCTTTAGTCAAATTGCAGCACAGATGGACACAAGGACTAGAGTATTCACAGAAGGTGCAGAGGACCTTTGCAGAACACTTGCAGGTGGGAATGGGCACAGATGGGTCTGCAACTAGTGCAGTGGGATAGGGGGGAATAGGATAGAGTTTTCCAGACATAGGGGCAGCTCAGAATAAATGGAGGGAAGGAGAGGGGTGAGTCCTGAACCAAATGGGGATACTGTGGGTAAAAATGACATGGCAGCTGTAGATTTTTCCACAGGAGATGGAAGGATGTCCTAGAGGATGTCCTAGAGCTCCTAGAGCATGGGACTCATAACCTATTAATCTGCCTGTGCAAAAACCACACAAGTCCCCACTTGTGCTTAGTGTAAGTGACTGAAGAGAAAACCACTGAGCACACAACATTATAAGTCCACAAATGGTGTAAACACAACACAACAAATTGTGAGAAGGAATAACCAAAAGGACCAAAGTGTCAAAGTCTGAGAACAGTAAACTAACACCAAGTTGTTGCAATAAATGTGACCAGACAGGGGATTGAACCCTGGACCTCCCAGGTTTTGACCAGGTGCTCTAACCACTGAGCTATATGGTCAAGGTATTCTGGCATACTTGATGTGGTTTAACCACCAAGTGCTAGTAGAGACTAGCATTGCTGGGTGCTGGAGTATTGCACCTGCAACACAAGTATAAGTCAATAAGACAATGAAAGCAGAGAAATGAATGAAGGTGAGTGAACAATCACCACAATTAACATCTTCTGCATAAAGCCTGAGTATACTCCATCATACAATCAAATATGAGCATTATGGCACCAACATGCCTCAAAGTTAGGCCTTCACCAAGCTGGTAGCCACATTTGGTTTGAAGCTCCTACAATTGGGCATGTGGACTACAGAGCAGTTGAGGAATCTAATGAAGACTGCTTGTTCTCTATTAAGGACCTCTCTACAGCATCTCCATGCTTCATGCATGACACAATCTTTTTGTACAGCATGGCAGACATTAACTCCCTTTCTGAATTACTAGGTATCCTATGAGAAGTGTCAAAAGACCAACCCTTTAACTGTACAACTACTTACACTGGCTTCATATGGGACTTGCACAATTGCATGATTTAAACTTAGCCCAGACAAAGCCAACAAGTATTTATGATCCATCAAAGAATGGCAGATGTGTGAGACCCACTGCCTCAAAAATGTTAGGTATCTGTATGGCAAATTACTTCACATGTCTTCACTCATTACTTCAGAAAAAGCCTATCTGACAGGCCTAGAATGCATGCTAGCCATATGTGGCAAGAAGCCATTCATGCCCCACAGACCAGACAAGACTATAGCAGGTGATGTTGTGTGGTGACATCACAGCATTTCTTCAGGTGCCATCATCCATTCCTTCTTCCCCCTTTTTCCCTTGTCAACCACAATACATTTTTAAATGCTAGCTCTGGCATTGGAATTGGAATTGGAATTGGACAGCAGTGAAGAGCTTAAAGACTCATCCTGGGTTGGCAAACCCTCAACAGCAAACAAGACATCACTTGGGCAGAAGCCACCAGTTTTGAATTTCTTGTCTTGTCTCTTGCTAGCATTATTGATCACCCTTAGCACATTGTTATTAATGAAGACAACACCAGCATCATTGAAAGTTGGTGAGTATGCAGACACTGCAACAAGGCCATCAACAGCATTTTCAAATGCATTCACTCCTTCCTGGCCTCTGTCTCTTAGCACATTGATAGAGTCCATGCAAGATTCATCCCCAGTGGTCACAACTCAGCTGACCCCCCCTCTCAGGGCATCTATGGACCCTCTAGTCTCCTCTCTCTGATACCCATCCCTATACAATTTTCAAATCTACTCATTGATTACTCAGCCCTCTCATTTCCCACAGAATTACAAGCACTCCAAGATGGTTGTTACTCAGCTCTGGCTGCTAAATTTATTAACTACACTAAGTGCAAGCAGAAACTCAAGGAACATGTCACCAGATGTTAGCATAAAGATGACCTCATCATCAGGAACTCCCTCTTTGGTCTCTGATCCTCCTGAGCATTTCAACAATCCTCTCCCCACCACAGTACCTGATGAACAGCCAAGACCACATCTCTACAAGATCAATCCAACTCCTGTACTGTTACTCCTTTGTCCCCATTGTTTAGCACTTATCACCTGCTTTAATGGCTCCCAGCCAACAGTCCTTTAAGGGCAAGGAATACCATCATCCAACAACCCCTTGCAGAAGACAACATCAGCTGCATCATGCAGGTCATCAGAATGCCTTGGATGGATTCAACCAAAGAACACAGGTCTACTAATTTTTTGTGTATACTGTATACAATCTTACAACATTTCAGATGATCAGAGAGCCCCTGTCTCCTCCAATGTCTTCTTTACATTCCTAGCTAGCTGTGCAGGAGCATATTTGAGTTCCACAATTGTCAACTATGCTGCCATGTCAAAGTCTAACATCTTTTACACAGATTAGAATGGGGAGTCAAAAACTCAGAGTACAGGGCATTGCTGGAAGAAGCTAGTAGATTAGCCCCTGCATCCTCCAAACAACTCAAAAGAGTTCCCTTCACTGCAAAATTCTAGAAAATTTCCACTCTTTAATGAACCTGAACAATCCACATGATGTAGCCATTCATACTTGTCTAACCTGTGCACTTTTCTGCATTGCTTTTTTAGGTGAATTCACAATCCCAGCCATATCTAAATTCAACCCAGCTGAACATATCACATGAGTTAATGTCTCCTTCATGCAAAACCATCAAGAAATCTCAGTGATCAAATTCTCCATCCCAGTCACCAAAGTATCACATGCCAGGAAGGACACTCACTGTGTCCCCCCAGGAACCCAACTCCATAGCAGACCCAAAGACAGCACTTGACTGGCATTTCATTGTCAATCCCAGTGCACCCACCTCTCATCTCTTTGCATGGAAACATCATGATACAGGCCTGCACCCTCTCTCAAAAAGAGAAGTAGTTAAATGCATAGATACCTTAACCAAAGCTCACCCAAACTTACTGGACCTCAAGGGCCACAGCTTGCAAATCAGAGGCATGCTATTTTATTTTCTCAAAGGTGCCCTGTTTGATGTGGTCAAGACAATGAAAAGGTGGTCAAGTGAATCATTCATGCTTTACCTCAGACATCACACCATGGTTCTCACTCCATTTCTATAGCACTGGCCAGAGATCCTAGATAATCTATGCAACTATGTATATACTTTCCCCTGTATGGTGAAGATCACTTCTGGTATGTCACCACTGACCACAGCTTCATATGATGTGTTACTCACTCCTATCTTTCTTAGGATATCACAGCTTGCTTTGCCCAACAGGTTTGAGCTCAGTTTGGGCTGGAAGAACCTCTTGTTTTTCACCCAGCTCTTATCATAGCTTCATATACTCAACTCATTCATCTCATGTAGTACATTAGTTTTCCCAAAACCAGACATCAGAGACATGAGTACATCATTCTCCCAATTGAACAGAGCATGATACACATAGAATGAGAGCAAAGGGCTGTACCTTTCAACAGAAACACCATGCTTGGAGAATACATGAAATAGAAAGAGCTTGACAAGCTCAGGAGCTGTAATTATATTGTAAATGTGGATGAGGATGGCTTGCTTTGAAGCTAATTGACCACAATCAGGATGGCTATAAAGCCAGATGAGAAGAGAAGTTGCTCTATGAAATTGTCATGCACAAGTAGGTAAGGAGGGAAAAGGGGAGGTAAGTGTTGCAGGTGCAATACTCCAGCACCCAGCAATGCTAGTCTCAACTAGCACTTGGTGGTTAAACCACACCAAGTATGCCAGAATACCTTAACCATATAGCTCAGTGGTTAGAGCACCCAGTTGAAACCTGGGAGGTCCAGAGTTCAATCCCCTGTCTGGTTGCATTTATTGCAACAGGTTATGAGCCCCAGTGCCTGTGGGACTGTCCTGATAAGACCTAGTTGTGCCCAATAAGACCTTTACTGAAGGCAGTATATTGTAAGCCCTCCCACTTAAGGCAATGGATGTTTTAGGCAATGGATTCTCATGTTTGCACTTTGTTGCTGTGCACTGGATTAGGGGAGGCTGTTGCAGGTGCAATACTCCAGCACCCAGCAATGCTAGTCTCTACTAGCACTTGGTGGTTAAAACCACATCAAGTATGCCAGAATACCTTGACCATATAGCTCAGTGGTTAGAGCACCTAGTTGAAACCTGGGAGGTCCAGGGTTTAATCCCCTGTCTGGTCACATTTATTGCAATAGTAAGTAGAGGGTGGTGTACCATGACACATGACCACCCTATAACCATATTCAAGTAGTTTGTGTGCCTTCTCAACCCAACTAAACCACTCATAATCATTGTAGGCCATTCTCAAGCTAATGTCCTCATCCCCAAGTTCTCTTTGTATATGCTAAGTTCTTAATTATCTCATCTGTGAATACATTACTATATTTAGTTCTTTTCCTTCAGTTACTTCCTGATTCATCAGCAAACCAGCCCCCCCCCCTGGAGAGAACTGGACAGCACTGGCCAGGGTTCCATAACCTCAGGTACTCCCAGCAAGGGACCTAACTGTCTAGCTCTGATCAGAATGTCTCAGTGCATCTCAGACTCACAAAAGGCTGAGGAAGTATAGCAGTTTAGCATCATTATTAGTATGATATAAGATTGCACAGGCTATAACAGGCCATCCCAGCTTAGTTCAGATTGTATAGTATTATTTAAGCTGGGACAGAAAATGTATAATTGGCATTCTAAATGATGCATAGACATGATAAGATGAAGGGAAGATGGTGAGAAGATTATCTTTAATCAGGGGACATGCTAATCAAGGTCAACATCAAAGCCACTGGTTGTCTCTGCTGAATCTGAAGATGATACTTAATGCATATCAAAGTTGACAACTAGTGTACTACACATCTACCAATTTTGGTCTATTGCATGTGAAGCACTTGTGCCTTGGTGTGATGAATGGGTACATTGTATCTCCAGACAGTCTATCACATCACCAGTCTACTTGACCATAAGAGTACACTACTGCACATGGCAGTACATGTCATCACATGCAGTATCTGGCCATTATACATTTTCTTATCCTGAACTAATCTTTGTCATCTTTATTCTTGATCTTTCTTTGGCTTATTCACTTCTTAGTAACTTCTTACTGTACTCCTTAGCCCAGTTTACCAGACTGCATTTTGCTGTGCTCTTCAGTAGTATAAAAGCTATAGATACCTTTTCCAGTAGACTTCAGTCTGAAAATCAAACCAGTCTCTTCTCTTCTGATCTTTCTCTTGAACTGGAACCCATGCAAGGAGGCAATTCTCTGTCTCTAAGACATTAAACTCAAGCAGTCCTCATCTGTTCTCTGACTACACCACCTATGTATGCTATCTGACCAGATTTGTACTCAGAAATCTCCAGAGATGACCCAGACTTGACATCCTCCACAACTACTTCATTCAATATAACCTTGATCTGTTCATGTCTCAGCATGCAAAAGGAAAAGAAAGAGAAGAAAAGTATGGCAATTGCAGCAAATATAATTGCAGCATATGAGACTTCATTCTCAAAAACTTTTGAGAACAGATTGCCATGGCATTGACACCAGTGTAGAAAAAATCAATGACAAGGCTGGAAAATGCAGGATGGGCAAGATTATTAGTATGACTCTAGAAAACATGATTAGCACATTAGTTCATGAATGGGACCACTTGGCTCTTTGTCCACCCCATGCTTCAAGAAACTACCACATTTCAGGAGTTTTCATGGAATATCAGCATCAGTTTGATGGTGGTTTTGAGGGTCCCACTCATAGTGATCATGGATGTATGTATGTGCATGCTTTCTTTCTGAGCATAGAATGCCAATTATTAAGATCTTCTCAGAGCTGGCTTTATTAGATAGGATGTTCAGTATTATCCCAATGCTTACCAGCTTGGTGACACCAGACATAGATTATGGCCATCATCCTTTGTGAATCACAATATTAGTCTTAATACTTGTATGTGATTACTACACACCCTGAGGAATTAATAAACCTTACAAGTAATGTTCAGCAATTGCCTCATTCATATATTCAATGACCTTATGGTTGAAGTCCACATGGAGGGGAAATGAACTCACACTTGCAATATTGCAGTGGGAGATTTTCTTTGCACACTCTATAATATCATGGCCAGGTGGGGTATAATGTTGGAGCTGTGATGGATCTGAATTGTTTTCAGGCATTATATAAGATGTATGTAGATTTGGAACTAAGCTGTGGATGGGAAAGATTGACATCATCAGAAGCCTGGCTAGTTGGTGCAGGTGGAATGGGAGCTGGAGCCTGGAATTCTGGTTTGTCTGAGAGATCAAGTACACCCTTAGCATGGCTGGTATAGTGGGGAACTTGAGAACTATGCTGGTTGCATACAGCTGAGAGTTGTTCATTATCAGGAAGTTATGGGCTGCAGTTGTGTTAGTGATGCTGGGCAACAACATCTTTGACCTCTCCTGACTATATCATTAGTATGATGTATTGACCATCTGAAAACATACTTTGAGTAGCTGCAGGTCCAGAACAATGACTCCCTTAAGAATAGAGTGCAATGTACTAAGAATCCCCACTGCATTGACCACTGTACCTAGTAGATTTTCCTGTGCATCCAAATTGTTGTGGGGTTAAGTAAGATGTTGACCAACATCAGGCAAACTTGCTCACTATATTGACTATGTGAAGTGGGCAAACCTATGGCTAGGTCAAATGTGAGTATCAACTATTATTTTGATAGCTGGAACTTACTCTTATCACACATGATCAGCTGTGCAAATTGTTCATCCTTGGAGATATTTCATCAATACTCATGGCATCTCTGTCTCCACACTCAGTATCTGTCATAAAGATTGTGTGAGAAGTGGGCATCATTAAAGGCAGCTACTATAAGAAAAGGTTTGTGATCTCCATCTTTGAGGAGCCTGTTGAGACAATTCTGTGCCATCTTGTGTTTCATAGGTACTGTTAGACCTGCATTCAGAAGGGACATAGAATGTCAGCATTGTAGAATCTACATGCAACATGAGAGGCAAAAATCCTGAAAGGCTGCAAGAAGACAGAAGGAAGGAACTATGATTATTGATGGACTGAGTACCATAACTAGAGTGAACTTTGAAATAAAAACTTTCATCAGGAAGAGAGGTCTTGAACAATGGCCAGGGCTAATGAGCTGTTAATTGAGACTCTCCTGCTATGGTTGATTGTAATGCCCATAGGGGAATTTGGCTCTCTTCATTGTCAGAGGGATATGACAGAGCCATGAAGTTGACTGGCTGCCCCTTCATAGCCTTGTCAAGATTTTGAATCAATTATTTCAAAGATCTTGTAGTTTGAATGTGCTTGATATTGTAAAGCTGTTAAAGTCTTCTGCCACTGCCTTTGCCAGCACACACAGAGCACCTCTGTTTGGTCTCACCAGCTTCTAAGGATTTCAAGATCAGAGGAAGCAATAACTGCCTAGCATAAAAGTCTTACCTGTCTATGGTGAAGTTTCTGTGTCAGAAAGCTGATCCTCTCTTAATTTTTTTGCATGTGGTGAAGCAGTACTGTCTACAGAGAGGTGAGAACCATCAGTGATTTTACTTTGCACTTAGAACACATGAGGAACACTGGAATTATGAACCACAGCAGTCACTAGTCAGAGCTGAAGCTTGAAAATTCAAAGTATAGCAAGCATTTTATAATGACTTGTAGTACAGTCCGAAAACATACCTTGCAGTGAATTCATGAATGGTGGTTCAATCAGTAGGATGGTTGAATTATGTATGCTATGTGCTTGCTACATTTTTTAATGTTTACACTTGCTTAAGAAACCATACAACAAAACAGGCAAGAATCCAAGTCCATGTCAGTATCATGTGAGAATGCATTCAACAAGAAGTAAACTACATAGGCTTTGCATTTCATGTGGACTGGCATGGCATGGAGCTGGTGCTGTAGCCCTTCTGACCAGCATGAATCTCAGATGTTGCCAAACCATCACAGGTGGAGGAAGAACTGTGCTTGGAATGCTTATTGGGTGGCAACCAGTCTTGATCACCATCCTTATGAGAGTGATGAGCAGCCAGATCACAGTCCATGCTGTAAAAGCCTGAACCACCAGAAGATCCACAAGGACAAGGCCTAGGCAACATTGGCAGGAGGGCAGACTGAATTACATTTCTAGAACTAGACTTGTTTCTACTAGATGATTCATTGGTAGAATAAGCAGCACAGTTGCTGGCTTTCATGTAAGTGAACTTTACCTTGGGTTTGGCAATTATATCATCATCATCATCAACCTCCATCTTGAAACTACCATCAATATATGTAGGCTCTCTGACCTACCAGGCCATCATCATCAGAGCAGTTATGTGGCATCCAGGTGTTAGCCTTTAGTTCCAAGAGCATGTCAATAATGGCAACAATAAATACATCATGGGAGAACAGTGTCCTGCAGTGAAATTGCCCAAAGTGATCCATGTACATAGAAGAGATGATAGCATCTCACAACCATATCAGGAGCTTGGTGGCAGGTTTGAAATATGGCAATATATGCTGTAGAATGAAGGGTGATCATGTAAGATCTGCCTGAATTTGTGACTGTCTTGAGTATGCTTGGCTCAGAAGTGTTGAAGTACTTGTTGAAGCACTGTGAGGTCCTCATCAGATTTCAGCTTGTAGGGCTTGTCAAGAAGGAGAAAGATACTGAAGACATAGAAGTAAGACTCAAGATCATGAATCAATTCATGCATTACTGGCTGCTCAACATCTGCCATGACAAGCTGGGCTGACATCCAAGACCATGTGCCCTGGTAATTGATATGTACATATTTCAGCTGAGTGATTTAAAAAGAGTCATTCTCCATACATACTGTACAATGAAGAGGAGATGAGATGATTGTAGTGCATGAGTTGTTCTCTGTGGTTGAACCCATGGGAACAATGATATCATCTTCTTTGGCCAGCTTTGAGACCAAAGTTAGCTGAACTGAACCATTGTTTGAGCCTACATGTGCAACATGAAGTTGCTAGATTCAACAGAATCATTGAGGACTTCAATTTGAGATGAGATTTTGATTGGTGATGTGGGAGGGTCACAAGGGATTGGCTTACATAGGTGTGGTCTCAGAATTTGAATTGGTGAATGAGTGCTTGGTAGTGGGAACAATATATTTCTCATCTGTGAGCACCCCTTTCTGAGTGAGGCTCTCTATTCTGGTGCACAAAGTTTCTTGCACTGGTTTAAGCAGATGTTACATGAACTTCAGATGGTTACTTTGGCCCTGTGCAGGTGCAAGGATGAGATTGGGAAGACTGATGTCACAGTGCAGAATGTGGGCAATCTCAACTGCATCCTCATGGGCTATCAATCAATTAATGGGTGATTGTCAAAGCCCATGCACAGTGTGCTTTACTCACCAACAACATAACTGAGGAAGGCCCCCAGGAGCTCTCCTAGACAGGAGAACTCAGTGATCAGGTCACCAACAGGCTGGGTGATAATGCATGATAGAACATAGGGGAAGTATGTACATATTTACTCCTCTTTGCAAGGAGTGTTTGAAGGAGGTGAGTTGAGCTATTAACATGCATGATAAAGGGATAAGATATCTTGATCTGTTGTTCATGGATTACCATTGGGACACCTTTGATGCCATGCTGATTCAATAACAACAATATGTATACTCCCTTCTGTGTACTTTTAGACAGGATTAATCCATGAATTCTTTACTACCAGTCTCTAGTGTTTTCTTAATTTTCCTCTTACCTCTCTGCTTATTCATCTCTTTCCAAACTGTCAATCCTTGGCCATGCAAATTATTAGAAATGAAAAGGACCTTGATGAGTTCTATCATGTATGTAGATCATGTCATCCTACACAAATTTCAGTTCCTTCAATTGAACCATATTGCCATCATGCTGCTCCTGGTGGTAATGAATCAATGTGTTGAACATGAGAGTGTTAAGAGAAGTGCATGAAACAAAATATGCAAGAATGAGCAGGAACAAAGATTGATGTTGTAGCCACAGGTGGAAAGTGACCCACCATGATCAAATATTGTGAGATATATTTGAGAGTTGAGGATATGGATACATGAGGCAAAGTGGCAGCCATCTTGTGTGTACAACAAGCAGGATGCTTTCCTAGCTACTTCAATGTATGATGATTTTTCATTGGGCTTTCCTGTGTGATTCTTCACTTTGGTGGAGATTACAAGATGCCTCCAATTGAACTCACTTTCAGGAAACCAGCAAGAAATACCTGGCTTTCTTGTCAAATCCCCACCTTTCAGGGGACACATTGCTGAAGAGCCATCCCAAGCCCTGACAAAAAATTACTAATTGATCTGGGTTAAAATAGAGGATCACTCACCTGTATGCAACTGTTGAACAAGCTTTCTTAGCACAGTCAAGTACTTGGTTAAAAAAAATGGCCAGGAGAACTTCATGCTCTGTGGAAGCTGTCAGGTTAAGAGAAGGGGCTACACACCAATGATGTGTTTTCATTTTCTTTGATGATTGGATACAGACCTTCTGAGGCACAGAATTTGAGGATCTGGTCCATCAAATAGTTACTCTGACACTTCAGGCAATCATTTTTGATAGGCAAATTGGCTGAATAGTTTTGTATCATGATTCAGCCAAAGATCCCATGAGACCATGATCATCCCAGGGATGATCTCCTTCTCACCTGGGATTTCCCATTCTGTTTAGTATTGATTGTCATCCCATCCCTGGGATGGGATGTTGTGTTGGGATGGCCCATACATGCCTAGGATATCAGGGGTCCTTATTCAAACTTTTTCATCATCCCCCAGGCTACACATCATACACTTGCCTGTAGTTATCAATTGATTATCATACAGACCACAGCCCTCATTTATCATAGAGCATGCATTTTTGTTAGCTGACCATTGTTACCATGGCCATGATGGTGCCCCCCTCACAGTCAGTTAGTACCTGCATAATCTAGCCCTCATATATCACCAATTGATTTGTCTATTTTAACAAGTGGAATGATGGTCCAGCCAGTGATGCTGGCACATTAAGCAATGTGCTTATCACTTATAGTTGATTTATTACATATGGGAGGTCACTTTGTGGCCATGATGAGATTGTGGCATGCTATATGCTTGGACATTGTTGTCAGTTTCTGTGTAGCAGACAGTACTGTGCTAGCATCTTCATCATATTTCATGGATTGTGTTTCATTATCAGTACCTGCTCATGTCTATTTGTGATCTTTGCCAACCTACTATAAGCATGGCAAGCAAAAGAGTAGAGGAACAGGAGAAGGGTGATGGCTCAAACAAGATAGAAACTTAAGTAATGTAAGTTGTTGTCATACAGCCATAGCTTCAGCTCTTCAGGCATTTGATGAAGTCTCTTCAACTTGCACAGCCTTGCTTGCACCTAGCTGATTACTACCATGCTATGTACCTGTTAACCCACCCTTGTTTATTGCTATCTTGTAAACCTGCACCTCCTACCCCAAGTTCTGACAGTTATGTGTGATTGTGCTTTGGAATGTATTTGATTGATAAGATATGATCTGATAGTGTTAGATCAAGCAAATCACATTTTCTGTACAGAATATATTTTGGTGTAAATGTATTTACTGCTAGAGTATTATAACTCTACAGATATTCTTGGAGAGCTTGGTGAGTGACCTAGACAATACAGGGAAGTTGAAATTTTTGCAATATACAGCCTTGATGCCTATGCTGACTACAGTAGCTCAAAAAACTGTCTGCATGTCTGCAGGTTTTACATTAGTTATGACTAAATGTGATAACCCCTAACCCTAGCCCTAGCCCATGAGTGTATGGAATGACATACTTACTCTTGGCTTTCTATTGGTCCATGAATCAAGTGATTTGGATAGGAATTGATAGAGTAGCAGCCATTTGGAAATGACATGTCATCCAGACAGTTGTTTGACTTAAAGTTTTGATTATATATATTGACCCTGGCATGCTATGATATCATTACATACATTCATCAAGGGTTTTATTATGTTACCTTTATGTAATGAGTATCATCCAACATATATAAATCCCACCACCCTCTGCTCATTTTCTCATCATCACCATGAAATCCATTTCCACCTCTCAAAGACAAAACATCATCTCTCTTGCCTCTCTTGGCCTGTCTACTAGAAAGATTGCCTCACAGACTGGTCTAGGGAAGTCTACAGTATCCCAGGTTCTTCAGGAAATCCAACCAGAGAGGCCTAGGCTTCATGGTGGTTGCCCTTCCAAGCTTTCCTCCATCAACAAAAGGGCCATTGTCCAGCAAATCCTTACTGGCAAGGTCAAAAATGCTGTTCAAGCCACTCATTTCATCAACTCTATTGTTGATAGTCCTGTTTCTTCTCAGACAGTGAGGAATACCCTCAAAGAAGCCTCATTGAAGGCTGTGGTGAAGAAAAAAAAGCCATTGCTTTCTACTGGTCACAAAAAGAAGAGGTTAGCCATTGCTCTCAAGTATTAGCATTGGACTGTGAAGGACTGGAAAAGAGTTATATGGTCAGATGAGACCAAAATCAACAGGATTGGGTCAGATGGACAAGAGTATGTGTGGAAAAAGAAGGGTGAAGGCCTTATTTCCAGAGAGGTCAAAGGTACAGTCAAGTTTGGAGGAGGTTCACTCATGGTTTGGGGATGTATAGGGTGGAATGGTGTTGGAGTCTTGAGTGAGGTTGAGGGAAGGATGGATGCTGAACAGTATGTGGCCATTTTGGAGCAAGGGTTGCTTCAAAGCATGGAGGAATCTGGAATTCCAGAAGATGAGATTATCTTTCAACAAGATAATGACCCCAAGCATACCTCTAGAAGAGCCCAGAAATGGTTTGAAGAGCAAGATATCAAGCTTCTAGACTGGCCTGCACAATCTCCAGACCTCAACCCACTTGAACACACTTGGAATCACCTCAAAAAATCTCTCTCAGGTTATGAGAGTGCTCCTACAGGAGTTCATGAATTGTGGGAAAGGGTGGTAGTGGAGTGGGGGAAGATTTCTGTGGAAGAGTGTCAAAAATGGATAGGAAGCATGCCTAAAAGGGTTGAAGCAGTTATCAAGGCCAAAGGAGCTCATACTGAGTACTAGATAGTTGGATTTTTGTAAAGTCAAAAAACTGTCTGCATGACATGTCATTTTCAAATGGCTGCTATTCTATCAGTTCTTATCCACATCAGTTGATTCTTGGACCAATAGAAAGCCAAGAGTACGTATGTTATTCCATACACTCATGGGTTAGGGCTAGGGTTAGGGGTTATTGTGTTTGGTCATAGATAATGTAAAACATGCAAACATGTGGAGAGTTTTTTGAGCCACTGTATGTTCAGCTAGTAGTTCTAGTTTAATTTGTGTGGAGTTGTTGTGGCTGTATTGCTACTTGTCATCCTGTCTTGGGCTACATTATATAAATGAAAAAATTGATCAGTTCTGCTATATGAATGGGATGTTTCATGGCAACTCATGGGATATCTTTTTATATAGGGAAATGCCCTATAATAGTCTTCAAAGCTCATGAGACATTGCAGTGCTCTTATATATATATGGGATGTTCCATGGCAGTTTCCAAGCCTCCTGTAAGACATCCCATTACTTCTTTTATATAGGTAGGGTGTCCCATCATAGCCTCCAAAGCACCTTTGGGACATCCCATTTTCTCTATATATATGTGTGTGTGTGAAATGTCCCATAATAGCCTCCAAAGCTTTTGTGGGACATCCCATTTCTCTTTGTATACATGTGGGATGTCCCATAGTAGCCTCTGAAGCTTCTGTTGGACATCTCATTGCTGTCTTTTTATATAGGTGGGATGTCCCATAATAGCCTTCAAAGGCACCTTTGGAGCTTCCCATTGCCTTCTTTTCATATGTATGGGATGTCCCATCAGAGCCTCCAAAGCACATTTTGGACATCTCATTGCTCTCTTTTCATATAGATGGGATGTCCCATCATAGCCTCCAAAGCATATTTGGGACCAGATGTCTACACACATCTTGCTGTTGGTATGAGAGCTGAATGAGAAATTAGATATAATTCAACATAATTTCATTTCCATCACACTCAGTGATGACTGTGAGTCAGCCATAGTATTAGTGTGCTTTCCACAGCCCACAATAGCACAGTCAGACAATCAATATGGCTGAAGTGAACAGTTGGTGAAGGAGATTTGAAGATTTGAACTCAAATTATGTATCAATTAGACTGTAGCAGTCAGCTACACTTGTATACATAATTACATGTTACATACATAATATTACCATCAATGACAACAACCATACCATCCTCATGCACATAATAATCACCACATCCATGACAATGATGAAAAACAACACCCACACAACATGTAAGCTTGTCAATGTGTGTGGGATTTCATGCATATATTGTGTTAATGTTCTTTATCTCCTTCAACATGATAGCAAAGACAAGGACTCCTGCCATCACCATGTTCATTGTCTTCCCTGGTGATGATAATTCCTCCTACTGCTATCTTTTGTCTATAACCATCATGACCCAGGAAGGTCTATTATGTGTACTATTGTAAATTAGCTCATGTTTGTGGATTTTCCCTATGAAATACAAATATTGACCACTGAGTGTAGACTATTGAGTGATCAAGTATGCAGGATGCCTACCAGAAGGGTCAACTGGTCATATTTCTATTGTTACTAGATGACTATAAATGATCACACAACTTATTGGCTGAGGTATTGTTTGAATCCCCTTATGCTTAGGTGTATTGTCTCATTATCAATTAATTTGACCTTGCTCACTGCCATATAATTTCTCTCATATTTGAAACTTGTTGTGATTCTGTAATTGACCAAAACTAAATGAATTCACTAACCATGCTGCCATGGACTGTGAGAAGAATGCCAATACTCTAACCCCAGCAGACTTTATTTTAACTGGCTGCTAGTTTGGTTATTGTGACTGATATTTTCTTGCAGCTATCACTGGGGGTGTGAGAAAAATATACTTGAATTATACATTATATTAGGTGAGAAGTTGTTTCTCATCCAGTGTCTCAAATTCAGTCCTCACAAAACCAGTGGTGAATGTATATATAGGGCCTGCCTTAGGATATTTCATTGCTTTTAAATATATGGCTTGAATGTCCTATAATAGCCTTCAAAGCTCCCATGGGACATCCCATTGCTCTCTTTTTATATAGTTGGGATGTCCCACAATAGCCTCCAAAGCTCCCATGGGACATCCCATTGCTCCCTTGTTATATAGGTGGGATGTCCCATAATAGCCTCCAAAGCTCTCACAGGACATCCCATTGCTCTTTCTGTATATAGGTGAGATGTCCAATAATACTCTATGAGACATCCCACTGCTCTCTTTTATATAGGTGGGTCATTCTTCAAACCACCTTTTAGACATCTCATTTCTCTCTTTTTATATAGGTGGGTTCCTCCCTCATAGCCTCTAACATATCTCATTACTCTCTTAGTATATAGGTGGAACAGCTTTCAAACCTTAGTGATCTCAGACACACTACAGTTCAAGGAAAACATCAAATAAGATGAGTGGTTGTACTCCATGATTATGACTTTATGTGAACTTGATGTCAATTCCCTGTCTAACTCAGGATTCTGAGTCAAACAAGGGTTTAGGTAGTGCAGTCAACATTCAACTAGTGGTGGTACATAGAATGTTCAGTTGCTCAGTTGACAAGATAGTTGCTGCCCTATTGGATCAAGACACTCAAGTAGAGGAAGTGAAAATAAAACACATGAAACAATGCATAGAAATATCAGTGATTCAAGTCAAGAGACAATACTAGGGAGATAAGTTATCAACATATTGTACATGATGTAAAATGAGAGTGTATCAGACACAGAAACAATAAGATTGACAGAAGGTAAGATATGGGCTGAGTCACAAACTAAGCACTTCAGGATTAGGCTACCTGACCTGCCCAAGGGAAGAGCATGATCATCCACAACACATTGTGAGAGGCCAAAACCATGGACCAAAGTAATTAATCTCATGCAATTCACAAGGAATAGGATTGAGATGCATGCCTTCTGGTTTGATGCACAAGGCCCAAGGACCAAAATTCAACAATAGGTAAAGGAGAAAGAGCTGTGGGGAACAGAGGGCCAGTAAGGACAGAAAGTACTAGAGGCCCAGGAACAAGAGATGATCAAGCTATATGATGGTGGTGGTTAAAGCAGCTGGCTGTCCAGTTGGCATTGAAGAAGCTGCTTTTGTAGTGGTTACTAAGCCATAAATGTCATGATAAAAGCACAGTAAGGGTGATCATGACCAACAACCATTTACATGATGTACATGACAATGAATGAAGTCCATCACTGTGGTTATGGCCACTCCATTGCAACAGGTACATGGTAGCATCAGTGTGGTAATTTTGACAATTCATGGTTATTGTCACAGCCATGTTTGAGGTGTGGTGATGAAGACAAAGCATCCTTGAATCCCTTTGTAACCCAACTGTACAGCAAAGCATCAAATATGAAGTCACCTTGCTTGCAAGATTTCTGGCACCCCATACCCATATTTCCATTGATGCAAAAAATCCAATACAAAGAATAACTCACTGCTCCCTGGTTTGTTGGTATGCACCTGCCCTACAACATCCAAAGTGTACCCAGTCCTCATATGGATCATTCTTCATCTTCCAACCAGTATCCTTGAAGCTTGTCTAGTCAGCACTCACACCTCCAACCAAGAGCCACCCATAGCAACAACAAGAAGAGCCAAATGGATTGTTGAATGTTAAGGCTCAAAGAGCCTATAATGCCTTCAGAACCAGCACTTATGTCAAGAAATTTATAGTGGGTGTGAGCTGTGACTGCCCATTTAGGCAAGCTAGGGCAGGATCCCAAGTGTTTGGGGGCATTTGGGGCAAAGCTTGGGCAATGTCAGCATAGGGTGCCTTGTGGAGATGGCATGGCTGCTGTCACTCAGTGATGTCAGTGAGCATGGCTGGCCCAATTTAGTAAGGTAGTAATTATGTTTGATCACATCACTGCGTCACACCAAGAGAGATGAATACCATTGGTAAACTGTCTTGTTGTTGATGCCCATCTGCCCATGGTATGTAGCAAAGAATAAATTCACTGTAAAATATTGCCCATCAACTACAGGGCCCAGGCCATCTGGCCATATGCATGCCATATTGTAGTGTACATGAAATAAAAGAGATCTGATCCATCCATGCTGACTCTCCATGTGGTGGTTGGGAAACATGGCCATTGGAAAACATGGCTGATGGGGTCACAGTCATGTTGAGTGCTGATGATGAGGTTAAATCTCTGCCTCACCTCATTGTTGGTGGGCAGCAGTGATAGCATGGAGTAAACTTGTGATGCCCTTCTAAACAGTGACTTCATATGCCTCAACAAACTTCTTCTCATCACCTTTGTATCTGGAGTCAAGTGAGTGTGAGTGTAAGAATGGGTAGTAAGGGTGGAGAGGTACTCACCAGTTGAGGAATTCCAGAGCAATAATGTGCCACTGATTGTATTTGGACTGGAGGTTGTGGTTGGGTCCATGAGTATATTCATACAGCCAATCTCTGAGCAGAGGAAGCCTTTTCTCCAGCACACCCTTCTCCCAGTGTTGGATGACATCCCTCCATGCTTTATTCCTTGGGGTTATTGTCCCATCCACATGAGTAAATGGTATGTTGGGAATGAAAGGAGAGGGCAATGAGTATGTCAGTGTATCACTTTCCATAGTGACTAGAGATGGTGAGATGGCTGGTGGCTGGGGAAACATATAGCATGGACTGGTGTGGTTGGTCCCAAGTGCCAAGATAACCAGTGGAGCAGATGAGCAAGCAGTGAAGTTCTGTAAATTGGTTGGGAGGGCAGTGCATTCTGTCATGAATGCACTGAGGGCTAAAATAAGCAAATAACAATAATAAAGATGCCAAAGGACAGTGCACCATCATTGCCAATGCCCAATGGTGGAGGAAGATAGCTGGCCCGAACAGACAACCTGAGTGAGATCTTGAAGTGAATTGGTTACATTTCTGAGGATGGCCTGGATGTTGTTATCCAACTTGTGGATCTCTGTGCTCACTGACAACTAGAACATCCACAGCTCCTCTCTTGTTGCTGGTGTGGCAAAAGCATGCTCACCAGCTAATGACATGTCTGCCTCATGTGGAAAAGGCCCTAGTGCATCACTGTGGTCATCCTCATAGCTATGTAGTTCATCTAGAAGATAGCAAATGAGCATGTCATGCTGCAAGCACAATCTGCATCAGAAAAAAAGTAATTAGATGACAAGAAAGGAAACTACTTACATGTTCACCATCTGCCCATCCACCCCACCATCAAACCATTGACAATGGCCATTGTTGCCCAATGGGTGCATACATGAACCAATACTGGGCCTCCCCTTGACAAAAGCAGTGAGTTGTAAAGGTACCTTCAATCCCAGTGCCTGTAGTTGCCTCACTGATCCATTTTTGAATGGCATCTTGTGATAATGGCTTGCACAGCTTTAGAACACCATTTGCTTCAATTGCAGGGAAAATATAGTCTCCATCTACCATAGCCCATCCAAGTTGGACATGCTCCACCCACCTAACCCAAACCACAAGCCAGAAGAATGAGTCACAAGACATCAAGTCTGGTCACAGGTATATCTTGTAGTGATTACCTGCAGTAGCATTATGGATGATGGCATGGATTGTTAACTGGCTCTTACTTTGTAAGTCAATTTCCCTGAATCCCTTGTCAACTTTCTTTTGCCAACCTTTCCAGTTTCTGAGGTGTATCTCATAGTACACATCCCTCTCATTTGTGGTCAAAGTATCTTGCTTGCCTCTCAGATATCTGGTAAGTACATGATTTACCAATGTGGTGTCCATAATCTGAATGTCTTCTCGCTTGAGCTTTACAAGCTCAAAGCACCTGAATGATTTAGTAAGCTGTGATGGATCTGCAGGTGATTACCATACCTAGTTCAAATAATCCAAGCTGTCAAAGCAAAGGCAAGAAGTCCAAGGTACTGTGTGATGTGCATCTTCATATCATCACTAATGCTGTGCAAGCTTGATGCAGAGGCTGACCTGGTCAGCACCAGGCTGATAAAGTGCAGCATGCTTTCTAGTTCTGGACAAGTTGTCATTGACCAGGTAAGGATCTTGTCCATGTATTCTTTCTTCATTGCTGATGAGTGCACACAGTCACATCCCTCTGCACTCACTTTGTGTTTGATGGATGCCATGACATCATCCACCTCAGCAGATGTTGCAGGGTTCTCTTTCCAGCATTGCCATGCCTCATTATAGTGCCATTTTTTATGGTATGTGTCACCATCACTGTTATCAGTGTTAGTAATGTGTGTCATTTAAGGATAATGTAATTAAACTCATGCATTGTCCCACAGTTTCTTGAATGCTGCATGCACATCTTCCACTGTGCTCCAGCTTCAGTTTTCATGGAATCCTCTCCATGACAGGTACAAGGCAAGTGCCTTGTCTGAGTAGTGATTTGGTATATTCTCAAATGCATCTTTGAACCTAGGATCATTATAGATATCTTTGACAATGGTAGCAGGGATAGTTGAACTGCTACCAGTGTGGCTTTGCAGCCACTTGCATCCCTGACAGATGTGTTCATCATAGGCCTTCTGCATCTTTTCTGCTTGCAGGTGAGCCTGTTTTCCCACCTCCTTAATGTGATGGATTGCTTCTAATGATGAGTTCTCAGAGCTGGATGTCTTCCTTTTGCTGGGAGACTCAGGGATGAGAGGCTTCTTGTTGAGAGAACTCTTCTGCCTCACCATGTCAATAGATGTAGTCTGGATACTAACTTAGAGGTGGTCAAGAGTGGTCATGACTTGAACATGTCATTTTCTAACATTAGAAATACATTGATTGACTACCAAACTCAAAATACAAAGGTTACACTAATCATCTGCTGTAAAATCTATTTCAACACAGTCTGTGCTGCACAGCTCTATGTCCTCCTGATCTATGAGGTTTACTTATTATTTTTGCCTTCTCAGATGTAGCACCATCCATCTCTTGCTTGGGATGGTTCAACTGCTGTGGATAGAAATTAATAATGATATTTGTATGCATTCAATCCATACCAACAAACTCTGGTGGCCAAGGGAAGTCCATAATAAAGGAGGTGCAGCATAATCAACAAGACAAGCTGGGATTTCCATTGTGTGAACACATTGTGATGCATTGAGAGGCTTATCATCCACTACAACTTGACCAGATATACTGAAAGTTGTTGCTGCACATAGTATCACATTCTGAACAGACACATTGTAGATGGTAAGTGGCTGAGCAGGTGTTGACTTTTGCCATTCTGTGATGACACAAATATCAGAAGGTGCATACTCAAACATGGTGGTTCATGGTTGAGGAAGCTTTGCAATGAGTGTGAGGCCAGGTGCACATTAATGAGGATGAACACATACCTGACAGAGTGTCTGAACAATTGCTGCAGTCCACACACCACTCATTTTGTTGAGGATGGTCTCTGCAAACCAAGAGAAGTGCTGCATACAGAATCAAGAGATAGCAGTCACATCAGGCTGATGTGACATCACCATGCCATTGAAGCATGGTTGGTTGTGGGACCACAAAGTCACCAGCTGCAAGTAACTTGCTATGATGGATGGGTTTGGAAAATCTGCCATTGCTTGAATAATATAAGTGAGATCACAATACTTGCATTGCAATATGCCAAGGGGGTCCAAGATGAGGACATGGCACACTTCATTGCACCAGTTGACACAGAAAATTGACATGAATTTGATTAATTGGAGGGTGGTGGCAGCTTGCAGTAGAGTATCACCCAACCCATAGTGGGCAAGCTTCTGTGCAATATCATAACTGCATCCATGGATGCCATCCTGTCCAGGATTTATGTTAGTAGATGACACAAGGTAAAATCAAAATCATATGTTGTAGTCACCACTGCTCATCAGTGCAATGAGGAGTAAGCCACCTCAAGTAAGGTGGGCCCCATGCTCTAAAGCATCCTCTGTGAAGACTTCAATAACATCATAATGCTTGTGTTGCAGAGAGCTATTCATCCATCAGCTTGGTTGGCATAGAAAACTGGTAACCTTGCTTACTTTCAAATGATGCATGGTGCACCAAACAGCAGTATATTGCTGTCATCTGAAAAGACAGCATCAATGATGTCAACCATGTTAAGCTTGGCAAGCTCTGCCTCAGCTTTGCCTGGGGCCTAAAAGATGTCAGTACTTGCAGTCATCACAACAACTGACTTACCTCATGCCAGGTAAATCTGAAGGCAGAAAGTAATTCTTGAAAGCATTGTGTAAGGAAATGGGGTGCATTCTTGACCTGCTTTCCATGCTTGAGTTTTGGCCTCTGGGGTCCATTGAAGACAAAGTGGGCATGTAGCAACATTTGTGAGATCATGATGAGTCAATAAAAAATAGTGTGGATCTCAGGGGATTCACCAGCACTAATGTGGTTATATGTGAAAACACTGCAGATGGCATGCATCCAGAGGCTGTGTAGATCATTGTAAGTATGTAATTGACCTAATGATGGCTTGCATAGCTTACCTTGCATCAAATCCAATGCACATGAGCTGGGGTGTACCATTTGTATTGCATGGGTGAAAGCCCTCACTAATAACAAACTTGTCCAGCGCATGTTGACTTGCAGCAGGTGCAACAGCCTGGAAATAGTTAGCTAAACAACTGGGTGTGGACATAATCAACTTACTGTCCACAATCCATTAATTCCCATGATGGTTGTGTTGAAGAAGCCTGAGGGACTGCTGCACAAGCTAATACCACACTGATTTGTAATCAGGGGCTACATCAGTTTATCTGCAAAAAACTCAGTGCTGTGACAAAGAAGATGAGCCAGAATGAGTATCTTAAGAGAGGCCAACCTCTGACATCTGTCTGCTTCAACCACAAGTCATTGGGGGAAAGGAGAACTGTCAATTATGGTTGCTGAACTGCCATATACCTGAATGGAAAGCATATCAGTGGAAATACTACTATCATAGTAGTATCCTACTTGCTGGTGACTTACCTTTGTCAGACATGCATGGGAAGGCCTGAGACATATGCTCCTTGATCTGCTTATTAGTGAGATTCCAAACTGCACCTTTGAGCAAGAACTGATCTCTATTCAGCATCCATGGCTTGTCCTTCAAGTAGACACTGACAAAGGTGTCCTCCCACTCAATAGTAGTCAAGGACCTAGGTAAGCTCTGCTTAATGTTCCAGAACACTGCTCTCTCAAGGTTTGCATCAGGCTTGATAAGCCTCATGTGACAGTCCCAAGGCCAGCAACACTTGTTGTTATAACCAATGACATTGTTGTTGGTAGGATCAGGGTTGGCACTCAGGTATCGCTGATGAGGTCATGAGCTTTGTTGGCAGTGAAACAGAAGAGAACATGAAGTCAATATCAACATGATAGTTGTTGAGCTGTCATAGTTTACCATCATCACATTGTGACATCCACCAGAAGGGGTTGCTGTAGTCAAATTTAGTCAACAGGCACAGGAGACAAGTAGGGAGTAGATTCACTGTTTCAGCAATTGATACTGCTTCCAGTTCATATGTACATGCCAGCCACAGTCATATGCCAGACTAAAGAAAGTGTCAACTTGAGTTGCAGAATAAGAAATCTGAACTGAGACTCATGTATGGTGGTCCTTCTGGAAAGAGTATTGGTGCATGGGATACCTCTGTCCTAGCTGTCCTTCAAATCCTTGAGAGTCAGGCACCAGTTTTGTACATTCCCCTCCTTCCACTTCATTGAGTACTCTGACCAGAGTCCAAGAACTCAGCTTTCCATAGCTGAAGATATCAGTACAAGTTGGGAATCAGCTGGTCCTCCTCATGGGACATGCCAGTGTGGAAGTGAGTCACTACAAGATTTATCAGTAACAGTTACAGAATAAAAATGAGATGCCAAGCTCTGACATCTGTCTGTTTTGAGTACTGCAAGTCACTCTGGGGGATGAGGACATGGCCCATAGACAACATCTCAAGACCACCAGCAGGAAATGCAACAGCATCTTCCCATTCAAACTGATGTTGACAAGTCTGAATCTTGTTCTCAGTTTTGATGAGAGCATCCAACAACTCATTTGTATGGATGACAGCTTCATGGTAATATGTCATAAGCCCAATCAATGCTGTGTTTCACTTGTTGATGATCTTGGAGAATGTCATTGAACCAGAGCTCATGAGGACTTGTCAGATATGGTTGTTGAACTGTTGAATACCTAAGGGGGAAACACATTAGTTTAAAAACACCACTGTATATGCAACTTGATGGTATAATTTACCTTCATCTGATACATGAAGGAAGGCCTGAGCTGTGTGCTCTTTAGTCTGTTCATTAGTTACATTCCATACTGCATCCTTGAGTGAGAACTGATCTCCATCCAGCATCCTAATCTTGGGCAAAATGTGGACCTCGAAGCCAGACATTGAGAATAAGAGTTGTGGGTCATCTTTTGAGTAGATGCTGACAAATGTGCCCTCCCACTTGATAGTAGTCAAGGACCTAGGTAAGCTCTGCTTGACATTCCAGAATACCACTCTCCCAAGGTTTACATCAGGCTTGATAAGCCTCACGTGACAGTCCCAAGGCCAGCAATGCTTGTTGTTATAACCAATGACATTGTTGTTGGTAGGATCAGGGTTGGCACTCAGGTATCACTGATGAGGTCATGAGCTTTGTTGGCAGTGAAACAGAAGAGAACATGAAGTTGATCAATGTAACAAGAGTACAGCTGAATGGGGTGACAAGCCTTCATGGCAGAATTGCGATATTGCAAGAAGTTGTTGGGCATCTGTGGTGGGCCTGCCATTTTGTTAGCTTGCTGGAGACCAAGGATGAGAAGATCAAGTACTAGACCATAATATTGGAAGGCAAAGGCAGAGAAATGCAGACCATGAATAAGGCCATATGTGTTGGTGTGTGCCATGTTCTTGTAGGTCAGGACAGTGTTGTTCTTGCTGTAATATAACCCACCAAATTGTGGTCCATGATCAAGTGGAGTAGATGGTTGAGAAGTGTCAGGTCGATCTTCTTGTAGACCTTGGAGAAGATGGTTTATCAGTAAGATTGTTGATACCTTGACACCACTTTGAAAATATGAGGTGAGTATACATTCCCCTGTGTACATGGTAGGATGTGGACTAACCTTGTACACAAGAAGGGAAGGAGGTTCGGTGTCTGCAGGTTTTATCCACACAGGGAAAAGTCAGTAAAAGTCAGTTTATCTGCCTCAAAAAATAGGAATTGGTTGAAGTACTGGAAATAAATCATCAGCTGTGTAAATAGAGTAAATACAGATAAGCTGACCACATCAGTGATTTTCTCCACTGGCTTGATGTCATAGCATGAAATACATTTGTCATAGGTGTTGAAGAACTTGATTCCAGCCTCCTTGAATGTGCACTGGGTCAAGGGCAAATGCCCAATATATGATAAACCTATATGTATGAGCTGAACTTGCCACCAAAGAAAGGGAACTGACTTACATTCATGAAGGTTGACCATAACTTTGCTTGATGAGTGCCAGTTTCTTACATTGTGACCAGTGCAATTTGGTGTTGGTTGATGAGCTGTAGCAGGTTGATGGGCTTGGTGGTTTTGCAGGTCCACTGATTGATGCTCAATAAATGCATGGAGCTCACTAGAACAAGTTTGAGCATGCAAGATGACATGGTGTCAAATGGAGACAGACATGAAGTCAAGGACCATGATCTGTCAAGACAGTCAGTTAAGGGAATGAAAGTCTGACTTACAAGGATGAGATTGATTTAAATTTGTGGTGACCAGTAAAGCCCATTCATGGTCTGTCCTTGGGATAGCTGTGCTCAGCTTACTTGGTGAGTGAGTGCTCACTGGCCATCCAGAATGGGCAACAGATGTCCACCAATATTACACAGTGATTAGCAAGGGGAGATGGTGGAGGAAAGAGACCATAAGAGCCTGGAAGGTGATTACAATCAGCAAGCATGCCAGTACCACAAGGCCTGGTGACATAAAGGTCAAGCATGGACCCACAGCCTTTGTGGCCCAACTGGTTTGAATAGTAAAGTGCTGGCAAAGGGAGTAAAGTGAGTAAAGTAGAAAAAAGCAGGGAATTTACAGAGAAATTTACAAGTAAGCCAGTTTGATTCTGAGGTGTAAATGTCAGCTGTAAATTTGAGTCAGTCAGTTAGTTGACAGAGTGGAGGAGGGCTGAGAGCACCCAGAGGGCAGCATTTCATCACTTTACCCTTATGGAATCAAAAAATTCCACACCCTGAGGATGCAGAATTCTTTGGTTTAACAAGGACTCCCCTGTTTACCATGCATCCTTACTAGTAGT
This sequence comes from Scleroderma citrinum, assembly GCA_029372045.1. Lineage (NCBI taxonomy): Eukaryota > Fungi > Basidiomycota > Agaricomycetes > Boletales > Sclerodermataceae > Scleroderma > Scleroderma citrinum. The sequence continues at coordinate 3,283,999 of JARFMN010000004.1, forward strand.
CGTTGCCAGCTGTACAAAAGATAAATCATATAATATATCCTGTTCATGTAAAATCCAATGGCTACATGGCTGAAAAACTACTACTAAGCATACCATTGTACCCATTGTTCCATCTCCCCTGCTATCAGTGTGTGCTCACCATTAGGTACAGTGGCTCAAAAAACTGTCTGCATGTTTGCATGTTTTACATTATCTATGACCAAACACAATAACCCCTAACCCTAGCCCTAACCCATGAGTGTATGGAATAACATATGTACTCTTGGCTTTCTATTGGTCCAAGAATCAACTGATGTGGATAAGAACTGATAGAATAGCAGCCATTTGAAAATGACATGTCATGCAGACAGTTTTTTGACTTTACAAAAATCCAACTATCTAGTACTCAGTATGAGCTCCTTTGGCCTTGATAACTGCTTCAACCCTTTTAGGCATGCTTCCTATCCATTTTTGACACTTTTCCACAGAAATCTTCCCCCACTCCACTACCACCCTTTCCCACAATTCATGAACTCCTGTAGGAGCACTCTCATAACCTGAGAGAGATTTTTTGAGGTGATTCCAAGTGTGTTCAAGTGGGTTGAGGTCTGGAGATTGTGCAGGCCAGTCTAGAAGCTTGATATCTTGCTCTTCAAACCATTTCTGGGCTCTTCTAGAGGTATGCTTGGGGTCATTATCTTGTTGAAAGATAATCTCATCTTCTGGAATTCCAGATTCCTCCATGCTTTGAAGCAACCCTTGCTCCAAAATGGCCACATACTGTTCAGCATCCATCCTTCCCTCAACCTCACTCAAGACTCCAACACCATTCCACCCTATACATCCCCAAACCATGAGTGAACCTCCTCCAAACTTGACTGTACCTTTGACCTCTCTGGAAATAAGGCCTTCACCCTTCTTTTTCCACACATACTCTTGTCCATCTGACCCAATCCTGTTGATTTTGGTCTCATCTGACCATATAACTCTTTTCCAGTCCTCCACAGTCCAATGCTGATACTTGAGAGCAATGGCTAACCTCTTCTTTTTGTGACCAGTAGAAAGCAATGGCTTTTTTTTCTTCACCACAGCCTTCAATGAGGCTTCTTTGAGGGTATTCCTCACTGTCTGAGAAGAAACAGGACTATCAACAATAGAGTTGATGAAATGAGTGGCTTGAACAGCATTTTTGACCTTGCCAGTAAGGATTTGCTGGACAATGGCCCTTTTGTTGATGGAGGAAAGCTTGGAAGGGCAACCACCATGAAGCCTAGGCCTCTCTGGTTGGATTTCCTGAAGAACCTGGGATACTGTAGACTTCCCTAGACCAGTCTGTGAGGCAATCTTTCTAGTAGACAGGCCAAGAGAGGCAAGAGAGATGATGTTTTGTCTTTGAGAGGTGGAAATGGATTTCATGATGATGATGAGAAAATGAGCAGAGGGTGGTGGGGTTTATATATGTTGGATGATACTCATTACATAAAGGTAACATAATAAAACCCTTGATGAATGTATGTAATGATATCACAGCATGCCAGGGTCAATATATATAATCAAAACTTTAAGTCAAACAACTGTCTGGATGACATGTCATTTCCAAATGGCTGCTACTCTATCAATTCCTATCCAAATCACTTGATTCATGGACCAATAGAAAGCCAAGAGTAAGTATGTCATTCCATACACTCATGGGCTAGGGCTAGGGTTAGGGGTTATTGCATTTAGTCATAACTAATGTAAAACATGCAAACATGCAGACAGTTTTTTGAGCCACTGTAGAAAAGTGATGGACATATGCAAGGAAAAGATCCAAACATGAAAAGTGAAAAATCATCCATAGCTAGGCCACAGAATGTCCCACTAGGCCATTCCTTGGCCAGTCACTCTGTGAACTCAAGCCAATGATCACTGAATCATATGGTCAGTATGGATGTGCAGTCAAAGATGGGGATCACAATGACTCATCAATACTGAACTCTGCCTCTTTATGGCTCAAAGCTAAGGCAACAAGACTATCATACCTATGTAGCTGGATCATTAACTCAGGCACACCAGCCCATATATCATGCCAACACCATTGGTTCACAATGTACCAACCTCTTGTCCCTCCCCAATCTGTTATTGTTGGAAATGGTATATCCATACCTGCAGTAGGAATGGGACATGTAAGTCTTAATCTAGAGCTCAATAATAACCACATCATGCCCACCATTCTCTGTGATGTCTACTACATGCCTGCCCTTGATGGAAATCTCTTATTAGTTCCCCACCTGGTGAAGTCAAACCTGGAAGTAATGTTCAGTTGCAACTCATGCCAGATCCTGAAGGGAGGTCAGATAATGGGCAAAGGGTGCCAATGCAACTCACTCTATTTGTAGCATTGATCAATAGCATCATGCCCTCATGTCACAGGCTGATCAAATGGCTATATGCATGGGCCCTCACCTTACCTCAATCTGAACTCCCCCTTATGGCTAGCATCTCATACAACAATGTCACAGGCTGGGCAGCTAGCACCACTGACTAGGACATATAAACATCCAGTCTATCCTGAAACTGGAAAAGAAAGGTATGATCAACAGCATGGTCATAAAAACTTGGAAATAGGTGAGAATAAATGTAAATCTTGCCTTGAAGGAAACAGCATTGCACTGCAATTCCCTGAAGTCAAAAGTCAAAAACCCAGAGATCCTACACAGGACATACTCAGATATCTGTGGACCCATGGAAACCACAGCCTGGAACAGATGCTGATATTTTGTCATGTTCATTGACACTTACTCCTATTGCCTTGTTATTGAACTAATTAAAGCTAAAGACCAAGTCCCAGTGCTCATAAAACAGTACCTTGAAAAGCTTAGGCAGAGATTTTTTTGCAGAAAGATGAATCACAAGCATTCCTGAACTAGATCTTTGCCTAAGGAGATGTTTCTGCACAGGTCCTCATGAATTTTTCCAGTGAAAGGGCATCCAACATGAGCTGATCAATGTCTACACACCTCAGAAAAATGGTGTATCAAATGAATGAACCACACACTGGTTGAATATGCTTGAACCATGTTCAGTGATGTAGGACTACCCAACACCTACTGGGGAATGCTATACTTTACACTGCACATGTCCTAAATTGTGCACCAACCCATGCACTGGCCCAAGATTTAACACTGCATGAAGCCTTTATGGAAAACAAATCATCAGTTGTGCATCTCAGAATCTTTGGATGCAAGACACATGTACACATACCAGATGAGAAATGGCACAAACTTGATGCTAAATCCATTGAATGCATTTTCCCAGGTTTTGCAGAAAACCAGAAGGCCTATGTATGCATCCACCAGTTTCCATCTGGCCATGTTTTCAAGTTCCACAGATGTCATTTTCAATGAAGGCAGCACTCCATTCCAAACCACATAAAATTCACATCAATCTAAATCATAAATTCAATGATTCAAACCTAAATGTTGAAAACAAAGCCATCAGCACCCAGAATGCTTCCTGAAACAACACAAAGGATCCAAAACTCACCTGCAGTGGGTGGAGAGACAAATATGGATGAAGAAACCTTAGATGAAGCCCTCATGGATGCAACATCCTTCAAGAGTGTTGAGGATGGTGAGGACAGGCTGTTGAGTGCAGTGGATGCACCTGATTGCAACAGATTGCTCCAAGTGGATTATTCAATCTGTGAAGTGGAAAGCAGCAGAAATTCCACCCAAAGGCAAGTCAGTGGCAGCCAATAGAATGGCAGGAAGCAAGGATGTACCTATGACAGCTATGTGAACTGTGCACTCACTCCTCTGAAGCCATACCCTGTCCCCATCCCCACTCCAGCCATTAGCAGGACTCACACAAATGCCTGTTAAGCTATTAGTTGAAAACCAGCCAGTGATGTCTCTTGCCAAGAATACTATTTTCCACAATCAAACAAAGCACATTGGTATTCATCACCACTACATCTTCATCAATGATGACAATCATCACCACCACCACCACCACCACCACCACCACCACCACCACCACCACTGCCCTCTGTCAATAATGCACCAACTGCAGCAATGATAAGTACATACCTCTGTTCAGTACCATAGCATTACAGTGACTCTGAAAACTGTTGCAATGTTTAAAAAATGTGCAGTAATCAAGCTATAGCATGTTGGTGTGGAAATCTTGCTTAGTAGTAGTGAGATGGTCAATGGCCTGTAGCCTGAGGTCCTGACTACCCACTGAGCCCTTGGTCATGTGATTTAGATACAAAATGGTGGAGATATGGACAGATGAAGTGACAGATGTCATTGCAATAGTTTTTGGACTTTTGATTAGAAACCTGAAATCTCATGGAAATGAGTTGTTATTAACAAACAAAGATATGGCTATAAATAGTTGTCTGAATTTGAAATAAAGTTTTGTACCTTAGTGTATCTTCCCTCTATCACCATGTAAACCTTATCTTAGACTCTACACAATACCATTCTTTTCTTGCTGGATTCTAGTCACTCCACATGATTTATTGTCTCTACTGATGTACATGCCTCTACTATGTCTAGACTTTGGTCCAAGCATTGTTACTCCCTGCAGAAGTCCACAAGTGATTGTCCATCCAAGCTTTCCTCCTTCAATATCTGTCATGTAGTTCACTTGATCACTACTGGACAGGCAGACAAGGTAGTCCAGGTGACCAAGGCACTCTCTATTATTGCCAATCAGTCCCTCAATCCTACTACCAGCTGTGAACACTTGAAAAAGGTTTAGATGAAGGCTGTTGTCAAACAGAAATGTCTTTCTAACTTCAAGATCTCTTCTACTAGCCTATTAGAAAGGCCCTGTTGTCCCCTTCTCCAAGTCCATGTCCTCCCATCTGACTCTAGGTGATGTATTTTGATCTTATAAAACCATATTATCCATTTCCATCCAGTCATTATGAGTATAGACAGTGTCTAGATGTTCTATATAATGCCTGACTGAGAGAAGAGGTTATTTCTGCTTGACAATAGCCTTTATCCTAGCCTTTTCAAGTGTCTACAGCTGGTAGTAGGATTGAGGGACTGATTGGCAATAATAGAGAGTGCCTTGGTCACCTGGACTACCTTGTCTGCCTGTCCAGTAGTGATCAAGTGAACTACATGACAGATATTGAAGGAGGAAAGCTTGGATGGACAATCACTTGTGGACTTCTGCAGGGAGTAACAATGCTTGGACCAAAGTCTAGACATAGTAGAGGCATGTACATCAGTAGTAGAGACAATAAATCATGTGGAGTGACTAGAATCCAGCAAGAAAAGAATGATATTGTGTTGAGCCTAAGGTTTACATAGTGATACAGTTGTGGACAAGCAAACACAGTGAATTTAGGGCTTGAATTATCACACTTGACTACAACTCTTTGACAGGCTAAAAATTATATAAATCATGTATATAGGACCTAATCATAAGATTTGCACAAGCCAATTTTTATTATTGTGACTTTTCAAAACTATGACCTCAAAAATTTGGCCACACTCAAAACAATTCATAAAAATCCAAAAAAAAAATAGAGTAAGCAACATTCATCAGTTGGATCATAATTATAGCCTCAAAAGGTTAGAAATGGAGGTGCTGAGAGCAAAAAAAGATGTGACAAGTTTGTGTTTGGAAAAAGGCTTGTGGACCAACTCTAACAAACATGAGCCATGGATGTCCACAAAAATGACCTATAGCATGGAACACTGCTGGTCTGCACAATCAGAAATGTCCTCTATTGAAGATGAATATGGCTTTCAGTGAATCAGAGTTAGATTCCAACTGCAACAATGGGCATCCAAGTAAAAAGGCAAGGGCCTGTACACCAAATCCAGAAGCTAAAATGGATGATGGTGAGGATGACTAGAAGCCTGCCACAGTCTTTGACAGTCTTAAATTTATTGCCAATGATAGCAAGTCCTTTGACAAGGAGTCTATTGTGAAGGATACTGCTGACATGTTCTCAAACATCAGTGAAGACAAACTCTATGCTCAGCTTATTTCTCTGGCAATTGATGCTGGTGATGATCTCTCTGACAAGACTTGGCTGCCTTCAAAGAATGCCATGCAAGCTACCCAACAAAGAAAGTCCTCTGAGAGGCCAAAGAAATACAAGAAAGGACCAGATGTTGGCTCTAAGTCAGCACACACTCAATGACACTATCAGGATCTTTTGAAGAATCAGACAACTCTTACAGACCTTGGTTTCATCTGCATTCCTCACCCTCAAAGTCAAGCTCTATCACCAGACAGTCCATCACCTTCAAGCCCTGGCTGTGCTTCCCCTAATGAGTGCAATACTTTTAGCATGCTGCAGACTCAGGACTCAGACTTAGAGAACTGCCCTATTCAATCATCTCCCCATTTTCACAACTCTTCTGTGGCCATTGAGCCAGACCTTCTAGAGAATGTCATTGGACTTCTTCAGAATATGAAAGATCTTTGGGAAGACAAGCTGGAGGAGCAGGATTGTGATGGAGTTGAGGTCTGCAGCTGGGAGGAACTGCAAAAACAGATCAAGAACAATCTTGAAAAGGGTGCAAAGACCTCACCCTTGTCTCACATTAACCAACTCATGTTAATCTGGAATTTTGCAACCCTGCAGCTGAAGGGCTTTGGACAGATCAAGGCAAGTCTCAAAATTGCACAACAGTAGCACAAAGGTGAAGGAAACTATTTCACACAAAAGATTAGGGCACTTGCACACCACTATCAGGTGTTCAAGCAACTTCCTATCAAGAAATATGGAGGTCAGGCAAATACATTGAATTCTCTCAAAGACAAGAAGCTTCAACTTGCTGCACATAAGTGGTTGAGCTGTCAGGAAATGGGTCAGATCACTTGCTGATGCTTCCAACATGCCCTTAATGATATAATCCTTCAATCCTTGAACATCAATCTTGCCAGATCACTTTGTGAGCATCTGCACAATGTTGGTTAATGAAGCTGGGCTGGCAGTGCATGAGATTAAGGAAGGATGTGTACATGGATGATCATGAACATGAGGATGTGAAAAATTATTGCTGAGATGTTTTCTTATCTGCAATGGCTGCCTTTAAATGCTGTATGGTCCACTTTGAAGGACCAGAACTGTCCTGCACAGAGCCAAACTCAGGGCTTGGAGAAAAGAAGGACATTGCAAATTTTCATAACAAGTGTTACTTCCATGGAAACAACTTCAAGACACATGCATAGTGAGTGTTTGTGCACATTTTATGGGCTTATTAGTGACTTTTACCTGGTCAGCAGTTGTTGCAGAGGAAAGGGAGAGGCCACATTATTCATGTTTCTGGATTCATAAATGCTGAAGATGGAAAATTGATGCATCACAATGAGCAAGGGGGCATTGCTGAAGAAGCAAGGGAGATAATTTATCTGGGTGCAAATGGTGACACATGGTGGGACATAGAGCAGTTGCCAATTCACATTTTTGAAGCTGAACACCCCAACTGCACATCTCTTTTTATATTTGACCAGTCATCTGCTCATGCATCATTGCCACCAGATGCATTGAAAGCATTTGAAATGAATAAGTCCAATGGAGGAAAACAGTACATACAATGTGATACAATTATTCCATAGAGTAATCCTGCTGTGGAATTTTGTGACAAGCTCCAAAAAATGACTTTGCCTGATGGTCAGCCTAAGGGGCTTCAACAAGTCCTTCAAGAATGTGGATTTAATGTTCAAAAAATGTGTGCCAAATGCAGCCTTGTCTGTCCATGGGAGAACACAAGCTGCTGCATGGCATGTCTCTTGAGCAGGCAAGATGACTTCTCAAACCAATTGTCAATGCTAAAGACTGTCATTAAAGATGCAGGGCATAAATGTATTTTTCTCTCAAAATTTCATTGTGAGCTTAACCCAATCAAGATGGTGTGTATTTCAATGACCTTTACAGTGACTCCAAAAACCCTTTCCATAACTAACTCTAATGGCAGTGCACAAAGTGCACTGCCAAACACATGAAAATTGATGCTATGCTTTGGTGAAGTTATAAATAGTACATACTCTTGGCTATAATATTGCCCCCTAAGTCATGTGATTTCATTCACACAGTTCAGAGATATGGGCATTTTAAAACAGCAAGTCCATGGAAAGGGTTTTTTCACTTTTGAATTTACAAGGGCATTTGAATATTATCAGTACTTGGTATATTCACCTTTTGCTCTAAGCACTGCCTGAACCCTTCTAGGCATACTCCCAATTAGTTTCTAACACTCCTTCACTGATATCTCCTTCCACTCCACCTGAACTCTCTCCCATAGCTCATGAATTCTGTTATGATTTCTCATCACATAGACTATTTCCTAATCTCTTTTCTGTTGATTCCACTTCCTATGCTTACAAATATCCAACAGACTCTTCAAGGACATTCTACAATATTCTGCTCCATGTACATCATCTTATGTAACCAGGGTTTTACTTACCACTCCATGCTCCACTTGACTATGTCATTGGAGTTTCTTACTGGAGATAACCCCCCACTCTTTGTACCACCTCCATGTATATTAGTCTATGGCAGTAGGGCTACAATCCCTATCAAAATTCTACCTTGTCATCCATACATTTTTGCTCAACAGAAGTGTTCTTCTGTTCATATAAGCTCTAAGATCATCCACACAGGTGTCTGTATCATTCAATGTTAATTATCTTGAAGTCATCTTCAAGATCATCCATCAGCATTTAGCATAGAAGGTCATCATGCCATCATAACTGAGTTGCTGGTGTAACAAAAGAATTTTGATCAACCTGACTCATGGTACATTTGTCATCCTATGAACAACACTTACCACTCTCAAAGAAACAAAAGCCCTTCAAGGAAACAAGCAACTATGACACATCGTAGGCCCATCTATCCATTAACTTCAACCTCCCTTTGTGCCTTTGCACAAAGTATCCTAATCATTTCATCCATCTGACAATGGGCTATCAAACCCTGCATCAGTCATCCCAGCTTCTACCATGTCCAGAGATGATTGTCCCCTGGTCTCTCCTAGACCAGGTTGAATCACTGGACCATCCACCTATGAGGACAAAACCTGCACATTTCCCCACAGGTTCCCTCCTCCCTCTCTTATAACTTCTTCAGTGCCAACAATCCAACTATCACCCAAAGTCACACCACACCCCTCTACATACCAATCCCCTCCACTGGCAGTACTCAGTGAGTTGGAGGATGATTCTGATTTTGGACTAGCCTCAGATAATCCATCTGAAAATGTCTATATTCCCATGCTAGCCAAAACCACCATGACTGAACAGCTTGCACAGGCTACTGCTTCCATGGGTCTGACTGATCCCTTTGCAGGATGCAACCCTACTGCAGCTCAGTTAGCTCAATGGTATGAGTCAACCTACTCACACCCCAGAGTTGTACAAGGACCATTCCCTCTAGCTCCCAGAAAAGGAAAAGCCAAAGCTGTCAACAACAACAACAACAACAAACCTACTTCATTAAAAGAAATCCTCATCAATAAACCCCCAACCTTCAATGGCTCCCACCAGGAGTTCAGCAGCTGGTTGGTCTCTGTCAAGACTTACCTCAGAGTCAACTGCCACATCTATAATGATGACACCAAATGCATCACTTTCATGCTGTTGTTCATGACAAAGGGGAGTGCAATGGGATTTCAAGAAAACTATGTAGTCAACAACTGAATGGACAAAACCAGGTTCTTTATCCTTGACACCTGGTCTACTTTCAAAAACAAATTAAAAAACCAATTCCAAATCAGTGACATCAAAGCAATGGCACTCATCCATCTGTTGGTCATCAAACAAGGAAAGAGAATGCTTGATGAATACATTGCCAACTTTGACAATTGTTTGGCAAAAGTGGGGCTGACCATGAAGGATGCCACTGCTGCCACCTTTTTCAGTAAGGGCCTCAACCCTTCAATGAGCAAAAGGATCTTGGATCAAGGAGTGATCCTGCAAACCATGCAAGAGTGGAAAGATGCAGCAATCTCCATCAGGGCAAGTATTGCAACTTGGAAGGTCTTTACTGAATCTAGCATGCAACAAGACTGAAGTTTCCTGTGGAAGAACACAAGGAAGGAAGAGCCAGTCAAAGATCCTAACACTATGGATGTTGACAAGTCCCAACAACATCAACCTCACACCTGTCAAGCAGGAGTGTGCTTCAGCTGTGGGAAGACTGGGCATTTCTGGAACAAGTGTCCCAATGATAAAGCTGCCCACATTAGGCAGATAAAAGAAGAACTGAAGAGGTTGAAGAGCAAGGATGCACCCAACCCTTCACCTTCAGGTGTGTCCTCAAAGGATTTTCATTAGGGGAACAAGGTGCTGTGCCAAGTTCCCCCCTTACTAATTCTTGTAAAGTAGGAATCATAAACAAAGTTTACCAATACAAGCAAGATCATTTTATCCCATCTCTCACAGGAATTATCTACTTAACAGAATTTGAAAATACAGCAGTATGGATGCTAATTGACTCTAGTGCTGAGACAAATCTAATCGATGAAAGGGTTGTTGACAAGCATGGACTCAACAAGCACAGAATTGAAGACCTGTTTGAGGTTCATGGGATAGCAGGACCCACCAGATGAATGATTACCTACATTGTCTCAGTAAAGGTAAAAATATGAGGAAAAGAAACTTGCTTAAGGGCATACATTTCCTGGCTAACAGGTTGGGAAAGATTAAATCTAGGTATGCCCTGGCTATGAGAAGAAAACCCAATTATAAACTGGAAAACCTGAAAACTTATTGGCTTTGATATCAAAGATGAAGATCTACAAAAGAAACATTCAGATGCCCCAGTATTCAACAGGACATCAATCTTGACTAAGTTGGAAGTGGCCCAGGAACAAAAAATGGTAGGACTACCAGACAAGTACACTGATTTCTCTACAGTGTTCTCAGACCAGAGAATTCCCCTACCCTCTCACCAAGAAGGATTGGACCACAAGATCTGTTTAAAACTGGATTTCATCCCCAGGAGGTCCATCCTCTATTGGTTGGCCCAAGATGAACTGGTCAAATTGGACACTTTCCTCACTGAGAACCTCAAGTGTGGCAAAATACATCCATCAAAGTCTCAACAAGCATCCCTGGTATTCTGCATTGGCAAGAAAGACAGAAAGAAATGTTTAGTCCAAGACTACCAGTACCTCAATGCCAACACCATTGCCAATTCATACCCCCTTCCCAATGTAAAAACCCTCCTAGATGAACTTGCCAAATCCAAGTACTTCATGAAGTTTGACATCCACTGGAGTTTCACAAACATACATATTAAGGAAGGTGACAAATGGAAATCAGCATTTGTCACTTCAAGAGGGCTGTATGAGCCCATGGTAATGTTCTTTGGACAAACTAATTTCCCACCAACTTTCCAGAGATATATGGACCACATGTTCACCAATATGAGAAAAGACAAGAAAGTGGTTATTTTTATGGACAATACTGCTGTCCATGCAAAAACCTGAGAAGAGCTTCAAGTACACATACAGGAGTTCCTCACCATCACCTAAAGTGAAGGCCTCCACCTCAAACTTAGCAAGTCAACATTTGAAATGGAGAAACTCAACTTCCTTGGGTATATCATCACACACAGCAAGTATGAGCTGTCCCCAGTCAAAACTGGTGCCATTAGTGAATGGCCTATCCTGACAACCCTAAAACAAGTACATAGTTTTATTGGGTTTTGTAACTTTTACTGGATGTTCATTCCCAGGTTCTCACAAATCACATGACCCCTTCATGACTTGAGTAAAAAGGGTGTCACTTTTCATTGCGATCAACCCTAACAAACAGCATTTGACAAACTGAAGCAATGACTGATGGCCTCACCAGTCCTGTCACTGCTGGATTTTACTAAACCATTTGTTGTTCACACAGATGCTTCAAAGCTTGGCACCAGTGCCACACTCTCCCAACATGATGATGCAGGGGTTCTCCACCCCTGTGCATTCCTTTCCCAATCACTTGTTGGTGCAGAACAAAACTACCAGGTGTATGACCTGGAACTTCTAGTGGTAATATGGACCTTGAAGCATTGGTGGCCCTATTTACTCTCCCCCATTTCCCTCACTTTGGTGTATACTGATCACCATAACATCCTTTATTTCCAACAGCCACAGAATCTTACCCCTTGCCAAGCCCAATGGCAGGTGACATTGCAAGAGTACCCAATCCATTTCATGTACTTACCAGGCAAGTGGAACATTCTCCTGGACATGCTGTCTTGGATGCCCCATTTCAGGGAGGAGGTCCCACTCCCTCAAACCCTATTGCCAGATTCCCTCTGTCTTTTCCTGGTGGCAGAAGAGGGGGGTAGCACTAGTTCTTTTCCTTCACCTACACATAAAAAACCATTAACTACCACACAGAAAACACAAAATCTACTCTAAACCCACTCACTCCCCCTTTTATTCCACAAAACACTACTATACACATCCTTTCCAATCCTCTAAAAGAAAAAATCATAAAACAAACAGAAAACCAAAGAAATAAAAATGGCTTAATATATGTACTGGAGAATAGGTGAAAAGAGGTGTTGAGGGAGTACCATGATGGACAAACCAATGGACACTCTGAAGTTTGGGCAATGACAAAGAAAATGTCTCAACATGTCTTCTGGCCCTGGATGTACACTGACATCAGGGAATTTGTCCATGGTTGCATGGTCTGTCAAGCAAATAAAGTCAATACTCACCTGACAGCCCCACCACTCATTCCTATCCCAATAAAAACTGGCCAGCTGCTGTTCAAGTCCATTTCAGTAGATCTAGTTACCAATCTGCCCTCAGCTTGAGGCTTCAACTCCATACTCACAGTCATCAATCAAGGACTGATGAAGGTGGTCATATTCATCCCAACAGTAAAAATGGCAGATTCATATGAAGTTGCCCAACTCTTCCATACACATGTATACTCATGGTTTGGGTTACCCAATGCAGTCATTAGCAACCACAGACCCCAGTTTGTCTCTGCATTCACACAAGACCTCTACCACTCACTAGGAATCAAGTTGCATGCTACTACCACTTACTGCCCCCAGTCCAATGGTCAAGCTGAATGGCTCAATCAGGAACTCAGCATGTTCCTGTGGATGTTTGCCTTGGCTAACCCTGACAATTGGTCAAAGTACTTACCAGATGCCAAGTTCACCCACAACAGCTGAATCAGCTTGGTAACCAGAGAAACCCCCTTTGCTCTTCTTTACAGATACAAGCCAACCCCTTACCCTAGTGATGTGGCCAATGATGCCACTACCACCATAACATGACTAGAAACCCTCACCCAAACCAGAGATTGGGCATTATTAAACTATAAGGCCACACAGGAAGAAGTTGCCAAATGTCACCAAAATGCTTCCTATCACAAGTTTGTCATTGGCAATAAGGTATGGCTGGAAGGGACTAACCTGAATATGGTAACCCAGTCCTGAAAACTCTCTCCAAGGCATTTAGAACCATTTACCATAATGGAGAAGCTCTCTCCTGTCAACTACTGGTTAGAGCTCTCAAGAGCCTGGAAGATCCATGATGTTTTCCATGCCACCCTTCTCACCCCTTACATCAAAATGGTGATCAATGATGGAACTCCACCTCCTCCACCACCTGACCTCATTGATGGAGTAAACAAATGAGAAGTGGAGTGGATCATAAAGCACTCCACAGATAAGCAAAAGAAGGAAACCCAATATTGGGTTAAGTGGCACAGTTACCCTCATTTGGAGAACATGTGGGAGCCAGCAGAAAACCTTAAGAATGCTAAGTTTCTCCTCCATGAATATCAGCAAACTCATCACCTCCCACTCACTATCTTTCAATGAGTGACAGCTACACCACCCCTCCAAACCCCTTCAACTATGATCTGCTCTCCTGTTCCCCTTTTCCATCCTTCTCCAATCTCTTGGTGGAACCCCTCCACTGGGGACCTCAATCCATTTCACACACCACCAGAGCCCATTTGTTATCTGTCCCTGCTGCAATTGCCAAAGGGAAGTCTTGCACCTCCCCCAAACACCAGAATACATTCACCAACTCACTTCCTCAGCAAGAAATGACCCCTCACCCTGCTTCTGGCCATGCCACCAAGTCTATTTGTAAACACACATCCCCCTGCCCCCTTGCAGATGATCTGGCACAACCAGGCTCCTCTACCACCACCACATCAGGTCAAAAACCACCCACAGTTATCATCACCACCAACAACCCCATACTGGACATTGCTGCTGCCTCCTCTGCCCCATTATCAAGCTTCATCCCTCCCACAAGCCAACCATCTGTTGATGAATTCATCAGTTACAGCAGGATCCTTGCAGGCTATTCAACATGGGAGGCATTGGGATGGCACTTTAGACCAGACAACAACTACTTATGGGTGCTGTCTTTGGTCTTCCACAATGCCAAGAATATAGGATAATGGTTGATGGAGTTGGCAGATACAGCAGACAGCATGTGGGAGGAGACAACAGGGCTGCAAGTGGACAAGATGATGGGAAGTACAGTTATCAAAGCAATGAGTACTCAGTCTGCAATTGTGTCCATCATGCACATTGACTACAGACCTCCTCTCATACAGTCATTTCTATCATTTCTTTCCAGAAGAACCATCTCCCTGGAGTCTACCAACCTTGATCACTATGGTCTGGGACCAACTCATCCAAGCCCAATGAGTATGCAAACTGGCAAGGGAAAGGCAAAAGCATCAGGTTCCCCATGTATCCCCCCTCTTCCCCACTTCATGCTTCACAACACCACAGCTGCACAAGTTGCAGTTATACATGCATCAAGGGATGTCCCAGGCAAGGAAAATACTAGGAATGATGAGGACACAGGCTCTCCCACCCCCACCTTCTCCCAGGTTGCCTACAGTTTCACCTGCACCCTTTGTGATGCTACTGGAGGAGCCATCAGCTACTGGCTTCCATTTCTAATGAAGCTGCACAATCTTCCCCTCTCCAAAAAAATTTCTAACTCACTCACCTCCACACTCCCCTTTCCTAATGAAGCCTACTCCCAGTCCCACATATGATGACTCTCAAGGTTCTACTATGCAGCAGAACCTTGGTTCCCACCAATCACCCCCTTTGCCCCTTCACCTGCTATCATTGCCACCACCTTGGCCACTGGTCTACTGACCATGACTCCTCCTGGCCACAGTGGAACCTCAGCAACCACAACCCCACCCCTCCAGAACTCAGCAACTATTATCACCAGTAAACTTCCCTCAAGGGTCTTTCAGCCTAAATGGGGGGGTAATGTTATGATTTCTCATCACATAGACTATTTCCTAATCTCTTTTCCATTGATTTCACTTCCTATGCTTACAAATATCCAACAGACTCTTCAAGGACATTCTACAACATTCCACTCCATGTACATCATCTTATGTAATCAGGGTTTTACTTACCACTTCATGCTCCACTTGACTACATCATTGGAGTTTCTTACTGTGGATAACCCCCTGCTCTTTGTATCACCTCCATGTACATATATTAGTCTACAATGGTAGGGCTATGATCCCTATCAAAATTCTACCTTGTCATTCATACATTTTTGCTCAACAGAAGTGTTCTTCTGTTTGTATAAGCTCTAAGATCATCCACATGGGTGTCTGTATCATTCAACATTGATTATCTCAAAGTCATCTTTAAGATCATCTGTCAGTGTTTAGCATAGAAGGTCATCACACCATCATAACTGAGTCACTGGCATAACAAATCCCATTAGAGGGGTTTTCATGCCTTGCAAGCCTTCTTTTCAGATAACCCCAGAGATGTTCAATGGGGTTAAGATCAGAGGATTGTGCAGGCCATACCATGGTCCCAAACTCCTGCCCTTCTAGCCAATCTCTAACCTTTTTGCAAGTATGCTTGAGATCATTGTCTTGCTGAAAGATGATATTAGATGGATTGAGACCATAATGCTCCAATGTTTGTTGAAGCTCATCCTTCAAAATCTGAAGGTAAAGATCCCCATCCATCCTACCATCAATCTTGGTAGCATAGTCAACACCCTCCCAAGTCATACAACCCCACATCATCAAGGAATCCCTTCCAAACTTGGGAGTTCCCTGTATCAGCCTATCATTAAGCCCCTCACCTGCCTTTTTCCAAGCCCACTTGCATCCATCTGACCCTAGGTGATTGATTTTGGTCTCATCAGATCATACAACCCTCTTCCAGTCATCTATAGTCCAGTCCTTATGGGTATAAGCAAAATCCAAGCAAGCCTTGCAATGTCTAGCAGAAAGAATAGGACATTTGGTCTTGACTACAGCCTTTATACCAGATTTCTTCAAGTGAAGGTGAACAGCATTGGCAGAGAGAGGCTGGTCAATGATATTGACAAGCACTTTGGTGACTTGAACTGCATTTTCAGCCTTGCCAAAGGTGATAAGATGTTGAGTATAACAAATATTGACAGAAGAAAGCTTGGAAGGATGCTCTCCAATAGCCTTAGAAAGGGTAGAACACTTCTTTAAGCAAAGTTTTAATACAGCAGAGAGGCTGACACCAACTTGCTTGGCAATAGCTTCACCAGAATGGCCAGACTCAAGCAAAGAGAGAATGGTGTTTTGTTGAGTAAGAGAGAGGGATCTAACCATGATGGTGGTTGAAAACAAGAAGTGTGTGAACTTTTTAAACTCAGACATATGGTTTACATGTGTATCTTTGTTTGTATCAACAGACAATAGCAATTATAGAATGTTTTGAATAAGATCCTAGTTACCAATTCAAAAGTGAAAAGACCCTTTCCATGGACTTGCTGTTTTAAAATGCCCATATCTCTGGACTGTGTCAATGAAATCACATGACTTAGGGGGCAATATTGTAGCCAAGAGTATGTACTACTTATAACTCCACCAAAGCTTAGCATCAATTTCCATATGTTTGACAGTGTGCTTTGTGCACTACCATTAGGGTTAGTTATGGAAAGGGTTTTTGGAGTCACTGTAATTCTTGCATATCACTAATTATATTGTAGTACTGGGGCTGGTGCAAATCTCACTACCAAGAAGTTGTGAAGAACATGGTCAAGGAGGCAAGGCAATGTGCACACAAGCAGCTTGACACATGTCCAACTGAGGTTATCTGACAGTTCATCAATCAATCATGGCATTTTATGAGTGCTTATCAGTTTGGTCTTATGGGAAAGGCAGCAGAGTGGGCAGTTAGGAAGCAGAAGCAGCATTCCCAGGTCTCTCAAGCTGCAATGCTGTCAATTGAAGCAGTCCTTAATGTCATCTAGACTAGTTACAACAGTGCATAAACTTGGCCGAAATTTTGGCCAAACCAAAAAGTCATGGGAATAACTTCACAAGTCTGTTTTTCGACATATTTTGACCGTCCGAGCTCGAATCTGGCCTTAGATTTTTACAAACATTTCATATGCTTGCTGTACCAAATTTACCCTGTTTGCTTGTCCGCAACTGTACTGTATCCAAATAAACCCTTACGTGCCAGAATGGCTTGCCAGGCCAACACTCAGCTTTGCAGATGCTTTTCATGACTCGATTTGACAGACAATGAGGCACACCATATAATTACACGCGTTGGTGGATAGAGGAACGACACATTGAAAAAAGAGACACTGTAATGTACTATCTGTAAGCAGAACTGATTACGAGGTCACTGTAAGCCAACGTTAACAAGGGCGGATCACACATAAAAAGGAATCTTACTATAGCTGGCAGGATCAATGTGATCCGGCAATTCAGGAACAGCAACTTCGAAGCGGGATTGAATAGCAGCCATTACTTGTTGGTCGCTTTCACTAGAAACATAGGTGATAGCGAGTCCCTTGGTACCAAAACGCCCAGCACGGCCAACACGATGAAGATAACTGTCAGCGTCTGGAGGACAGTCATAGTTTATCACGATGTTGACACGCTCCACATCAATGCCACGACCGAAGATATCGGTTGCAACAAGTATACGCTTTTCGAATGCCTTGAAAGCGGTGTAACGTTTGATGCTTATGGTACAATGAGAAAATATCGACAGTAATGACATAAATACCTACCGCTCTTCCTGTGCAATTGAGGAATGGATGCTGATGGAGGGGAAATTGCACGAGACGAGCAGCTTGTCCAACTCGATAGCACGTGCAACAGATTTAACGAAGATTACGACCTGTCATACTTAAGAAATCACTCCAACCCAGCCACAAAATGCTTTACCTGGTTGAATTCGAGAGTATCCAACAACTCGTTCAGCTTCCTATTCTTGCCATTCTCATCCAACTTGACGTAATGCTGTTGCAAGCCGTGCAAGGTCAACTTGGTCTCATCATCGACGAATATTTCGAGAGGCTACGGTTATCGGAAGAATGTGAGGATACGTCGCAAAAACACATAAATGACAACTTGCGTTCGCCATGAACTTCTTGCAGGTGACACGGATATCCTTTGAGAGCGTGGCACTGAACATCATAACTTGCTTGTGGTGCGGGGTTGCACGGAAGATCTCTTGGACATCCCGACGCATGTCTGCAGAGCAGAGAAGGAGCGAGGGCAGTTAGACTCAGTGGTGGCGGACGGAGACACCCAAGGTAGCCGAATTTCGCTTTGGACTAACCGAGTTGTTCAAGCATTTTGTCGCACTCGTCCAAAGTGAAGTGCTTCACATTTTTGGCATCCAAGATCTTGTCCCTAACGAGTGCATTCAACCGTCCAGGAGTGGCAACCACGATGTGCGGGCACCGGCTCTTGTCACGTAAGATTTCAGCGTCCTTTTGAACAGGAGTACCGCCGTAAAAGGTGTGGACTCTGACGTCGGGCATATATTTCGCGAACCGAGTGTACTCGTTTTTTATTTGGAAAGCAAGCTCCCGGGTATGGCAGAGGACGATGACGGATACCTCGCCATTTACGGGCTCCAACTGTTGCAACGTCGCAAGGACAAAGACAGCCGTTTTACCGTGCCCCGACTTTGCTTGACAGAGGACGTCCATTCCCAAGACAGCCTGAGGAATGCATTCTTGTTGAACTACGCAAGATTAGTGGATGACGATGCAACCGTGCGAGAGAAGTCACCTTCTGATGGATGCTCGAAACCCAGGTCACTGATAGCCCGTAGCAACTCTGGCTTCAACAAGAAGTCCCTGCACGACACAGGTGTGTTAGCTCGAGCCATTCATCGGTGAGAACATAATCATGCCTGAAGCCTGTCGAATGTATACCGGAGAAATTTTTCTTTTCTTTTTCCCCGTCTCCATCAACCGCTGTTGAAACAGCGCCATTCGTAGCATTTGCAACAGCCCCGTTGGGGACGACATCGTCTTCGTCCTCGTAGTTGACGAGATCCTCGTTGTCGTGCAGACTCATCGTGGTTGAATGTTACAAATAACTTAGGATGGGGAGGGTTCAAGGATGGTTGCTGCTGAGTAGCGCTGTCGGGGGTGACGGAGTTTGAAAATCTCGGTGGCAAAAGTACAACACAATCTATCCTAGTCAAATCCTAATTAGAATATGGTCGCCAGAGCACCATCGTCACGGCCATCATCCATGGCAGCCAAGAGCTTGTTGCTTGGACCGTTCTTTCCAAACGTGAATCCTACCCAGACACCCCTCGATCCAGGCTCCTCTTTTTCTCTCACTTTCTCTACATTTTTTTGTTTCTCCTTCACCTCGGCATATTTCGCCATGTCCTCAGGGGATGTGAAATCGTCATAGTATCCCGTATCAATCTCCGAATCCAGTGCGGGAACGAATGGAGCACGCGTGGAACGCAAGTCTTCCCATTCGACACCCTCGAAGAATGGATGGCCAGACACTTGTGTCAATGAGGAATACCGCACACTCGTATGAGATATGAGCCTGGATCAGGTTTAGTCGCATTCGGTAGTCTTCAGAGATTCTCACCTTGTCACAGCGTCCCATGCGATATCCGACAAATTAAAAATGAGGTCCTCAGGCTTGTCATACTCAGGTCTTCGCAAGACTTTGGTCCAGTTCTTGAGATTAGTCCAAGTTTCTTCGGGTGTACCTCCGCTGAATGGAGGAAATCCAGCCAGAAACTCGAACAGGATGCATCCCAAGGACCAGTAATCAACGGAATACGTGTATGGCTTGCCGCGTAGAACCTCGGGTGCCATGTAGTCCGGTGAGCCGACGATAGAATCAGCGTAGCGAGGATCCTCGCGTCGAATAGAACGATAAATAGATCGTCTCTCGAGCGTGGATCGATAGACAACTTGATTGTCCTTGACCTTGTCGAGCTTTGGAGAGGTCAGAACTCGTGAACCGACAGAATGTATCAACCTCACCTTTATCTTGAGTGATTCTATTCGCCTGGGATTCAGAGCGCCAGTTGCCAAACCAAAGTCAGTGAGTTTGACATGGCCTGTACCATCCACCAAGAAGTTCTGTGAGAGTAAGGTAAATGCAGGGCGACCAACCCGATTAATGAGCACACCTCTGGTTTCAAATCGCGATGGATATATCCAAGTTTGTGAAGCTCGTTCACGCCAACGAACATCTCGCTGATGTAAAATCTAGCGTGTTCTTCCTTCAACACTCCAGAGTTATTGAGGAGGGTTCTGAAGTCGCCGCCTGGGACATACTCCATGGCTAGGTACACATTCTCAGAGTCCTGGAATGCGTACAACAGACGAACGAGCCAGGGCGTCTTGGTTGCAGTCAAAATGTCGCGCTCAACCAAGACATGCCGTACCTTGAAGGGAACATCATGAGCGTCTCACACAACGGCGCAAGACTCGACGTACTTCGTCCATCTTTGATAAGGTCCGTTTCCGCATCTTTTTGAGTGCGCATACCTCTCCAGTTTCTTGCTTTCTGGCTAAGAAGACTTCACCATATCCACCCTGTCCGACCTGTGCAATGATGTGAAACTGTTCCACCTTGAGCTTCGCCCGACGCTTTCGCAACAATACGCGCTCTCGACCACAGTATGACTTGAATTCAGCAGTGTATTCCGCGGCGGTGAGCTGACGTTTGGACGTATCTGCATCGAATCGCGCTCTTCTGTCCTTTCGCGCAGCGATATACCCCAAACTTTGGAAATAGTAGTCCAAGAAGTCTGTGATCAATGAAGCCGATCGGCCATATGATCCAACTCGAAAGGGAGGAACCCGTAC
This sequence comes from Scleroderma citrinum, assembly GCA_029372045.1. Classification (NCBI taxonomy): domain Eukaryota; kingdom Fungi; phylum Basidiomycota; class Agaricomycetes; order Boletales; family Sclerodermataceae; genus Scleroderma; species Scleroderma citrinum. Next base: position 3,305,052 of record JARFMN010000004.1, read on the forward strand.
ACAGCTGCGCCACTGTTGCCTTTCGCTTGACCTCTGAGCTCTCCAGAAGTTCTCTCTCCCAGAGTTTCAGCCCACCCTGCTTCATTGTCGTAGCGTTTTTCGTCGTGTCCATACTGATATCGTCGTGCCAATGTGGGTGATCTCCCCTCGCCGTCCCCATGTGGATATCACGAAGTCCCATCGTTATGCCTCTGGCGGTGTCCATGTGGATATCTTGATAGTGCGATTCTGCATTTTTCTTCGCCATTCTGTAGTGGTTGGATATGGTGTTCAAGTCGAAGTGGCATTCGCGTCTTGTAATTACACCATGAGACATACACACGTTGATCTCACAGCCATCCTTGCAGAACCGAATCCCCAGATCGACCTGAAGCTCTCTGCATACGAGATATCTACAGGAAACTTCCTCAAGGCTGTTACAAACTATACTAATCGTGCGATCGCTGAGATCACGAAACACAGAAATGCACAAGAGGCAGACAAGAGGCGTCTTGCAGAGAGGATCCAAGCCGTGGAGGCAGAAACAAACCAATGCAAGGTAAAAGAGATCGAGTTGTTGGCTGGTATGATATCCATTTGTTCTTCTGGGTGGCCCCTTGAGTAAATTTCCCAGTCTTAAACAAGGAGCAAGAGGAAAGACGAGACTCTGAGCAGTCCGTCGCTGCACTCAAGCGCCAATTGGCGTCCATGCGCGAAAAGTGTGGAGCTATAGATGTAGAAATTGAACAATACCGTGCCATCACGTCAAACCTTGACCGAGGTAAGGCAGCTCTCGCTTTCCCATCGCATTGACGATTGACAACATGCAGAAAGAAGGAACGAAGAAAAGGTTCTCAATACTCATGCTGCCCAAGTAGCGGCCGAGCTCGCAGCCTACCAGTCGTGGCTACATTGTCACATAGATGGCATCGAGACTGACCAACTTCTCATACGCTTCTCGCATGTTGATGAGGTCAATCTGGATCGTGAATTTAGCTTTGTCCTCGATGTCTCGGAACCGTCATACAACAGTTCGTGTCATTCACCATATTTCTGCTGCTCAAGTTCTCACCTGTTTTTTTCTTGCAGTCATTACGACGACACCTCCTTTGCCTGAATTGCCTATTCTTTTGAATGAGCTCAAGGAGACAGGAAATATATACCGTTTCATCAAACTCATGCGTGTGGCATTCTCAGAATCGCTACACCATCATTCGTAGAGTATTCGTGATCGACATGTATTCATCATTCACTAAGACCACCGCCGTCCCACCCCGTCTTGTCTCTAGCCCCTCCTGCACTGCCTAGCTTAACCTTTGACTTTGCTTTACGTCCTCCCAGTTCTTTGTACATCTCCCGCATTTCAACTTTATTAGGGCGACTTTGGGCCTCTTCTTCCAACCTCCATTTTTCCTCGTTCCTCTCCTTCGGTGTCTGATAACCATCTCTGGATGGGGAGTTGTGACCAGAACCGCGCGAATGTATTGGGTTCGAGGGAGCCACCTTGTTATTGGCTAGATTCAAGTACGCAAGACGCTGTGGACAAAGCTGCAGATCGATGGTGCCACGAGAGGATTAGAGACCTACCCAGTTCTCTTTGGACTCTCTGCGAGTCCATTTTCCAGGAGGTAAGCTGTCGTCATGGAAATTCTCTTTTCTATAGTGCTGGAACCATACTGTTGAAGATAAAGTCAGTCTGATCATAGCCGAGTGTGCAAGGGACGCACTATAGTTGAGCGTCTGGCTCTTGTTCCACTTCCGAGAGACCCTAGAGCATGCTGCAAGGTCTGATATGTCTAACCAACGAAATATGCGTTGGGAAATCTGTGTTGGGAATGCCCTGAGAGGGTCTGGGGAGAGCGGCGTAGATGCCGTCAAGGACAATGAGCCATCGCGCAGATGTGAACGGCGAGTTGGCGAGGCTGGGCGTGATGCTGGGCGTGACGATGCGCGAGATCGTGCGGGTGTCCCTGGTGTTGAGACCTGGGGCAACTATGAGTGCGATCACACAAGATAAGGATGAGATCATACCACGTAGATATATTCATCAGGGTCTTCCTCTGCCTGGGATCGTCTGGATGAGACCGACTTGCGGTCGTCTAGGCTGGCCGATTTCAGCGATTTCAGAATGTCCAATCGCAGACTCATCGTGCAGAACAGAGAAAAGTCGAGTCGATTTGTGACGTCAGACTGGAGTGCACAGCCACAACAACCCATAACATTTCCACGTCAACGCTTTGCTCAGTCGATTTTCAGAGGAAATGGTACGTCGAAACTGTTTTGTTTTACGATTCTTATTTAGCATTTCAAGCCATCTGCAATGCCCAGCGATGTGGTCCCCATCGAGACCGCGCATGAGGACATGATCGTACGCTCAACCTACCAGCTCGCATGCGCGGACTCACCCTAATTTCGACAGCACGATGCGCAACTAGACTACTACGGAAAACGTCTAGCCACTTGCTCCTCCGACAGGACCGTCAAGATATTCGATGTTGTGAATGGCAGTCCCTCTAAATCTGGTGGCCAAACGTTGAAGGGGTTCGTGGTTGCATGGGCGTGTCGCTATGACTGACACCGTGTTAGTCACACAGGACCCGTCTGGCAAGTCGTATGGGCACATCCAAAGTTTGGAAACATCCTCGCGTCCTGTTCTTACGATGGCAAGGTTTTTATCTGGAAGGATCAGACCCAGGGTGGTGCCGCGGGTGGATGGACCAAAATCGAGGAGCATACACTCCACACGGCATCAGGTAGATTATCCTCCTCTTTTCATACCATCATCTGACTTTTATTAGTAAACTCTGTTTCGTGGGCCCCTCATGAACTCGGTGCCACCCTCGCTTGCGCTTCTTCGGACGGGAAAGTTTCGGTTCTGACGTTCAAAGGTATACCTTCATCCACGCTCCCTGTCTACGCCTGTGGGGCTTAGCTCGTATTCTACAGATGATGGCAAATGGAGTGCAGACATTTTCAATGCCCACGCCATCGGGTGTAACGCCATATCGTGGGCTCCAGCTACCCAACCTGGCTCTCTCATCCACCCACAGCAACCGGGAACCCATCCCCCAACTTCGTTCAAGCGATTCGCTAGCGCAGGGTGCGACAACCTCGTCAAAATCTGGTGTTTCCGCGAGGACACGCAATCCTGGGTGGAAGAAGAGACCCTCGAAGGACACACTGACTGGGTACGTGACGTCGCCTGGGCACCAAATATTGGCCTCCCAAGGAGCTACATCGCCACTGCCTCACAGGTAAATCGACTTCCATACCTGTTGGACGCCTAATTTGATGGTGTCACGATAGGACAAGACTGTCCTCATCTGGACTAAGGATTCCCCGAATGCTCAATGGGTCAAAGCAGCGCTAGACCCTTCAGCTTCAGCCACATCGCCCAGCGCTGTAACTTTATCGGGCAAATTCCCAGATGTCGTGTGGCGAGTATCTTGGAGCGTAGCAGGAAACATTCTGGCGGTCAGCTGCGGTGACGGCAAGGTCACCCTGTGGAAAGAAAATGTGCAGGGCACTTGGGAGTGCGTGAGCGACATGACAAGCTGAACGTACTTTTGAATTTTCGATGCCTATTACGACCACCTGTTTATTCCATGCTGAATTAAATTACCGTCCATTGAATAAGATACGATGACATTGGAGCAACAGGCTTGTATCAAATAGTCGTGAACAACGACCAGACACCCTTAGCATACCCAACAACCTCGTCTGCACCCAGCTTGCTTTCCCCAAATATCCGATCCACGAATGTGATCGGCACCTCCCCAACGGTATATCCAAGTGCACGTGCTCGCACCATCATCTCCATCTGAAATACATATCCTCGCGACACTGTCAGTGAGATAATGTGACGCAAAACAGGTAGTCGGTACAGACTGCTATAACGTGAGACAGCAGACATATGCACGACAACTAGAACCTACCGGAAGCTACCCGTGAGGTCGCTGACACCAGGGTTTAAGACCGTCGCAGCCAAAAAGTTTGCGCCCCTCGAAATGAGCTTGCGTCTGAGGTCCCACCCATGAACGCCTCCAGGCCGTGCGTCGGATAGGGAGGGTGTAGCCTTCGAGCGGTACCTTGTGCCGGTGACAATGTCTAGATTATATGTCTTCTGTAACCTAGTAATGGCGTCAATACAAAACATACCACGTCATAGAGGTAGCATACTTAATAAACTGAGGTATAAACTTGGGCTGCACACGCATAGTGAATATCTTCATCGCGTTCGGGTATGGACACGTACGTGGTGTGAAAAGTCCGCGTCCATGATGATGACAAAATCCCCTGTACAGAAGGTAAGCCCGTGCATGTACGCCGTTCTGATACAGTGGGGTCAGCTCGACTGTGGACTGTATAGTGGACACCAACCCGAGTCCAAGCTTGCCAGCACGGGGTTTCAGCACCTTGAAATCATTGTGAGCAAATGCCGGGGTGGGGGACAATTCATGACGACTTACTATCTTGTCTGTTCCATAGACTTTGGCGAGCTCCTTAGCGACTTCCTGTGTACCGTCCGGACTAGCATCATCTACCACGACGATCTCCCATGCAAGGCCACTAATCTCCTCGCCGAGTCAACAGACAGGGACACGATGCAAATTCCACGTACTGTTCGTTGAACACCTTTGCCAGCAGCCACACGATGATGGGCAAGTTCTTGCGTTCGTTGTAAGTCGGCAAGATCACCGAGTACTTGTGCGTGTCAGTGGTGTTATGTTGGCCTTGCATGTTCAGAGAGACTCGACTTGCAAACGGATTCATGAACGTTGTAGGTTTAGGATTATTTACGCTGGCTTGCTCCACCATGTCTTCCTCCCCAGAGGAATCCCCAGCAATCGCAGCTGTCAAGGAACTGTTCAACCAAACCTTGCGTGTCTCTACCACGGACAATCGGGTCTTCCTGGGCACCTTTGTGGGCACAGACCAACAGCTCAATCTCCTCTTTGTTAATACTGAAGAGTTCATCCTGAGACAACCATTCGACCCAAATGGCCGTTATGTCGGCCAGGTGATGATCCCATGGAGGATGATCAAGCAAGTCGAGGCAAATGAATGTAATGCAGATGGTGGAAGCTTGTACATTTAATGATTAGCCTGCAATATGGTACGCTCTCCTGCTCTCCTGTGTTCATGGGGTATCAAATGGTCTCCGTACACAGTGCTTAAGGCCCAGTCGGTTAACCCCTGTACTTGTCCTTGTAAATCCATGCAATACCGACATCACTAGCCCCCTGCGCCACCTGACAACACAGTTCAGGCCCTAGTCACCACAACATAGCGCAACTTACCGCAGCTCGATACCACTTAGCCGCCTCCTTCTTGTCTTTCTTGCATCCCTTACCGTTGGTCAAGCAAAAGGCAAGATCCTGTTGGGCGTCCATATCACCAAGTTTTGCGGCCAGCCTGTAATAGCTCTGCAAATAAAATTAGTCCATGGTATGGTGGCCGTATTCTGATCACGTACGACGGCCATCTTTTGGTCTTTGCGGACGCCCCAGCCCTGAAAAAAGCACTGCCCAACCTCATAAATAGCTATGACCAGTTCTTCCTGTATCATTCCGATGAGCGAGAGCGCGGGACTCGATGTTGCAGTCAGGCATACCTGTACATCCTTGGCGTTGAACCCCTTGCCTTGCCTCGCCTTCTCTAGATCTTCGGTTGCCGCCTCTGCCGCTTTCGTTAACCACTTAAACCCACTCTTTTCGTTCTTTTCGCATCCCCACCCATGCCTCAGTGCCAACCCCCACATCAACATCCCCACCCCACATCCACCCTGCTCTTTTGCGCTTTTCTCGAAACAGATGGCAGAATCCCGTAGTCGATTGGATTCGTGATATCGAATGCCCAGTTGGAGATAATCAAGAGGTGTGTTGGGCTGTGGAGATGGATGATTGCCATTCTCCGCAGATGGCGTTGGTGTTGGACCTCGTGGTGGTTGCGGGCTGGGATGCCTGGAAGTCGTCGAGGCTTCGGAGACGTCCGGTCGATGCCGTCCATTCGGGTTGGAATACACGTTGGAAGAAGGCCCTGCTCTAAGGGAAGGTGGAAGTGCGGTAAGGGTCGAAGTGCTCGTAGTTGGGCGCGATGAGGACGAAGGTAGTGCATCAGGGAGAGCAGGGGTCGACACGTATGGATCCGGCGAAAGATTCTTGTCACTGTACGTTCCGGTTAATGGCACGACGGGCAAATGCGGTGATGGAGTCTGAGTCGTTCGCGGTGAGTTGGGTCGTCGAGAGTTGCGCTCGAGTACCTGCCGCTTCTGCTCTTCAGAAGATAGAATAGGCGGTCGTCCAGGGCGAGAGAAATTCAACCGTGGCGAGCTGCTACTAGCTATTGGTTGGCGCGAGGGCTCGCGAGTTCGGCTGCCAACCTCATCTGAGGGTGATGAGACAACGACAGTCGGTACAGTGGAAGTCGACGGTTTCATACCGTCTGCAAAATGACCGGGTTCTGAAGTGCTCAGAACGATTGGTTGACTACTGCTGGATGCCAGCTGCCGCAACGCGCTTTGTGGAGAATGGTCTGTGGATTGGCGTGGGCGGTCAGAAATGTGTCTTTGTTCCTGTTCTCCATGTACGAGGCTGTTTTCGTCATAGTACCCTTCGTCGGTTTCACAATCATGCAAGGAAGTCTTGGAATGTTGGTTCATGTAGTAGTGCAACACGCTGCCATTCGTCATCGCACTCGCTGCAGAGCTTCGGAAGTGGGAGTGCAGCAACGGCGAGTCTGGCACGCTTGCATTGGCAAATGGCCGTGGTGGGGAGGCGGCATCGGAGGACAGTCGGGGAGGGGGAAAATGAGGAATGGGTGTAGGAAGGGCAGCCGTGGCTTGGCTGGAGCCCTCGCGCTGCTTGACTGCATGTCGTCGTGACGATGTGCGACGCACCAGCGTCTCCAAGGGTGACGAGGAGTGTAGCTTACCCTCGCTGGACTTGTGCTCAAAAGCCGTTGGACTCTCCATGTCGCTCGACGGTGCACGTAGTCATGTTGGGAAAAGAATATACCCTGTTGCTGGTAGAATCGTTAGCGAGTCCATGTCAGTCGGTAGTGCCAGAACGAACGTATTTTTTGTTCGTTGCAAACATATATATGACTACTATCTCGTGAGTATTCTACACTTCTACCCAAGCATACAGATCTGTCTCATATCCCCACTCTTCGACGAGGTGTCTGTCCAACACGAAGACCTGGATGTCTTGGGGTTCCCGGCACGATGATTTTTGAGCCTCCGCTTGGGGTCTGAGCCGCGAGAGCTTGTTCAGACTCTTTCTTGGCAGATCTGAATTCCGTACATGTCGTTAGTAATCTAGACGGATGTGAAGACACGGATGCACGCACTCTTCTCTTTGCTTAGCGATCTGGGCCTCCAGTTCCGCTCTCTTGGAGAATTCCCGGTCAGCTCTACGCCGCACACCGCCGTCATCAAAGTTTTTCTCCCGGACGGAGTAGAAGACAGAGCCAAGGTCACCTGGAGACGGGTGGTGAGCACACTCCTTCCACGGAAGCTGCTGTTTATTACCTAGCCAATATGCATCAACTGCGGTGACTTGCGTCATGTACTCCTTGGAAGTTAGGATCAGCTCGTGGTATACGACATATGTTGGCGTATCTGGGCTGGAGTGTCAACAGACAACAGACATACGGCAAGGAGGCAACATACATCCAAGCCCGTAAAGCGCACTCGTTGGGTGGAGATGGGTCGGTAGACCAGTTCGGATATTCACATACTCCCCAATACCCTTCACACGTGCTGCCTGGTGGAAGTAACCCGCAGTGATCGCTTTTCTGTGGAGCACATTGAGCAACTGCTCTCACGGCGAGGAGTATTGTCGCATTCACCTGATAATGTCAAAGTCGGTACCAGCCGAAATTATTTCCATTTTCTGAAACTTCATTATGTCTTCCAGCTGAGAACGCACTTCGCGTGCCTTCCGAAGCAACTTGGGGTGAAGGAAATGACGAGTGGCCCAGTCATCGCGGAATCTATGCCACAGTAAGCCCACGCGTTATACATGATCCTAAATGAGGTACATACCCATGGCTCTTCCACTGGTTAAAGACATTCAGCAACGTCAGATGGTCACTTTCCGGCACATTGAACTTTTCTCGTATAGCATCTGCCTCTTCCATGCGTTCCTTGGGCCTGTAGAACACGCTAGGTACCGAAAGCATCGAGACGATGGTGAGCATCTCGGCGGAGCACTTGGACTCGACAGAAGCGATTAACATTTTTGCCATAGAGGGCTCCATAGGGAATTCGGACATCTTGCGACCAATGGGAGTCAAATCACCGACATTGTCCAGTGCTCCAAGTACCCAGAGCTGGTACATAGAGTTGATGATATTAGCCTAACGAACATCAATAGAGTCCTCGTATTCAGCGCCAAGATCCAGCTTACCTGGGGTGGCGGATCCATGAAATCGAACTCGAGCAGATTTTTCACTCCTAGTGACTTGAGGAGTAGGACTGTGTTAGCCAAGTTGGTGCGTTGGATTTCAGGTATCGTATTCTCGAACATCTCGTTGCGGTATGCCATTTCGGTATATAGGCGATAACAAAAACTGGCACAACACATTAGGACCACAACCCGGGCAGTAGTTAGTGATCACCCACCCGCTACCCGTCCGACCAGCACGTCCCGTCCGTTGGTTTGCATTCGCCTGGCTGATTGGCGTGATTTGCAGTGAGTCCATGCCGACTTTGGGGTTATACACTTTGAGTTTCGAGTAGCCACCATCGACCACGTATAAAATACCATCAACTACCATAACGTCAGTCAACGAGCTATGGGACGATAGGCATGGATATCTACACACCCGTCAACGAGGTCTCCGCAATGTTAGTAGCCACGATGACTTTTCGTCGACCATCAGCAGTAGGCTCGAATATGCGCGCCTGGAGGTCTGCAGGCATCTGAGAGTAAATCGGCAGTACAGCCAGGGGTGGAGGTTGGTCCAGTTGGGATAACCTCTCTGTGTTGAAATAAGTCAGTAGAGCACCAGCGTGACTACGATGATCCCAACCTTCAACGACTTGGCAAGTAACCTCAATGTCTTCCTGACCGGTCATAAACACGAGAATATCGCCCGGCGGCAGCGAGAGATGTATTTGAAGGACTTGCTTAACAGCAGCATCGACGTAGTCTTCACAAGGAGATTTTGAATGGAATATCTCCACAGGGAACGTACGACCAGGAATAGTGTAAGTTGGGGCTTTTCCGTAGAAGTTGGAAAACTGTGGAAAGAGGTAAATAGAGTGCAAACCGGAGAACTACAGAACCATACCTTGTCAGCATTCATAGTAGCAGATGTGACGATAAGCTTGAGGTCACGTCGACGCGAGAGGACTGCACAATTTTTCTTAGCGACTTCCGTATAATCAAAGAACAAAGCCTTACTTTTCCTTAGCAATCCCATGAGAACGTCTGTGCTGAGTGATCGTTCGTGTGCCTCATCCAGGATGATGACACTGTAACGGTCGAGGTCCCCCTCGTTCAACGACTCTCGCTGGAGCACACCATCAGTCATATCTAGGAAGATTAAACCGTTAGAAAACATGAAACCGAATAATATACACGCTCACATTTGATTTTTGTTGCTGCAGAAGTGCAATCTTCGAAACGGATGGCATATCCAACAAGACCACCTAGCTGGCACTGCACGCACCGTCAACATTGCATGTCGATGGCTTGATGATGTACATACCTCCATTTCTTCAGAGACACGTTTTGCGACTGACATCGCAGCGACACGACGAGGTTGCGTACACCCAATGATTCCATAGGCGCAATAGCCGTCCTCATACAGGAACTGCGCCAATTGTGTAGTCTTCCCTGATCCGGTTTCGCCCACGACAATGACCACTGCCAAACTTGATGAGCCAGGCGTTCTAGTCAGTACACGAAAATTAAAAACCTTGGTTGTCTCTGATAACTCGCAAAATCTCTTCACGACAAGCGAAAGCGGGAAGGTATTCCCTTTGCTCCTTGAGCGTTCTGCTCTTCGCGAAGGAGCTCACACCTGCGGACGTCTTCAGATGGCTTGCAAACTTGGAGTCGCCCTTGTAGTCTTCCTTCTCCCCTGATGCCGCGGCCCTCTGTGCTGCAGCTGCATATCCGAAATGGCTACGTGAATGTCCAACTCGACCAACGTTGCCACAGGCTAAGAGTAGTACACACCTTCCGCTGCAGCCTCCGAGTCTTCTACACCCATGATATTACCCAGGGATGTTCCTTCCAATGAGGCAAGCTTCGCAGCGGCCTTTGCCCGCTCAGCTTGTTCGCGTTTTTCTTTGACGAGCGTACTGCCCTTCTTTGAGAACACGGCCATATCGCTCGAGGGATCTCGGATGGGATTGATTGGTTCGAGCTGTTTTGTGAAAACCGTTTTGCCATCGAGGAAAGGGGGTTTAAGCTCATGTACCATGACATGGACAGCAGACTCCGACTCGTCCTCGAAATTCAGGTCGACTTCCTTTCGAGTGGCAACGCCAGATGTAAGCATACGGTTGGCTTCCCACAAGTCATTGTCGGCATTCTGGGTAAAGTTCAGTACCAGGATAGATATGATTCAAAGAAAACAGAACGAACGTATTGAGCCTGCCTAGCTGATATTCTTTTCTGTAATTGAACCCATGAGTGCTTCGAAACTGAAATCGAACAGGGATACCCACTATTGGCTTAGCTATAACCTCTGCCTTGAGCGGGTTCATATCTTCGTACTGCGCAAGGGGATTTCGTTCTTCATCACCGGCAACGAAACCTTCCTCTGCACCACTATACCAATCACGATCAAGTTTCAGCTGTTCCTCTTCCCATTCTCGCATATCCACCCCCAACAGGCCGTCGTCCTCTGGACTCGCACCCCGGGGCACCCTTGGTGTTGGGGCATCCCAAGCACGGTTCCTCGCACCCCCCCAGTCTGGCCCATCCCCATCGCCACTTCTTCTCGGTGTCGATTCCCAGCCAACATTAGGTACTCTGATACTCGGTGCGTCGCGGTCACGGCCACTCCTTTCGCTCCGTGGTGTCGAGTCCCAACCCCGTCCATCCCGTTGGTCCTGGTCTCGTCTGCCACGCCATCTATTGTTGTCTCTGTTTGATCGTCGCTGGAAATCCCCGAGACCTCTAGGCGCGTCCGATTTTCGATCATGGGTTGCGACTATGCCCTCTAGAGAAGGTCAGCTGAGCAGGGGAAAGAGAAACAATGCCACAAACCCCTTGGTTTCTCGCGGTTCCGTCTATGTTCGTCTAATCTCTGTCTCGCCACATCAGAAAGACCACCGGGGTGAGAAGGCGTCTCTTCCCCTCTCTTCCGTGCAGTAGTTTGTCTCGATGCTGGTAAACTCGGTACTATACCAGACCATTAGGAGGCACGAACAAGCGCCAGATGCTGTCGACTTGACTCACCTTTAAAAACAGCATCATCATTCATTCTAGATCTCTTCCTCGGTCCATTTTGGGCATCCTGTTCCTCCCTCTTCTCTTTGGCAAGACGGTCCAGGCCAAGCAGCGAGCCGCGCGGCGTCAGAGGCTCAATGGGCTTGGCAGGCTGTCGGAAGGTGTGTTGCTGTATGACGCCGCTGCTGGTAAGCTCCACCGTTGACAATGAAACAAAAAAAAACACACCTTGTCTGCCTGCACCAGTCCTCCCGGTCGAATTGGGTCTGGTTCGAGTATGTCGGTGTCGTGCACTGTCAGACCCGGAATTGGTTTCGCAGACATGACCGTACGCAGTTGAGTGTCATTACGTCAGCAACGAGGAAGGTCATATCCAAATATGGCAAGTATCCTTCAACATTCACGGATTTGTGTTTTCGTTATTTTATGTTTTCCGTCCGACTCCTCAGGACCAGCGCATCCCGACAAGCAGCCCCGGAAGCCTCTGTGGCGACCAGGACCCGTCCATTCAAGCCACGTCGGCCAAACATCTCGCGTGAACACCCACGCAAATGGAACAGGCCACTCGCTTTTGGGGTGCTCCAAGCCTACGACGAGGCATTGAAGTACATCAAAACTGACTCGGAGACACTCAAGGCAGAGGCACAGCAGCTCCATGCCTCACTGCAGAAAGAAAAGACCGCTCCGGAACCAGATAGAGAAGCCATCCACGAGATGGAGAGGAAACTCGGCATCTTAGAGGTACAGAGCCAAGTAAACCTCCCGGAGGTACGGTGGAAGGTCAGAAATGGAATGGGTATGCCTGTCACCTGAACGCATGTCTAATTCTAACCCCGTTGCAGCGGACATGTCTACAGCAGTCGATAGACATATCGTTGAAAGACGCTGGAGGGAGGAGGGTAGACTCGACGAATTGGTGAGTAACAAGCCCTCCTCGACTCGGACTTGCCTTACTCTTTACAGATGGAACGTATACACCAGATGTTCGTCGTGCCGGATGTCGTGCCCCACCTTCATCCCTCCCTGGATCTCCGTGTGACGTATCCTGAACACCTCGTTGAGAGAAGACACAACGGCGAATCCAGTAAAAGGAAACACGCGCTTGTGGAGCCCGGTACATATCTGCACCCTGAACAGGTCTGACTGTCCGTGTTCCTGATGACCGAGATCAAGCTGATACAAACCACAGACGATCGAGCCCCCGAAACTCTACACAGACGTATTCCACACTGACACACGGTTCTACACGCTGTTATTGCTCGACCCAGGTGAACTTATCGTGTTTAGACATCATGCATGCTCTGATACATCCTTCGCAGACGTTCCGGACGAAGCAAACGGCACGTTCCAAACGTATTTACACTGGCTGCAGTAAGGGATCCACTAACAGCCATGTATCATATATGAATGACGATACCCTCTTCTAGGCCCAATATTCCCCTGTCCGCGTTATCACCATCACCTGTCGCTGATATGAACACCCATACGGAGTACATCCCACCTCATCCCCAGAAGGGAACACCTTACCATCGTTACACTGTCCTACTCCTTCCCCAAAAGTCGCACATTTCCGTACCGGTGTTTAGTAGGGATCAACGTCATGGCTTCTCGGTGCGAGATTTTATCGACACGTATGACCTCGATCTATCAGCTGGAGGAGGGGCATTTATGTGGAGAGAAGTTTGGGATGATGCTGTTTCTAGCATATACAAGGGCATTCTTGGTAAATCACACAATTCTTCACGGTCTCAGTACTTACACGTTGTGTTCCAGGGGTGGAAGAACCGAGGTACGGAAAGCCGCCGAAGCCAGACAGGTATGCGGGGGCAAAGGCGAGGAACAAGTACTTCAAGTAGTTGCCTGCGTAATACCGCTATCATATGATAAGCATCACATGACTTAAGAGGTTTCGAACGACGACCGTTCATCAGAGCATTCCCTTGATTCCGTAGCAACTGTCAGTCGAACAGCTATCTCGACGTGATCCAACCGTTGCAATGGGAGAGCATGACGCAGGGAAACCCAAGGTTTATGATCCGATAGGGGGTTGCCTCATCTTACATAACTGTGCTCTATGAAAATTTCCCTAGCACGAATCTTTTTTTTGTCTATGAACCTTGCACTCGATGGTGGCGTTCGTTGTCAGGGTCAAGGACCCATAGTCGGGTCTTCCCAAGCTCCCCATGATTATTTAGAGAATGTTTGATTATGTTACGACGGTAAAATGGTATGACAGGGCTGTGGTATCGTATGTACGGGTCAGCTCTAGTACAAAGTGATAAATAGAGTATGGTGTTGCACAAATGAATACACGTAAGATAACTATGAAGCAGGCATAAGTGAGGGCATATCTCATGAGACCATACGGCAAAAGGGAGGAAATCATATCGCAAATACGAATAAGGATGTCGCATCATCCAAGCGAAAGCACGAACAGCAAGTGATACAACATAGCCCTGAAACAGCATCGAAGAACCGAAGGGAAGAAAAGAAAAAAAGACAAAGATGAAGCCTTAAAAGGTTGATAGCTGACAAGGGCCTCGAGCGAGACTCGCGGCTGGCATCCGGTCCTGCCGGAATCGGTATTGGAATTCTAGAAAAGATAATCAGTTGAATGATGTAAAATTCAGCGCTCGGCTAGAACCAACCTCCGTCTCGAACAATAGGATTCATCCGTCTTCGCCGTTCTTCCTGCTCCTCTTTCTCCATCTCGACCTCATATGGTGCCTTACACCCTGGTATTCGCACACCAATCTTGGGTGGCGAGTTTTTCGGTTCCCATCGCCCGCCTCCTGTGGCCTTGCAAATAATGCTGGACCGCCTCAAGGGGTAAGCGTCCAATTCCCCGAACGACGGCTGAGGTGCGTCCAGATCTGAGATAGCCGAGGTCATTACTGATGGGAAGGGCAGTTTCCTCGCGCTTAATTGTGATGGACTGCGTTTGGCACTTGTTACACTCGGTGATGGAGGTGATTGCTCGATGGGGGAGGCATAAACGGAGGAAGTCGGAGATGACGAGGACGAATTAGAGGGTGATGCGACCAACAGTGGGGTTGATGGCCGTGAGTCAGGGGTACGAGACATGCCATGAATTTGATCCCAGCAGCCGTCACATACTTTCTCGAAGACGACTGGTGACGTTGGGCTCTCGAACGAAGCGATCGGGACATTACGTGGTGGATGAAGGAAGTCGAGGTTTGAGACGTCAAGGAGATGGGTCATGCGACAGGTGCACTGTTGACAAAACACGCCTCCACACTTTCTGCAATGCTATTATGTACGATGTGAGTCACGTTCCGTGCGGGGAATTCATCTTGATACTCACATGACGACGTTCCAGAAGCGAAAATGGCACACGACAGAAGAAGTTGTCACAGGTGGATGCGAGTGCATCAGGCTGGGAGAGGTGGATGAGGACATGACAGATAGGGACATTTCTAAATAGGCACACCTTCCAGAGACTCTTGGGGAGGAGGACGGCGAGGTGCTCGTTGGTGCGGGGGGTGGAAGGAGGGGCGGGACGGAAGCGCCGAGCAGAGGATGAGCGGGATGAATCTAGGTGACATGTCCGATGAGCAGGGCGGTGAGGGGAAGCAAATGTGGACTACCTTCCGCCACGGAGGACACGTCGGAGACAGAGTCGCAGTCAGAGGTGGAATTGGAGCGAGACAGTGCTTTGGTGGCGAGTCCAGCGAGGGCAGTTGCGAGCGTAGACATGGTCGACGGGGAAAGCGGAGGGCTGAGTCCGCACACCGGGACAAGTTATATCGACGGAGGGGACGCCGTGGGAACATTGCAGGGTTGCCTGAATTACCCACACGGCAACAACCAACAGATCTGATTAATTTTCTTCGTCCATTACGTGCCACATCGCTGGCAGATTATACCATCGCATGCTCTCCCCCTTCCACCTGCATCGACCAGACGATGCCTCTTGTCTTTTTTTTCAAATGCATGCTTTCTCCGCGGAACGCCCACTCGACTCGTCCATTTGGATCCACTTTGCCTTTTTTGGGCATTATCGTCCCTGCACAGGGCTCGCGGACATGCGCCCTCGGATAGCGACGGCCCGACCATCGGCGTCTGGCTAATTTCTTGCAATAATATCTCGAGGCGAGTCGTGCGACCGTTTTTTCCTCGAGCTCATTACTTTAAATGTGACCCATCAATGGGTTGCTTTGCTGGCACCATCGACGGCAGTCGGCGAGGCGGTGGTTATATTTCGTCAAATTTGGCGTGGCTAAACCCGTGGCAGACGACGGATCCACGCCCCGGTGGCCCGATCAGGGCTTTCACCTACTGTGATCCACTAGCCATTTCGGTCATGACCCCATGTCTCCACAAACGAGTCGATCCTGGCAACGATTACACCTCCCAGATCGAATAATCAGCGTCTCTACTCCGACAAAAATACATACTAACATTCACCGTACGTATATCAATATCAAATAGGTAGCGTATGAGTAAAAAAATCGTGCGCATGGACATTTGCCACACGCCAGCCGAACAATGAACACCGTCGTCAACTGCGTCGTACACCCTGCTTCGTGTCTTGTGACGTCGATAACCGAGCATCAACGCTGTGCCGAGACCGCTTCGCTACGAGCGGTGATTCCAGCACACGACCACCGTCATTAAGGTTACGAATAACCGGTGTGAAGTCTTGTGTCAGGGAATTGCTCGAGGAAGGAAGTCCTACCATTGACGTGTCGTCTTCACCTCCCCTCGATGTATACTGGGCGAATTGTCGGCCAAACGAAATGCCAGCATGTCGCGTGGGTGTGTGAAACATGTCTTGATGACGCCACAAGCCATTCTTGGGCGTTGCGAATGGCGCACCAAACTTGATCCCACGAGAGGGTGTCGATGTGGGATCAAAAGGCGACTCCTCAAGGGTCGAACCCCCAACCCTCCCTGGTGTCGTATACACCCGTACATCTTGCGAATTTGGGAACTGAGGTGTATGAGGACCTCTACGAGACCCTGGCTCATCCCACGAAGATCCAGACGAGAAATAGGGGCCGCTATGACTGCGCGGTGGAGTTCTTGGTGGCCGAGTTGAATTCGTCCAGGGTGTCGCCGGAGAAGGGTGAAGTCCTGTCTGGAAAAATGGTGGGTCATATCCTGCATCAACGTTAACCTTGTCATCCGTGGGCACCAACGTAGGCTCCGATAACGACAACACAACAGGAGGCGGTGTCTTTGCCTCCGCACAATGTGCACAGAACCAGGGATCTTCTTCCCTTCCCAGCTCTGACATGCTTTGTATGCCGATACAATCCAGATGATACCATATTTGGCAGCCATCACACTGCACCAAGTCGCGCTCGTTGTCCGGCTCGTTGCAGATGCAGACTCTCTCTCCGTCGCCATCGGTATTCCTACGCCGCAGAAGTCGCTGAGATAGCTCGCGGACTGACTTCTTCGATAGCAGTGCTGTCCTAGCATCTGCAGGGTCGTTCGGAATTATCGAGGTAGACGCACAATCAAGATTTCCAGGGCATTTTTCCTTAGAATGATGGAGGAGCGAATTCATTTTCCCCCGACCAGCTCGTATCTCTTCTGCGGAACTCCGGATAGGCGTCGACAGTCCCTCTTCAACTTCGTCTTCATCCGAGTCGCGGTCAAGGAAATTTTCAATGTGCCTTAATCGCTCTTCTTCCTCCGGAGCCTGCATCCCGCACCGCGCCAGCTGCGAATCCCAAGGGAACTGTGCATCTGGCCAGTTGGGGCCATCGACTTTCGCCTCCGAGGAGGCAAAATCGCCATCCTTATCGCCACGTGTATCCACACCAACTTTTTTTTTCCTCCGCGAGCGCCTCCCTTTTGACGGACTGGGCTTGGGAGAAGTCGGCGGTTCCGCTGCATCCACATTGACAAGAACTCTCCCACGACCTTCTACTTCTACG
This sequence comes from Scleroderma citrinum, assembly GCA_029372045.1. NCBI lineage: Eukaryota > Fungi > Basidiomycota > Agaricomycetes > Boletales > Sclerodermataceae > Scleroderma > Scleroderma citrinum. The sequence continues at coordinate 3,322,351 of JARFMN010000004.1, forward strand.
GGAACAAGCTGTGCTTTCGACGAAGAGGCCAGTGGAGTGTCGAGGAATGCGGCCAACCGGCTCTTCTTCTTCTTTTCCCGTTCACTCGTCACACTCACAGATGGTTCCGCAGCGGCATCGACGACATTTGGCACTTCATTTTCGGTTTGCGTCCATCGCAGAGTGTCAGAACGCTAGATTTCATCAAAGGCATGTAAGCACAAAAAAACATCACGACCCTGCGATAGAAATTTACCCACATAGCGTCCATACCCGCCTGCCATCAAACTCTCTTCAAAACTTTCATCAGACGTTTCTTGGAATAGGGTGAGGCGTCTGCCCTTGATTGGACTCTCCGTAATACCGATATTGGCAGCTGGCTGCAGCGCCGGTCCTTGCGGTGTCCCATCTGTAGCCGATGTCGACTCTAGCTCTTGAGCCGTGCGCTTCGTGCGTTTCAAGTAGTCAGGTCGCCGTGCTTCAGCTTCTTGGGTGAGCGCAAGATGATTCTCTATGAGTTGTGCACGGGTTTGTGAGATTTCCCCTCCGCCTTCTATATTAATATTTCCAGCTCGCGGCACCGATGGATCCTGGCTGCTTTCATTGCCCCGAGGCAATAATACAGGTGACTTGCGTAGGGGAGTGCATGGTAGGTCTGTATGTGATGCATCCGCATGCAGGGAGTTCCCACTGCTGGGTAAGCATTGTTGTCCTTCTGGTGTTGCAGGGCGCGAAGGCATGCCATGAGACCCTGTCCGTTCCACCGTACTGAATATGGTTGATAAGCTATCCTTATCGCGGAGTTAGCGACGAGACACGCACCGTGAACCCAGGTTCATCGGTTCAGGGGGCACTATTGCGGCCCTATATATGACATTACAATTTATATTGAAGACGGCCCTTTGAATAACTTACGGATCCTGAATGTTTGTGCGCGCAGGCTGCTGTTGTTGCGAATTGGAGGCACCTCCGCGATATCGCATGGGCAGTGGACTACATATGCTCAGGGTATTGAACGTAAATACGGAGCGCAGAACGTACCTGGACTCTGGCGTTAATGTTTGCTGCGATCGGAACGGAGGGGGTGGGGGAGACGGAGTCCTGCGCCATGAGGAGTCAAGTCGGGTCTAGAACGCAGTATTAACCGACGTACGTATATGCACGAAACTCTGTAGGTAGCATAGAAGACTGGTGGCCGAATGGCGCACTTATCAAAGTATTGGGCGTATGTCTATCGAGAAAGCGACTAACCCACTCACTTGTGTGTGTATGGACGAGCGGTTCCGGAGTCAGCCAACAAGTACGATGATAGAGTGGCGGGGCTACGAAATGTTGGATTTGATGAATGCCACGACACAGAAGGGGAAAATAAACAAGAAATGACATTTCGGAATGCTACGATGGAAGATTGTCCAGACGTACCTCTGAGGGGTAGGTAACTGCACACTGGATCTAGGTAGTACGAGATGATGGTAGCACATACACCAGCTCAGCATGTTACGACGAAATGTCCACTGCAATGCGCACCTCTGGGAATCTGCTGCTTCCGATGTCTCATCGAAACGACTGCCTCCAGGGGTTCCAGATTGCGCTTCGGAACAGGACGGCCACGACAATGGACCTCTTGAAACATGTTTAGGTGGCGTTATCACAGGGGGTGCGAACACGACAGTATCACTGCCGTTCAAGCTGTTTTCGGTAGAGTGCGACTCGAGCGCCATGCAGCTAGACTTCAAGCTACAGGGTGTCCAACGGAAACGGGTATTCAGCCAGTCAAGTCAACCGGCCAAATTTGATGCTGTGGAAGCTTCTCTGATCAAACCCACAAAGAAATTGGCAAGATGGCCGCTGCAGAGGAAAAGCCAAAGGTCAGAGATTGCAAGAGTCAATACCACACATTCTGGATTACATAACAATTAGGGTTTTGATTGGAATTCGACTCGTATGCGAGCCATCGAATTTTATAGCGGAATAGGTATTTGCAAGCTGTATCCTACTGGGATCAGGGCTCAGCTTCGTTTAGGAGGGTTCCATCTTGCGCTCAATCGAAGCAATGTGTCTGGTACGGTCATCTCAGCATATGATTGGGACCAGACCGCCTGTCACGTATACGCGGCCAACTTCGGTTGTAAGATCGTCCACAAGGTAAGCTAGTCCAGCGGTATCTTCCGTGCGATCAACAAATCCCCGTCTCCTTCATAACGCATTGACAGGCGGACATCTCTGGTTTGATCGCCGCACAACTTTCCAAACTGCAGGCAGATTTGTGGCTTCTCTCACCAGCATGCCAGCCCTACACTGTGCTAAACCCAGATGCCAAAGGCGCAGTTGACCCTCGAGCACAGTCTTTCTTACATTTGATCAATAATGTTCTACCAGAACTTGCCGCAGAACAGGCACACCCACGGTACATACTAATAGAAAATGTAGCCGGTTTCCAGGTCCGTCTGTTCGTCTCGGATTCAGCTGTAAAAGTCACAGGGGTGTAGGACTCCGATACGAGACACTATCTCCTATCGGTACTTGGACGTCTCAGATATGATGTAGCAGAGTTCATTCTCAATCCGCTGCAATTTGGTGTTCCGAACTCACGGTCGCGATACTACCTTCTGGCCAAGCTCTTTCCCCTCAAGTTCACTGGCCTGGGCGATGTTCCCAGAAAGATTCTCGACCATATACCATTACATTCCACGATGCCCGTTATACCACAAAGTCTAAGGCACTATCTAGATGGACCTCTGAATGATGAAACAAGGGCCACTTTCAGAATCCAAGACCGCATCCTGAAAAAGTGGGGTCGCCTGTTCGATATCGTTCTGCCCTCCGGGACAAGATCGTGCTGTTTCACCCGGGGTACGATTTTTCGCTTGCCAACTCCAACTTGCTAATGTGTCTAGGATATACCCAACTGGTCGAACGTGCGGGATCGATTCTTCAAACGAATGAGCAGCTAGATGTGTGTGCCTAATTGGTTTTGCATCCGTTGCACTGACAAAAACGCTTCATTAGACGACCAAGGTATTCGATGAATTCCTCGCAGCACAAGCAAGTGGCGATGAAGACGCCGTTCGCATTTTGGATTGCCTCGATCTTCGATATTTTACTCCAACGGAGCTTCTAAGGCTCTTTCATTTTGTGGATCCCGATCATTCTTTCGACTTCGTTTGGCCACCCGGCGTCTCACTCAAGTCCAAGTATCGCTTGATTGGAAACAGCGTAAACGTAGAAGTAAGCGGACAGCTGATATATGTCCAAACATCATTACCTGATTACCCTGCATAGGTCGTCCGAAGACTCCTCAACTACTTGTTCAACGAAGGGGATGACCAAGTAACTTGAGTAGATGGTTGACCTCGGTGTTAAGATCATACCCAGAGCCGATACTACTCGAGGATGTTACGCAGCTCCTGGTTCGGGGTATACATAGTTCGATTCAATCGTGCAAATTCCTCGGACGAGTAGTATCTACTGTATGTCATGATGACCCAAACTATGCTGGTTAATTAGGGTCTAAAGACCAGGATGATGAAACTAATACTGTTTGTGCACTCTAAATACGGTCCTTCGCTTTCCCAATGACCACAACTTCCATAATGCCATCGACAAAAGGAAAGAGGTCATTCATCGTTGGATGCGGTTGTACCCCATTCATCAAGGTTAGTTCCCCCTAGCATAGCCGTTCAAGTAAAGAGATCAACAAGTGTCCACATCCGAGTAGCCCAGGGGGGAGAGGACGACTGAGGATGTGAGCGATCCACTTAGTATGAAGAAACCACAGCGTCTGGACGGTTCATAGATGGGTTTGGAAGCGGCTACCAAGGCGCTGCTTGATGCAGGTGCGCTCGTGACACCGCAGGTGTGTTCCCGAAGCTGAACTATTGCTGGCAAAAGGTATCACATACGACCTCGTCGAAACTGCGTTCGTCGGGCATTGCTATGGTGATTCTACCAGTGGCCAAGTAAGTCTTCCATCTTCCGACACTCCAAGACTACCATGTTCACCCTAGCGCGCGCTGTATAATCTTGGTATGACTGGCATCCCTATCACAAACGTGAACAACAATTGTTCCACGGGTGGTACCGCTCTGTATCAAGTAAACAACTGCGTCAAATCGGGTCTTGTGGAGTGTGCGCTAGCTTTGGGATTCGAACGCATGGCACCCGGTAGTCTAGGCACCAACTTTCCTGATAGACCGCCCCCTACGGTTCTCTTCCACCACAAGACCAAGGAAATAGAACAGAGATCAAGGACGGGGACGAACTTTGGCCCTGGCGCACCTCGGATGTTCTCAAACGCTGGACAGGAATACTGTGAGAAATATGGTGCTGACGTAGTTCATTTTGCGAAGATAGGTGAGCAGGTATACAGCCTATTGTCATCGACCGTCCTTACGCCATTATCCCAGCTGCGAAAAACCATGCACATTCTCTAAACAACCCATATGCACAATTTCGAAATGGTTGGACAACGGAGCAAGTATTAGGGTCTCCAAAGATCACCAACCAGCTTACAAAGTTCATGTGCAGTCCTACATCTGTGAGCGCCAGACTCACTAGTGTTCCCATACTGTCGATCCATACTCTCATATTAGGATGGTGCATCCTGCTGTGTGGTTGCATCAGAAGCATTCGTGCATGCCCACAACCTCGAAAACCAGGCCATTGAGATTATTGCTCTAGGACTTGAGACAGATCAGCCCGTTAGCTTGGAGTCAAATAGCGCCATGGAGGTCGTTGGCTATAGTATGACAAAGCGATGCGCCGATAAAGTCTTCGCGGCAGCTGGCTTCGCGCCAGGTGAGGGCAGAGATGAAGTTGGAGTTCTTGAACTGCACGACTGTTTTGCAACTAATGAGGTATGGTTCATGAATCCAACCAGTTTGTATCTTGGAATTATTTTTAGCTCATCACGTATCCTGCGCTGGGTTTGTGTGCCCTAAATGCCGCCCACAAAATGGTGGACAACGGAGATAACACGGTATGTGAAACTGAGATCAGTCTGTATTTTCATCCCTGAATGAACCACAGTACGACGGAAAGTATGTCATCAATCCCAGTGGTGGACTTGAGGCCAAAGGACATCCACTCGGAGCCACTGGGATAGGAATGCACTTTTACATTACAAGTAAGATACCAGTTTGTATGTCGTGCAGCTAACCGATGTGCGTGATATGTATAGTGCAGTTACGAGAATGTGGGTTCCCTTCGCAGAAAATGCATGTTTAGTGGATTCAATCTATGCTTCCAGGGGCGGGTCCTATGCAAGCTCAAGGATTATTTAATACCTACGATAAACGTGGAAAGTATGGTTTGGTACACAATATTGGTATTGGTGGTGCAGTGGTGGTCAGCCTCTTGCGTCGTCCGGAATTCTTCAAGCCTGGAGGTATCGATGGTCGATCAAGGTGCGGATGGTTTGACCGTTGTCGAAAGGTCTCATGCCCAGACATGGATAGGTTGGGATACAACCACGCCCATGAATGTCGCCGAATTACTCTTGCTGATGTTGACAACGTCAAGTCCAAGAAATGGTCACCTTACGTCCTGCAACACGCGAAGTTGTAAGATGTAGCGTAAATACTAATGATCCACACGCGTTGTAAACGTTGTATCCACCTCGTAAGGGTAGTGGTAGAATTTGAATGAATGGTGGCTTAATTTTCCCTAATCACTTTGTTCGTCACCACAATGCGTCAACTCGTCCACTACGACCTGGATAGCTCACCCGGACCCTCGAAGCTTCCACAGACCAGCGGTCCCTCTCAACCAGCCCCCAAGAAACGGAAGCACACCCATGAAAGGGGCGTCCACCCGAGTCAGATTCAGCACTGGGACGACCCAGGAAATGCGCAGGAGACAGTTGTGTATGATGAGCAAGAAATCGTTCCCTATGAAAACGGGAATACCCAAGTCGAGGAGGAGGAAGGAGAAGAAATAGAGGAGAGCAGGGAACTCACGCACGAAGAAATTTGGGATGACTCTGCGCTTATCGATGCATGGAACTCTGCTGAGGCAGAGTACAACGTAGGTTTTACTATCCACCGCTTCTCATCTACGCTGCAATTTTGCGCAAGGCATACCATGGAAAATCAAAAGACTGGAAAAAAGAGGCCGTCAAAAAGTCACCATTGTAAGTGTCCCGTAACTTTATGTACCACCTCTCATTCCCTCTTGCTCAGGTGGTACAATGTTCCTTGCACCGTGTCCACACCTCAAGTACCAGCACAGAAAGGGTACCAATCCAAACCGTCAATGAACACTTCCCAAACTGCCGTCGTGGAGGACGAGAACAACACTGCACCGATTGATTTCGACACCTTCGTACCGAAGCATGACCCCTCTCTTCTTGCAGTATCGGAACCTCCACCATCTGGCTTTGAACAGTACAAAGGGCCCGGATTTTTCTCGCTTCCCGCCTCCTCGTCTATGGTAAGCCGGGACGAAGCTTTCAACAATGCGCTGAGCGCTATGTACTGGACTGGTTACTGGACTGCAGTATACCACGTAAGTTGCCCCGTTCGCTACCTTGGCCTCACTCTCCTCACGATGTACATTATACCTTACTCCAGTGTCAGTCAAGCAAGACAGATGAGTCTATTCCCGACGAAAATCGTGTCAATGACGTAGGAAAGAATGAAGAGGACGAATTAATTGAAGGTGCCAGTGACGAGGAAGGTCTCGTGCCGGCACAAAGGTGACCAATGGTGTAGACAATACACTATACAGACATACATAAAATCATCCCAGCACGACGTCAGGTACGTTTTTACCACCACAATCAAACGGTGAGATTGCGGTCTTCAAGGCCCGTGACTACAAAGATATCTCCACATCCAACCGTGCTAGATACGAGTATATGTCTGGGGACATCCTGTACTTCAAAATGCCTGAAAACACCATCAGGGATCTCGATTTCTTCCTCAGCGATGACAAAGTCTAAATGATGCGGCGTCAGGTTGAGAAGATGGCTGGTTTTGTAAACATACCATTTGCCGGGTGGCTTCGGTGACAGCAGTAGATGTCTTTATCGACCGGTGTACAACAGCAAGGCAATCCATCGTAAGTGGCAGGTAGACCTGCAAGTTTCGTTGAAGAGCGTCATGAAGGTCCTTGAATTCTTCTGCCTTGCGTGTGATTTTGACGACATCTCCATCAAATGGAATGAGATCGGTTGACTCCATGATCTGTACGCAGATTAACAGTGTCATCATACTCCTGCCACTGAACGAAAGCCACGAACCTCGAGAGCGATATCGGGTCGTCCAGAGTTTTTCGCATTGATAGCCTCCCTGACGCGAAGGAGGCGCACAGCGGCCTCCCTATCTTTTCCCACAGCCCTGTTCATCCTCTCATAGTGTTTCAATATTTCTATCGCTGTCTTCTCGATCACTTTGCCTTTTTCGTTCTCGGCCGAGGGTAGTGCTAGCGTATTTCCAAGGGCTTGTGCAAGGCATGCAATGACGGTAGTGTAGTCACCCGCGAAGTTGTACAGCTTGATAGCCTCTGGGATACGATCATTCTCTTCACATTCGCGCGCGGCCCGGATGAGGATCTGCTCGTTATACTGGGCAGCACTTTGCAAGTGTAACAACGGAGCACCCTGTTCGATGACACCACTCTAAACGTAGGATACTTCGTCAGGTCAAGCATATAGCATCCGACTGCAAAACATACGAATTTCGTTCCATCTGGTCTGAAGCCCCCGACAAGCTCATCCCATGCTGGGCCAGAATGTGCCAACACGATGATCCTCCTGACAAGCTCCCAGGCACTTTCAAAAGTTTCTTTGCCGACCCCGTTGCCCTGGTCAGCTGCGAGGCATACACAGTAGACATATTGCAGTGCTTCCTTCGCGTCCATCTTGACAAATTGACGAACATATCGCCAGATGAGCGTGGACAAACTGAGTGCAGGAGGGTTGACAGGTGAGATCGTTACTGTGATGAAGACATGTCATTATCACTGCGGTTATTTGAGGGGTCAAAAATGAACGTACGCGGACTGAGGTCCGAAGTTTCCGCTCGGGGTGGAACGCGCAAGAGACCATGGTAAGCAAGAGCAATAGTCAAATGCACTGCCTCAATCTCTGTTTCTGGGTGCTCCCAGAGGGCCGCAACCGCCTAATAGACGAGTTAGTTAGATGGACTTCTGTGGACAGCCAGTCGCTCACCCTCTCAAACTGACCACACATCAAGAGGACACTTGCCCACACACCTTTCCTTGCTCCTTCAAAGTGGTGTTCACCATAGCCAAGTAAGACCTCGGTAAGACCGCGAAGGCCGCCTTCCTCTTCCTCGTCAACCTAAGGAAAAGTGGGTAACAGTCGACGCAAGTACATTGACGTGGCTCACCATTGCAAGTTGGAACCACAGCCAATCTTCGATGGTCGTTGTGACGTGAGGGACTGATCGCCTCGAGGGCTCCAGCCGGCCGAGGAGTTTGTACAAGGCAAGCTTAAATGGATCTGCTGTAGCTGCATGTAGCATGTGTGCATTGTAAACTGACAGAAGGTAATCTCGATGCGATTTTGAGAGCCTGTACAGAAATATGAGTGTTGATAAAAAGAAAACTTAAATGCCATACCGTCTGTCTGGCGATTCTATCCAGGATCGGAAGTGGCTCACGAAACTGGGTTCGCGATGCTCAATTGCAGCTTGGCACCGAATAGCTTCGTCGAGAGCCTCTTGTGCATGGCCAGTCCGCAAAAGGTAGAATAACTTGGCCCATAGCGGCTGTCCCGCTACAATCTAAGCATGTCCTCATAAGTGTGACATTGCACGCTAAATGCTAGTATCTGCCCCACCTCTATTCGGTCTTCCCATTGGCCATTCTTGTAGTATTTTACGCCGAGGAATGCTCGAATCTTATTCGCTACACTCGGATCGCCTCCCAACCGGGCTTCCATGGGCCGGGCTTGGATTGCACGCTCGATAGCTTCCCAGTATTGATCCTCGAGTGCCTCTCGTGCACCCTTTGCGATCTGAGCTCTCAACCCTACTGCTTCTCGTGATTCGGGGTCACCGAGGTAGACCCGTGCGTATTTGCGCTCGAAAAGAGATGCATTGAGGATATGTGCGCCTGCGTGTTCGACAGGTGGCAAGGCTGGGGGTTCACCGGTAATTTTGACAAGAATGTGGCAGTTGAAAGTCATTTGCATGGCCGAAGACTGCAGGGGAGACGTTACTCAATAATTTCGCATAAAGGCAATCAGACATGCCTCTTGATTCAAGCTTACGGCCGCCTGCATGAGATGATGGATGATAGGACATGACGTTCCGCGGAGTCTTGCAGAGTTAAGGTCGCAAACAGCCCGATCATATACCATCATCTTACTTTGCATCTGCAAAGTGAGACTCGGGCCTGTACTCGCCTGTCGAACGGGACATCATTGGTTAAGAACACCATCATCAGTGGTGGAAAGAACGCACAGCAAGACTTCCCCTTGCATGGAAGCTCTTCTTCATTTCTGCAAGTGCCTTGCCTTCCTGCCCTGCTGCCCCGACGGTCAAGGACCTCCCACCAAGTTCCTCAAAGACTCTCCTCTTCTTAGCCTCCCAGTTCTTCCTGCTCCGCTCCTCCAGAAGCCTGTAAAAATCCTCCTGTGTCTCCCGCCTTCCCTCTTCTATGGTGGATATCAGGTTTTGCTCATGCGCGTGTCGGAGGTAACCTGCGACATCGGTGTCCTGGAGAGGTTGGAGGGGTGAAAATGTGGTGGAAGTGTTCAGATGGGCGATAGAATGGGCAAGAGCAGGCGCGTCGACATGTGCTTGGGCAAGTAAATAGTTTCTGTGGAGTCGAAAGTTAGTAAGGAGTGGCAACAAAGACGAATAAACGGACGCTCGGTCGGCGTCGCTCGCTGCAGCAGGTTGGCGAGTGACAAGTCGCCGCGACTGTGCCTCGATCTGGTCGAGAGAAAGGTTGACAGACGGAAGATCGGGTCTTGAGAGATGAGAGTTGAGTGCCCTCGAAGAGTTGAGCAGCGCAGACAGATCCGAGGTCATCGTGGAATGTTGGTCGTTTGCAACAAGAGTACACCCGAGTTCAAATTCAATTACAACTACACACTCGACCACATCGAACAGCTATGGGAATACGCGGAAAGAGACGAAAGCCGCTCTCCAAGGCTGGTGTTTTCGACCCCAACGATGCCCAGCGGATCAAGCACACCCGTCTGGGTGTCTGGGACCTCTATGAGGAGCGCATGACAGACAAGATACCCATCCCAGCCAGCTCCAGGCTGGAGATACTTGTCCAAATGTTCCAGGGCCTCCCACATGTGTGGCGGATGTTGAAGGATGTGTGCAGTATTCGGCGCTGCTTAGTGTTGATATGCCTGTATCTTCTAGTCGAGATCGGGACTGCACTCATCCCCGCAATGTCCCTCTGGTGAGTCCTTGTCGGTGACGTGTCAGCTGTGCAATTGAAAAACCATTCAAGGTACTCCGGACAACTTCTCGCATTGGTAAGTTGCCCCTGGCGCGCGTTTTGCTTTCCTATACTGACTGCCAAAGGTCGAGACTGCTGTTGAAAAACGTTCGGTCGACAAGAACGTCCTATTACATGTTGCAGCAGGTCGCGTAGCGTGCGTGATTGTGGAGCGCCTCCTACAATATACCCGCAATCAGATTTCTCTCCCCCTCAACAAGTCCATAAAGCAATTCTACTCCTCCCATATCTTCGAAGCTATGGCTCGCCTCGACGTCCCCACGTTCGAAGATGCCGCCGTACAAAGGCAGCTTGAATCCGCTTGGTCCACTTCTTCGAAATCAAGTGTTGCATGGGAAACCATCGAGGCAATTTCGAACGTCATCACAACAATCATTCAATTGCTCTCTCAGTTGTCTGTGTTAATTACTATCCTACGTAATCAGCAGGATGGCCCCCTCTTGGCAGTTCTTAGTTTCTCCCAGTCTTTATTCCAGTGGGCCAGTGTGTCGAGGTCTGTGTTCCATTCATCAGGTTTGTCGCTCTTCATCCCTCTCGACCTGCATCCAAAGTCTTAGGCGCCATTAGTTTGGGCTGCGACGACCAAGAACGAGGATTACGTTCGGATGCAGGGATACAAACATATTGTCGACAACCCAATACACCGAAAAGAGCTCATCGCTGGCAACCTCGGAGAATACCTCACTAGACGTAGGCGTTCTCTTTCACTCACTGAATTCAATTATCACCTCGTACAGTATACAAAGGCGCTGCAGCTCGTGTGGGGGATGATGCGGTTGACTTTGGAGAAGCGCGACGCGCTCATGTTCTTAACGATCGCCTCACTCTCACATCCATTCTACGGGAACCATTGCGTGAGCTACCGCAGGTATGCCCTGCTCTTCCCCGGTTGTCATCATAGTCCTAAACCCTCTTAGATTGTTTTTACCCTACGAGCGGTGCAATACCCGGCTTCAATACCCATCTCCCTTGCATCGCTTACCCTGATTAATCACACCGCCAATTCGTTTAGCACCACCCTTTTCAGCCTTTTTGGCGAATCATTCTCTCTCGCAGAACAGTTCGGCAGCGTGCGCAAATTGTACGAGATATCGACTATTGCCAACAAAGTCATAGATGGGGCGAAGCCCTTCCCTGAGAATCAACAAGCACTCCGAAATGGTATTTCTCTAGAGTTCAGGTGAGAGGCATTTTTTCCACATCGATGTTATCGCGCTCAAACGCGTTCAGGAACGTCTCCTTCAAGTACCCTGGAGCAGACAAGTATGCTCTGCACAACGTTTCCTTCAAAATAAATGCTGGTCAGCTCTGTGTTGGTCTTCTCCCCTTTCTACTATATTCATGCACCCCTAACTATTTTTCTAGATCATCGTTGGCGTGAACGGGTCTGGCAAGAGCACCATCTTGAAACTGATCTCTCGACTGTATGATCCCACCGAAGGCTTAATCCTCATAGATGACCAAGACATCAAAACCTTCAAACTGGCCGACCTGCGTCGTGCGATGGCCACCCTCTTCCAGGACTACACTCATTTCCCCCTATCCGTCCGTCTTCCTCGTTGCCACACCCCTCACATCAGTGTACTAACTGACGATGCAGATAAAAGAAAACATCGCCCTAGGGAATCCCGATATTCCTTATGACGAGAACAAGGTTAGAGAAGCAGCTCGGCTAGGTGGGGCGGAAGAGTTCGTCGAAAAGTTGCCCGAGGGGTTCGATACGTACCTCGATCGGCCCGTCAAGGATTACTACTCCGCCCTTCCCGAAGGAACTGTCACCCTGTTTGGTAGACAAGTCGACTACCGTAAGGTTCGCGGCATTGGAGGGATGCGTGCCACAGAAACTTCTTTGTTGAGTGGGGGGCAGATGCAGAGGCTGGCTGTGTACGTTTCTTTTGTCGGTTCAGCCCAGGGACGGGTCATTCTTCGATGACTAAATGCTGGTGTGATGCCAGTGCACGGACATTCATGCGATCGCTCGTCTCTGAGACAGAATCATCAGTTGGACTTCTCCTGTTTGACGAGCCAAGTGCCTCTCTTGATCCAACTGCTGAACATGGCAAGTTGTTGTGTTTCGCTCTTGTATCACAAGATCTTACATTGCATCCTCCCTTAGATCTCTTTGAGCGACTCCGAGCCCTGCGAAGCAATAAAACTATGATTTTTTCTTCCCATAGATTTGGCAACCTAACACGTCATGCAGATCTTATACTGTGCGTCCCCGCTCTGCTGGTTCGCTTGCGGTGCTGATTTTTGTTTCATTCAATTCTAATCATTAACGTTGGATGTGATCATACCTGGTCGAATGCCTTAGTTACATGGATGACTCCCAAGTGCAAGAAGAGGGCACACACGAACAATTACTTGCTCGGAATGGCGAATACGCACGTATATGGGCCTTACAAGCTCGAGCCTTCGTCTGAGTCTGGCGTTTTTTAGGCTACAATTAGTTTTGTCAGAGATACACCTGTGCACTAACTACTGTACGTGAGAAAGACCTTTGCTGAACCCGCCTCTTTATACGTACTGCGTCGTTCCGTGGGGATTATATGCAAGATTCGTCGCTTCAAGGAATACTGTTATAGCCTGCTATAGCGGGCCCTCAGTTGACTATGGTGCCTAAATCATCATTCTCCAGAGATCATCTTGGCCAACGAACAGGAAAGCAATCACAACAGCCATCTCCAGGTCCTATACCTAATATGCTTTCGACATCGCGGGTTACCAAGAGAAGCCGGTGAAGCTGATAAACTTACTACCTTCTAGGCGATCCAGCCAAAATATCGCAAGTTCCTCCATAGCCATGAGTGCATCCGTTCGAGCGGAACCATCTTAAACTTTCCATGAGGTATGAATAGTTGGCGCAAGTTAAACCAGTCGACGAGGTACGAAAAGCGCTTGTCATCCATCCAGTGCTGTTTGCTAAGCATTCATCCACAAAATAGCCACGCGAGTCGGTGAGCAAGACTGACGAGCCAGTCGTACATGTAACCTCTGCGTGATAAAATCGATACTGCCCAAAGTCAACTCTGTGCAATAGCACTTGTTCCACCTGTTGTGCAACACACTGCCGGGCTTGTCGGAGGGATCAACAATACCTTTTCCCAGATAGACACCATCAGTTTGACATACCTCCAACCACTCGGAACTCTTATGTAATGCCATTTCTCACTTTTTGTGGTGTAACAATCAGACTGACATTCATACGCAGATCCATCCTACTCGGATGGCATTGAGGGTTCTAACTAATGCAGCCTAGATATGACATTTGGTCGGCGAAGGCTCGCATCTCACCAATATTCTGCCAGTTGATCATTGCGTAAACGGCCCTAGACAGATCTGCATCCAGCTTACTTGAAAAAATCCGAGGTGTCTACAAGTTCCTCCTTAAAGAGCATACCCTTGAGCGCATCGCCCAAGTGATCAGCAACTGAACCCAGTTCATCAAAAATTATCCTGAAGTCAAACTTCTATGCGTTAATCTGATTACTTCCTGAATGAAGTCTTAAGCATGCGTCATTTCAGGGAAATGACTCGGAGAGAACATCGCGTCCGAAACGCAGACCGCCGTCGCCGACTACAACACAGCACTGGACGAATTTACCGCGATCGCGCTGTTCGTGGCATACACCTCAACGTCCACCACGTCCTCAACGACTTGAACCTCGACGATATCGTATGCAGAAATGCATGGATGGCACCAGAACAGAGGTTTTGAACGAAATCGTTAAGTGGATCCACGATCTGGACGTCCATGTACTGTAAATCTTCTGGCTTCACGCCCCGGCTGGCAAGAGAAAATCCGTAGTTGCCCACACGATTGCATGGTTCAGGAATGCAGGAGAACCTGGGTCGTGCTTTTGTTTCGCACGCGACAGACCGGTGGACCATCGGGAGAAAAAGATGCTGTCGACATTTGCATATGGTCAGCAAGGACGTTCCGACGAGTGTTGGCCGGCGTATTTGCAAGCAATCACTCTCTCATGGGCTACTCCCGATCATGTGCCTTCTCCATCGCATAGTAATACGAAAACCCTTTACGAGACTGCCAGCAGAACATCGATGAACATTCTACACAGGGACTGACTGGATGGCAAGGCCTTCAACACGCGCAGTTCCCATGTGTCGACAAGTCCGCTACGTGCCCCGTTGATGGCAGACATATGAGCACCCAGTGGGCAGGATCAGTGCAGGCGTTGAGACTGTAGAACTTGGAGGCATCTCAATCCCTAGTGAGCGCGGACAGCGAGGAATTGCCATGTCATCACAGGGATGCAACACATGGGTACAATGAATAAATGACGAAACCTGATGGACCACCGGCGAGGCGCAGACAATAATGACAGCGATGGCATACATACCCACGCCGACTGCGCAGGCTCGGAACAGAAAGGACATTAATTTATCTACTATAGCATGCATTGTCGTACGAAGTCGGGACCATTATGCCTCATGTCACTGTGCAAAGTAATACCAGCCACAGTTGGAGGGCGTAAATCTGATAGTGAGGATCCATCAACTGAGGTGACACCGTCAGCCCCACTGAATGGTTCATCCAGGGTGGAAATACAAGACACGTTCGAGAACACGCCCAGCATACTTATCCACATCGACTCCGTCTGTCCAACTCGCACTGCTGTGCTGCGAATGAGTTCAAACAACATTGCGATTTGGGGATGTGTTGGCGTAATCAAGGGACCGCAGGCAGATGATAAGTAGACCAAGGAGTATGCATACCTTAACTTGAGTGATTGCGGCAGGAAGTTTTACTCCTTTGTGATCAGCCAGGCTTGAGCCCATTCTTTATTGACGGGTGAGTCACGGATCCTTGGGGAGCTGGGCTCGCCTACACGCACTTCTGTGAGGTCTTGACGTATCATGTTCAAGCGCCAAGTACTACGCAGGGCGTTTTCCCACAGGTTGACATGACTGGGAGAGAATAGTTACCTCTGTTCAAGATACTCCCATATGCTGAGAGGGGCACCGAAACATTTGGAAGGTTTCAATGAGTTGACACACTGAAATCAAATGAATTCCTGTCGGAGTCTTGTAAAGTTTCATGTCGTGTAAAACTAGGTGGCAGATATCGTATTATTGTTGCGGGTTTGAGTCCGACACGCCAAATGAATATATGAGATAATGTACGTATGTAAATTGCCTCACCGGTTACCTGGGCATCTGCCAGCAGTTGATACGAATGGCTGTTCAACTTGCACTTGAGCGGGCCCCTCATTGGCTCACAGACATCTAAGTGAGTTTCACTACACAAGTCACCTCCTAACGGAGGGCTGATATACCCTGCAAACTCCTCCTGAAATTGGTGCGGTTTTCTCGGGTGGCTTGCAGGTGTAGCACTGCATGACGATCTCGGAAACGCCACAAAGGGATGCCTTGATACCTGCAAATGCCATCACACCACTTAAACTTGCATCCCCTCGGACCCCAAGTGTTGCAGGAAGATAGTTGTTCCATCCCTGTCATTCATTTGAGTAATTTCATCACAGGGACGAATGTAATATAACTGGGGGACAATGACTACGCACTTGGTGAGGTGTGAACAGTCGGGAGCTTGCCGGGGTGACTCCGTTATGATGTGGAAATACCCCCATCGGAAAGATTCAGTGTGGCGGTGCAGGGTGATGCCAACGGGAGAAGTCGACTCTTTGCGGTCGATTAATATGGGGTTCTCACCGAACGTTTGGTAAGTTCCTCGGAACATTCTTCGAAATGCGCTCATTGACCAACGACTTACCATTGGGGAAGCGGTGCATGTTCCGTCCAGGGGACACGATCGGGAACTGTGAGAATTAATCTTGCTGAAGAAACCGTGTAAGGCAAGGGGTCCTTGCTAACAGTATGTCGTCCGACTGCGTGGTGACCGGCAGATGTACACCACCGATAAAATGATGCAACTGCGCTGTGAATTAGTTGTGGAGTATCTACGACTCGAATTAAAACTGGTGAACAAAGTGTTCCATGCCCCTTAGTTTGGAGAGGTGGGAATCAGTTACCCTGTTTGAAAGACCCTTGATGGAGGCCACGAATTGTCTATGTTAGTTGATTGCCGAGACCTTTAACTTGTCGGAAGATACATACCTCCGATCCGGTGCAACTTTCCGGAATATGTATGCTCCTTGCAAAACTATTCCATATGAGCAACCTAAGGTGCTGCCTCTTCCGAAAGGGTCAAATGTACGCTGTGGTAACTGGCCCACGGTATGCTGGGGTTGAGTCACCGAGCACAAAACGGAACCGTTGCGGGTCTTTCAAAGCTGTCGCTCTTTAATTTACTTGCCGGGGTTTCTCTCAGGCACAGGATCAAGGGTCATCCCATATAATCCAAATATAGACTTAGCTAACTCCTGCCGTCGATGTGCGTTTGCCTCGGCAGTGATATCAATATTTTCGCACAATATCGTTTATCAGTTAATTTCATGATTTCCAGGATCGCCGAGCGAGGCCGTAGCCACTGTTTTCTCCTGAACACATTCCTCGTCGCTGTCCACGACGACACCAACGCTTGTTAGTCTACCATCCAAATGTCCGACTACCCAGGCCTCAATTCGATATGGAACATCACACCGAGTCCATCCCAGTTCTCCCAGTTGCCAGACGATGACATCCTTGCCCTCCTGGCTAAACAGTTCCCCCAATCTGTATCGCACGAATTGAACCCATCCAAAGATACAAACGACGCCAATGTCGACCCACAATCCATCAACAAGCATCCTCTTTCCGGCATCTCTCCTCCTTCAGATGATAGTAGCCCAAGCCCATCCAGTAACCACACCGATCCAACCTCGAGACGCCAGTCTCAGTCCACTTTCTCTCGTCTGGGTGACAACGCTACTCATGGCGATGAAGCACATCTTCTAAAGCGCAAAGCGTCCGATAACGATCTGGATGAGGGTCCCAGTTCCAAGAATATGCATACCGGTCTGTAATATGTCTTCCTTTATCGTTCTCCCCTCATCTCTATACATCCCACACTATAGCCGATGAATCCTCCAATACCAAGAAGGGGCAGCCGCCCAAACGAAAGTCAACAGGAAATCCTCAAGTATGATATGGTCCCATAATTGAGTACATTTTGATCTCACGTCCGTAACAGCAGGATGAATCGAGATTGCTCAAGCGCAAAGAGCAAAACCGTGCCGCTCAGAGAGCGTTCCGTGAGCGCAAAGAGAAGCACGTCAAAGATGTGAGTATTTCGTCTTCATCGCTACCTCTGTCACTTTCCTATATCGTGCTCATCGCACAAACTATACATAGCTGGAAGACAAACTCGCAGCCCTCGAAGCAAAGAACGAGGAGGCACAGGCTGAGAATAGCAATTTACGGGATCTCCTCACCCGCCTCCAGCAGGAGAATATAACACTCAAGCAATCACAGTTCACTTTTGCGGTACCTAAAACTGTACACCAACAAAGCCCCTCCACCACTTCCAGTTCAAATATTCTACACCCATCTTCCCCATTCAGTTTCTTCAATGGCCTCGGCCCTTCATCGGCATCGCTTGGTGGAGATATAGACTGGGGAGCACTAACAACATTTGATCCAGCAATGCTCAACATGCTCGATGAGCCCCCTACTACCGATGTGACCATGCATCAACAACAACCCCAACAACATCAACAAACAGACTATTCGGCTTCGCCATTCGGCCCATATGCACTTCCTCCACCAAATCAGTGTCGCACGATTGCCAATAACCCCTGGCTCATGTCATTTGCTGATTCGCCTGATACGCCCTCTACTACTACGTCAACTGCTGCGTCCACAACCAGCCCGGTGAATATGAGTGGGACGAGTGGGCTCGGTTCATTCGATACATTCGGATTTGGCGGGTTTGGCCCCGCATCCTCCTCAAATTCGTTGTCATGGGGATCCTCAAAAGCCCCAGTACATTCCCCGTCCACCTTTGGACAACCATTTACACAAACAAGCCCTGGCCTGGAAGAGCTCTTTGCGGGCGCCTTCCTCACTGGGGGTGCGAGTCGACAGAACAGTGGTGGACCGATGGATTTCCCAGCAGCATTTCTGGAGAACGGCGTACCACCACTCTCCCTCAGCCCCGTGTCGCATGCAAATGGGGGCGTCGCGAACACGAATAGCACTGGGAAGCCCATTACTCCATCTTCACCTTCGTCGACATCTATGCACCGCTCGAACTCCAGTTCATCTCTGAAGAATAACGCAATGTCTTCGCCACCTACGTCTACTTCTGAATCTGTAGATGGTACATGCTGTGTCGCAGCAGAAGCAGAGTGTAATGGAGGACAAAAGCGCCTTACGAGGGATGAGCTTGCGAAACATATCGCAGCATCTGGAGAGTCTCCATTTACGTCTACGTCTCCTACAGGGGTTGGTCAAGGAACAGAGTCGGTATCAGGTATGGCGCTACACAAAGCGAGCGACTTCACACAGGGCCATATAATTGCATGTCATGGTTCTCGGATCCCGAAAACGAAAGAGAGCCCAGATAATATCGAGGTGCTCAAAGCGTGGCGGACAATTACATCGGATCCGAATTTTAAGGTATGTGATTTGTTTGACTTTATGCCTTTTCTTCCGATCTTTTTTTATTTGACCCACTCATTGAGCGATCTAAACACTGTGGACTAATACCATACGTACAGGACACTGACATGAATGAACTCTGCAGCGAGTTCTCGATGAAGGCGCGGTGCGACGGGACCAAGGTCGTCCTCGAGCCTGAGGGTGTAAATCACATCATCGAGAAGTTAAAGAAGAGGCATGCTATGCAAAACTTGCAAGCACAGCAGGAGCTGCAACATCTGCAACAATTGCAGAGGCAGTTTCAAGGACAGCTATGACAACGGCATGAAGTCTGGATAATAAGCAGCTTGCGATGGACTGGTAGAAACACCTTTGGCATTCGCCATGTCATCAGCGGGACAGGGCAGATCGTTCAACTCGTGGGACCGGGAACAGCGGAGCTCACTCCACATTGGAGGTCTTGAAAGGTAGTCATCACTCGATAATATCCACCTACTTCGCTTTCCCCCGTGCTCCATAGTTGCATCCCGCAAAGTTAGGCCCGCATGTATTCGTGGACGTGAACGATGCGATACTTCCTCGTATCTTTAACACACAGCCGTACGTGCCTCGCGTTGTTTCTCCTATTAGCGTTTGTTTTCGAGGTTTCGTGTTGTCTATTTAGCTATTACATGCTCACGTTCGAGGTTATTCCAGATATAAATCTATTTCGGGAATACGTGTGTTACTAGTGGACTGGAATGTATCCTGTGTTCCCTTGCAGTTTCCCCACAACCACTATGAGATTGCCCCGTAGCCTGTATCAATATTGGTGACTCTGCGCCTTATTTACCAAATAAATCCGTGCAGCAATACGGATCAGTGCCGTACATCAGGTGGACTCTGGCGGCAAGGGGACCGTTGACAGGCTGCCAGGCAATTTATGCAGGTCGACACCATACACTATGAGATAAATCTATTTTATTTTATTTAGGGAAAGAAGCTTCTGGTTAGTGCCATTTGGTTCCTCAAGCATTGCGCCTTGGTATGCTAGAAGACAAGGCTTTCGCAAATTGTAGTCATGAACCTCTACCTCATGAGCAGAATAATGTCTGTCTTTGATAGCCATATCAGCTATATCCCCCAGGATCTGCCCCTCGGGACTCTGTGCTCTCTACGCTCGCGTACTTCCTACACAATAGATTCTTGGAGAAAGGCGAAATTGCGGATTTAGATGAGTCCATTATATTGCAGCGATCTGTGTTAGATTTCTATCCAAGCAGATTATCGGTCGCACCCCATGATAGCATCAGCTCTATCAGAGCTGCATCCCCCTAGACCACCCCGATCATACCATGATGTCACTCTCGATAACTTTGCAGATTTCCTGAAGGACAGGCTCAAAGTTTGAAACTCGGTGTAAATGTTGTTCTTGAAGAGGCGATTGTGCTGCACCTAGACTTGCCATCCGCGGGTCATTCGGATCGGTCAACCTCATTGACGAGTCTTACTGCTGCCTTATCAAGATAACTTCGCATACCCGGCTATCTTGATTGCGTCATATCTCTCTTCGACCTGGCTTCTGATCATTACACCAGGTTTCAGAATGGGCTTGAAAGAGGTCATGTCTCAACATTTTCATCCATTGCATTAGAGAAATGCTCGACAAAAGATTTTGCAGAGATAAGAAACGTTGACGAGACTGTCGCTTTCGCCTGGCAAACTTGGAACTCCACCCGAGTGAAGATCCTGGTCATGAGTCGTCTCAGAGCACCCTTGCACGTTTCGTTACGGCCAGGATCCAAAAACAGCGTGACCTGGTTGATTTGGAATAAGCCGTTGTAACGTGTGCGCCGCAGCATCATATCAGCCAACCATCCGGGATGGCAGGGTCCCTCCCTGCCCTTCATCGCTCCACGACCTCTCACTTTGCTTGTCAAACCGCTTCGATCAACTAGCCATCTCAACTGATATAGATGAGGCCATCATACTCACTTGCTCCGTATTGAAACTCCATCTTCTGTGACCCCTAATCCAGCCAAGCTACTCAAAATGCCTCACCTTGTATCATAATCAAAAGAAGTGCATGAAACCAACCCCTAAGTTCGGCCCGGATGGTGTCAAGAAGCTGGTTATGGGTGCTGTGTATGATACCTTCCGAACGTCATCACGGCCACTCAACGCACATACGGGCACTGCCCTCTGTGATCGAGACGCGCTGTCAGCTGCATTTGAGGATAGCCAATAATGCAGACAACTTCTCTCAGATCTTGCTCTACTACCCTGCACGACGGCATCCGTACATACTTCAGATATGTTACACTGTCCTATCGATGGAACTCATGGCACCACCGGTCGACCTTTTCGACTCCCTTTTGGTGTTGACCCCCCACGGCAATGACTTCGCCCACCGTGCATCCTATATCAGGTTACATCAGTCCGGCTGCAACTGGCCGATCCCGTGCTCCGAAGTATGTGCATGAATCCCGGCAGAAGGCATTATACCTTTCGAGATCACACCAACTTCAAGCCTTGAGCATGTTCACATCCACATCACCCTCCATACTCTGATGTGTTCTTATTCGACCATGGCATTTTGAAATTACTCGCCTCATTCACCGAAACCAACGATATGGCCTCAGATAAGCTGGCCGCAATGCTGGTTCAGTGCACTTCTGTTGGAAGAGCAGTCTCGAAACGAGCACAAGGAGATTGCTTCATCTTCCGTCATTGTCGCTCGTCCTGTAGATGCAACTAGCATCTTGCAAGCAGAGTCCAGATAGTTGATGTAGTATAAGAGGTAGATTTTACTACTCAATATCTGCACCAGTTATGTTACAGAGAGATGGGTGGGTGAGTGAGTTAGCCATACTACAAGGAGCGGAATCTTGGTTCGTCGAATCGTCACATTAGAGTGTCTTAGAGTGGTATTTACACAACTGAGATTTCACCACAGCTACTATGCTGCATGGCAATATTCAAACTCTGGGGTGAGCTGGCCTGGCCAATGCCAGCTAGGCGTGACCATCAGCAAGCAGTACTACCACGATCACTCACTTTTCTCCCCCTCTGCCATGTCTGACCCTACTCTGACATTCCAGATTGTATTGATTGTTGTATGCGGACGTGGCCACCCTGACTTATGACATATACCACGTACATGGCAGTATTGTCATTTGCAATACGATACATGTTTAGTATCTGTACTACTGGCTTCGAACAAGTTTTTCCTGATTATTTGTCCTAGAATATCATACTGGAGCCTTGGGTTGGCGTGCGTGAGCACATTTCGATGAGAATGAGCGGCTGACGGGTCCACAATGGTCCCATCCTTCACCCGCTCTGAGTGCCAGCAACATCCACGATAGACAGATCTCGTGTTCAGTCGACGCTAAGTGATACTCTGCGTGAAACTTCATGTACGGGACAATAAATTCACTCATATTCAGCAGTCACTTGCTATCCAGTAAAAGATAGGGGATCAAAACCGTCGATGAATTGTAGATGGAACCAATGCGATGTTCCTATATTATGTACAGTGCTCTGTATCAACATTATTGTTTCACATAACATTAGATCTATACTATAGTCAGTGTACCAACTTCACCTTTCAAAACACCTGTTGAATCTGTGGGACAGGCAGTAATATTACAAAACAGTGCAACCCTCCGATATTCGTGGTGGAGTAGTGCCATTAATAACAGTGCACTGAAGAGCTGTTCCAGTCATGCGAACCATTGGACAGCAGAAGTATCGTCAGTCTCGAGGTCCGGATCAAGCAAGATGTAGTGCCATGGATGTATTAGGACATATGGAACTCCTTGCCTCGACGTATTTCTGGGGCTTTCCGGTTGTGTGATCCCGATAGACTCTGGGCTCAATGCTCGAATTTGGTGGACGTAAGTTGCAGTACTGCTATCGGCTCGAATCAGCGTAATGGCTTGGATTCGATGAATGATACATGGTAGAATAAGCCTGATGTTAGTGAATTGTGTGAGTGGCAGATTAGAAAGTGCACGTGTAGATCTCGGAACGAAAAGCTTCTGAATGCTGCATACGAGCGGCCGCGTTCTGGGTTCCACTGACGAAAGCTGAGAGGGAGGAATATTTGATATAGCAAGATGGTGGGAGGGAAGCAACTGTGATATGACGATAATTGCCCAACCCAATTCAGGATTGATGCATCTCCCAACTTCGAGATGAGCTCTGCGAGTAGACACCCGAGGGCGTTCTCCACTTATTCCCCATATAGGACAGGCATGTAAAGATTGAAAATTCCAGGCTATGTCCTGTGGCAGCGTAGTAAAACGCGTGGACGCCCACTAGAAGGAATCGAGTGAGATGTCGTAATGCAATGCCCATCGTCTGTTCCAATTCGCTGATTACAATACTGAAATTGAGGTACCATCTCTGCAGAGCGACCAATCTTGTGTAAAGCACAGCATATTTTTGGGCGCCGACAGCTTTCGAAGAATCCAGCCACATTTGAATCACAGTAGTGTTCAGTACACCAACATCTGAGACATCGACAAGATGAACCATAATGAGGGCAGCATGACTTTTTCTATGGAGCAAATATCACTCCAAGCCCACAAGTATCCACGATCGCAGGGGGAAATGCAACTTCGAGAAACCATGTGTGGGGTCCAGATCGTAGATGACTTGTCATTTGATGCTACGTAGCAGGGGTTCGAAATCTCCCCACAAATGGGATAGCGTGACATATCGGAAATATATAGACACACAGCTGCATGGGTTTGGGCGAGGTTGTCGAGTGATGAGACTGATGACAGTAGCTGATTGCATTCCTGGCTGTCCCCCAAACATAAAATCTGTGTATCTCAGTCACATAGCATGCTGCTGTGTGTGTGGCAAGCGGGAGGGAAGTCCTTCGACACCTCGAAGGTAATGGTTCGAGCCATGGATTTGTTCTGGAAACAGGTAGTTGGACCAGTTGACCGAGAAATCACGTCTCACCTTTTTATTTTTAACTGACAATAGTTGGTGGGCCTGTCAGGGGACTGAACATGGTCAAAGTCACTTGGGGTACAAAGTGCTAATGAGGCTTGTTTGAACTCGATGGCATTATCCAGATCAGTCATTCTTTCTAGTCAAGTGAACCTGTCTGGTAGATAGCATGCAAGTGCATGCAGAGATGGCATCAGCAAATCCTGAGTTTGCTTGATAGCGCTTGAGCTACTTGGTGGTACCTGTCAAGTACATAAGTAATTTAAGTACATTAAGCAGACACATTGCTGAGCACACCAAAGCATGCAAATGCTGCAAAGATCACAGAGTAGCTCTCAAGCCAATCAAGTTGATTAAGTAGGACAAGTAACTAAGCCAGACCAGCTGAGATCAATGAGACTTCACGAAATTCATGGGGAGTGTGTGATTACTAATCAGTATGTTGAACTTTTTCCCTGCCCACACTCAACTTGTACCCACCACCCAACCTGGTCACCCAGGGCTGACAACACCAATGTCAACCACCACCTCTGACATCAACCATGGCTGTCAACAATGACAATGACCAATTCACATGGCCACCCACACATAATGTTGCCAACTACTCACCTCTCATAGTGACAACAATGACAGACACCACTATACCACCACACCTACACAATGTAAGTTTTGTTTCATCCATAAATTCTTTGTTGTTTTGTATTACTGACTATATAGTAGTGGGCTTGAGCAGCTCAAACACACCTCCCACACCTCTGGCATGCTCAGGTATGTTTCATGTATTCAAATTCTCATTTTGCTGTGTTCTGATGGTATCTGACTCTTCTGTAGGTGTTCACAATGGTGATGAGCACCCCCATTGATGCTGACCATAACCACAACTACCAACATCAACAATGACATGTCAATGCTACCAATGTTGACTTCTGACCAGCCACTTGAATGCCACCAAAGGATATGTTCAAGTACCAGCTCTCAATACCAATTCTCTGGCAAAATGTGGTGTGGCTGGTGCCCTTGGACTTTGTGGTGTAGTGGTATCCTTGAATGAGTTGCTGTTAAAAGTTATGGAACTGATTTTTTATAGCTCTAGCATGGATTGACTCATTAGATCTGGTGACATTGAGTTCAAGTCAATGGTCAGTGATTACTGTTATTTGCTTTCAGTATGTGCCTTTGGTCATTTCAAACCTATTCACATTAATTAGCTTTCTTAATACCATTATTCTGTGTCACAAGCTTATTTACTAGTCATGCTTATTGGCTACTTGGCATGAGCTTACTAAGAGTAATAAAATTGGCAAGCACTCCACCCTGTTTTCCAAGGAAGAAAAAAGTAGACTAAGTAAAAAATAAGCGAAAAATAAGTGTACAAGCATGGGATAAGTAGATTGTAATGGTAGAGATCTACTTATCCAAGCACCATTCTGCTTATCCATCAACTCTGTTAAGCATGTTAAGCAGCAGTTAAGCAGCTGTCAAGTGACATTAAGTAAACCCATGTTTTCCTGATGGGTGTACAGGCCTGACTCCTTGATGGACAGATCTCCAATACCCTTCGATACAGGACAATGGCCTCATCCGGATCAATGATAGCATCCCATCGTTGGAACCTGTGCTGAAGGGAAGTCGCGAGAGTGATAAAAGACATAGTGTGGTCAGAATGATCGGGGGATCAGAATTTGAATGGAGGGTGTGTGGAGTTCACCATTTCATCCGCATCCATCACCACATCCGCATGAATCAGGCCCATAACACAGATCGCGACATTATGGACAGACATGGAAAGGAGATAAAGGGACGAGGGGCCATCAGGGTTCCCGCGTTTCTGGGGTGCTAATGCAACTTATCCAGGCGAAGTCGCTGGAGCCGTTTCCGAACGTTTATCAATGGACATGGCATGATCGGTATGTTTCAGTGGTTGGGAATTCAATATAGCACAGTGGAAGCTGATACGCTCATTCAAGTCTACTGGTTCCCGCTGCTCTTCGATCCTGGAACTGAGACAATACACGAGATTGTTTAACAAGATTGACCGGTCAGGATGACCCCTCGGACGGATATCTGGCACCGATCGATGCACAGAAATTCCGTCGTCAAGATCAGCATTTACGCCCAGTTTCGGGAACCTCTCCCTCAGGTAATCTGCAAGGTCGTGAAGATCGTCGACATGAAGAGAGTGGTCCAGTGGACAGAAGGACAATATAACTTGAGTGAACATGATGGCTTCCTCTAAGTCAGGTATTGTTGCCTACTGTCTGTACCTGTCTGTCCCAAAGGCAAAGTGCGAGGTTATGGAATGAGCTTGATCGATTGGAATGACCCGTCGGACGGAGATCCAACACTGGGCGATGCAGGGAAATTGCCTCATCGAGGTCAATGTTTCCACCAAGTCGCGAGGACCTATTCCTCACGCAGGGGAGCTGAGAGTGACAGCATGGTGAGGATGGCCAGGGGAATAGAGCCTTAGTGGAGCTCGATTAAGAGTGATAGCTTCTTCCAAGTCAGGTATGGTAGCCTGTTTGTTGTATCTGTGCCAAAGGCGACGTGAGAGATTATGGAATGAACCTGGTCGATCAGAATGAACTACTGGATGGAGGTTTGATATGCTCAATGCTGTGCGGTACAGCACAATCGCCTCTTCAAGATTAGAATTTGCGCCAAGGCTCACAAACCCGCCATCCTTCAAGAGTGGTGTAATGGTAAGGGTGGCCCTGGGGGCAGAGCTCTACATGTAGCTCGACTGGGCCTGATAACCTCCTCCAAGTCACATAGAGTAGCCTGTTCGCTATACCTGCGCCAAAGTCAAGATGCTAGCCAATATAGTAATGTGCTTCGAATAGCATGACTCCCTGAATAGAGAGACCATACTGACCGAAACAGTGAAATCGCCTCCTCAAGATTAGTAATTTCACCAAGTTTCAGGAACCTCTGCCTCACGCACTCTGCAAGACGGCAGAGATGGTTGGCATGACAAGGGGTCCTCGGGCGGAAAGCTCTATTGTAGTTCGACTGAGTGTGATAGCTTCCTCCAAGTTAAGTATTGGGCTGGTTGTGGTATCTATACCAGGGACAAGCTACAAGGGAATGGAACGAACTGCTGGATGGAGGTCCAGCCGTGATCGAAAGAGTGAAATTGCCTCGTCAAGGTCAATATTTGCACCAAATTTCATAGACCAGTCCCACAGGCATCCTGCAAGGTTGTCGAGAGTGGCGGTACGATGTGGGTGGCCCGGTGGACGGACTCTACTGATGTAGCTCGATTGAGAGTAATATCTTGCTCTAAGTCAGGTATGGCACCCTGCTGGTGGTTCCTGTAGCGAAGGAAATCTGCAAGTCTATGAAGCGAAATATCACGATCAGGATCACCTACTGGATAGAGATCCGACACTAATCTATGCAGCACAATCGCCTCGTCGAAATCAGCATTTGTCTGGAAGTGTACGAATTTATTCTTCAGGCAATTTATAAATTCTTCAAGGGTCTTTGGCTGATGACTGTGACCCCGGGGACGGAGCTCTAATGCAGCTCGATAGAGTGTGACAGTCTCCTCCAAGTCGGATATAGCATCTTGTCTATGGTACTTGTCCCAAAGGTAATATGTAAGGTCACAAAGTCTGACCGATCGAAGGGGCCCAGTAGACGGTGACCCACCGCTGATCGGCGCAGCGAAATTGTTTCGTCGAGGTTATAGAGGTTAACATCTGCACCAGGACGCTGAGACCTATTCCACAGGCAATCCGGAAGAGTACTGAGAATGTCGGTATGATGAGCATGGCCAAAGTGATGGAAGTCTAATGCAATTCGACCAAGGGCAATGGGCTCTCTAAGGCAAGTACGGTACCCTAGTTTCTATACCTCTTCAGAAGGCAATATGCAAACTTATGGAGGAGTCTGATCGATCGGAATGACCCACGGGACGAAGGTCCAGCACTGATCAATGCAGCGCAATGGCCTCGTCCAAATGCGCGATTTCACGATTGTCCAAGAACCAGCCCGACAAGGAGTTCGCAAGGTCAAAGAGGGCCACAACCCAGCCAGTATCTCCCGCGGGGTGACGCTCCAACTCCGTCCAATTGTAGCTAATCTGGTCGTCCAAGTTCGAAATTATACGAGGCGGAGGTTCACGATTGCAGTTGCGAAAGTCTGGACTTCTAGAATACTAAGTCGTCATACTTGGAAGATGATCCAAATGCGACTCGTCAAAGGTTTCCTTTGAGAGACAAAAGCACGATGGTTAAGATTATGTAGATAGAAGTTAAGCTTCGTTCAGGTCAGCATTGGAACGCGACGTCCAATAGATGGATATAAAGCGTACAAGGACTCAGGATGCGAATAATTAGCACTGTGGGATTAGTTAGCCCATAATCAAGAAGGAAGACGAGACAGATAAAGACCATACCTGATAGATAACAAGTGATGCGAGGCAGAGGTGGGAGTGGTGTAAGGCAAACAAGAGTGACCAGCAGATGGGAGAACGAAGGCGAGGTTAACGCCGACGCCGACCTCGACACCTACGGCCAAAATAGGCGTGGACCTCGGCGTAGGCGTACCCATATGCACAATCTTCATGACATAGGATGTCTACACGGAGCACGATACCCACCTCCAGGACCAATGGTCCGACAAGGGATCCTATATGAGCCCCCACAGAGTCAAGAACTCGTACCTCCTTCCAGAGGTTGTCAATTTCGACAGAGGTGGATTGGAGACGTTCAAAATCAACATTATGAATTGATGTGGGCATGTCGAGCTTTCGATTGCCGTGAATCAATTTACTGGGAGTCCGAAAGCAACAGCTGAGCCCAACGCCTGGCACCAGCAATTCTTGGGAGTTTCAACCAATCGAAGTCACACTTATGACCAGCTGCACACGCCGTAGCATTTTTCGACCATGTATTGACCTACACGATGGACAGGTAAAACAGATCGTTGGAGGCACCTTATCTGATAGCGATCCTGAGGCATTGAGGACCAATTTCATTGCGAGGTAAGCCTGCATCTTCTTTCTAAGTCCGTCTGGCTTATCCATGTCCTTTGCAGTCAATCGCCGGGGAATTTTGCCCGGCTCTACAAAGAACATGATCTGCAGGGTGGACATATCATCAAACTGGGCCCCAGAAACGATGATGCAGCAAGAGAGGCATTGGCAGCCTGGCCAGGTGGGTTCTTACATTCTTTCATTTTACTGCACTCACTGCTCACTCCATTCCCCAGGAGGCCTGCAAATTGGAGGCGGGATTACTGCTGACAACGCACAGCGATGGCTTGACGCCGGTGCCAGTAAGGTGACCCACCAAGTTAGTGATGTGCTGTTTTACCGCCGTCTTACAACATCTCAGGTAATCGTAACATCCTATCTTTTCCCTGGAGGAGAATTTTCGCTTGAACGACTAGAGGGGCTGTCCACAATTGTTGGAAAGGATAGGTTGGTCGTTGATGTCAGGTAAGCTGTGTTTTCATCGCCTACCTCCTGTCGCTCATCAATATGCTAGCTGCCGCCGTCGGGAAAATAAATGGTTGGTGGCTATGAACAAATGGCAGGATATCACGGACATGGAGGTGTGCCAAGGTCTATACCTAAAACAACTTTCGCTGTCTCAAACTAAAGGAAATATTCAGAAACACTTGACTTGATATCCCAGTACTGCAGGCAAGTACGCTTTACTTTACGTTTATATTACTCCTAATGTCGATCTTAGCGAGTTCCTGATTCATGCTGCCGACGTAGAAGGTTTATGTCAAGGCATCGACGAAGACCTCGTGAAAAGTACGTGTCGGATGTTTGAGTTCAGCGATGAGTTACGCATGCTGCTACAGAACTCGGGGAATGGGTCTCCATTCCGACTACTTATGCTGGCGGAGCAAAACGTATGGTATTCAATGGTATACAAAGAATCTGCGTTCACACCAATCTTATTAGATATCGATGACCTCGCTGGTTGACAGACTGTCTGGTGGAAAGGTGGATTTAACGTATGGCAGGTACGTACCCTTGTTTCTGAAGATTGGAACATTTGATGATTGAGCCCACTTAGCTCCCTCGATATCTTCGGGGGTGTCTTGGTGAAGTTCGAAGAGCTAGTGCAGATCTCTCGTGGAGCATAGTGTCATGTCGTGATTTACTAATAAATGTGGGGTGCGGAACCCCGGAGGCCAACTTCTGTATTGCTACGAACCTTCCAAGTAAAGTAGCTATAGTGTCTGAGGCAAGTATATGATGTCCACGACAAATGCACTTATTATTATGACCATTAATCATATGCAGACATGACCAATACTAATCCTATTAACATGCAGTAGCAGGTAGAGAAAGTGTGAGATCCGACAAGGATGATACCGTGGAGAGTGCACCAGAGGAAGAGGGAAGGGAAGGGAAGCAGGAGTAGGAAGGGCTCCGCGGCCATATGTTGAGTGATATGTACGTGCGATACGGGTCATCTTAATCACTGCACCAGTATAAGCATAAACCCCGCAAGAAAACAAGGAACTCACATAGTACTCAATCTCTAACTATATAAGGGGGTGAACCATCAGCTGAGCCAATCAGAAGTCACCACCAAGGGGAAAAGACTCACAAAAAGAAAGGCCACATTCCGCGGCCATAAAATGTTGAGGCCGACGGGATTATAAAGCTGCGTGTTTAGCTCCTCAATTTTCTCTTGAAGCCTTCGCATCTCCTACCCAAGAGCCATCATTAGTATACAATCTAAGAAAACAGCCAGACAAATAAGCACGCCTACCTTGGTATAATGCGACGTTACAAGTAATGTCGACAGTTGAAGTGTAGTGATTGCAAAAAAGGTGTACACAAAAGAATGACGAACGCTGTGTGCCGATATCAGGATCTCGTTGATATCGTTGATGGTTTCGTGAAACTGCGTCGCTGTTATCTGGATCAATCACCAGCAATCGCATTAGCACCAAAAGAATCACAATCGTGCGAGACAAGAAGCCAGAGACACTTACCCGACCATCCAACTCCAACGGGTATATAGGTGTGAACTGAACGACTTCTCCACTGGCATAATCCCTCTCTATGCGAATGATCTCACGCGGGTGATGTACTCCTATGTGGCCAACTGGTGATGTACCGTATGCACAGTCAGGTGGGGGCGGTCCGAAATAGTACGACGAGCGTGGAATTAGGGGACGTCGGCGGCTGGGTTGGGACTCACGAAGTGGAAGCATCAGTTGGCATGAGCGATGGTAGGAGCAGGACGAGAAACGATCCGAGGGGGGGAGAATAGAATGGTCGCCGTAGGGGAAGGAAGAAGGAAACAGAAAAGCGAAAAAGACAGCGCGAATACATACCTCTTCTGCAAAGTTGCAAAATTCTTCGAATTCAACGTTGAATAATAATCCGATCCCAGCGGCTCGCGACTCTCATGTTCCTTTTCCTTCTCCCCATCCTTGTGTTCCTGATGACCACCGGGTTGATTACCGGATTCAATATCCACTGGTGGATCGATAAGATCCCAGGGTTCAGGCGACGATGACGCCTTCAACTTGAGCCTTAACTGTTCAAGCTTCTCAGATGCGGACAGTTTGAACGAGGACCGTTGTCGTCGGACATGCCTCCTCTTCTCATCTGCGTCAGAGGAACAGCCTTCAGAGAATTCGATACTCGTCCGTCGTGCATCTACATCCTCTTGTGCTGGAGGGCAGTCGGGCCGAAGGTTGTGATCTGCTTCAGATAACAGTTGCGGAGGGATCTCCTTCGAAAGCGGATCGTCGGTATGCGGATGCCATACGACGTTAGCCTCTGTCGTCGCATCCATCAGTACAACATGTCCTTCTTCCACATACTCGCCTTCGCTCGTCTCCATCGGTGCAGCTAAGGCGAATGTTGGCATCCCCTCACACGAGCTTGTCGACCGTGACCGCCCCCGCACGTCTTCACTCCCACGTTCACGTTCACCATCCCCCGCCATATCCT
The DNA here is from genome assembly GCA_029372045.1 of Scleroderma citrinum. Classification (NCBI taxonomy): domain Eukaryota; kingdom Fungi; phylum Basidiomycota; class Agaricomycetes; order Boletales; family Sclerodermataceae; genus Scleroderma; species Scleroderma citrinum. The sequence continues at coordinate 3,354,182 of JARFMN010000004.1, forward strand.
CCCTGACACTCGCCTCTCCCTCTCCTTCCACTAGATCAATCACTTCGCCACTTTTGATCATCGACTCCTCTGCCTCTTCTTCGTCCGACCCTATTCCAGCTTCTTCATTGACAACGGGGCCGTCGTCATGGCCATGGCCACTCAAACTGTCCACATTCCTCTCATTTGTCCATGACGTTGCCAACGAAGATGGATGAGCGGCGTGTGATCGGCTTACAGACGAGTGAGATGCGTCGAGCGAGACCTGAGATGAGGCTACCGAGTGGTGGTCATTCTTATGCCGGCTTGCAGATAACGGATGAGGTGTGGGAATGGTCGCTGTAGTGAGAGGGTAGTCGTCCGTAGTAAGAGGCGTACTCCCAGTAGGAGTGCTCGCAGGAGCCGGTAGGACAGCAGAAATAGAAGTCCCAGCCACAGGCGTCGTCGTCATCGCAGATGTGGTATCGTCTAGCACACTGCGAGGGGTGTGAGGAGTCTCGACAACATCCTGGTGTACAACAAACACCGGTGTCCCAGGAGTAGGCGAACCTGACTCTACAGCACTGGTCATACTCCCACTCCAAGCCTCGGTCCCGCTCATATTCAGAGCAGCGATAAAATCCGACTCGAATCGAGTACCGCGAGCGAAAGAAGACGTTCGTGGGGGAATAATGGGGTAAGCACCTGCAATGTCAAACACTACTCCCTCTGTGCTAATACCACGGTGATCATCGCTCCCGCGTTCGCCTTTAGTAGCAATGTTCCCATCCTTGTTCTTGTTAGATTTCTTTGATTGCGCTCTTCTTAGTCCCGGTCTCATCGCGACCGCATCGAGGTGATTGCGCTAACCTTGGAAATTTTCAATGGGTGACGAGAAAACCAAAACCCCTTCAGGGCTATGCGACTTCTGTTTTCGAAACTCGCGTACGATGTTAGGCTGTCAGCGGGTATCGGTTTCACTTGTCGCGCGCTGTCAGAATTTGCAAGCGTCTATTTAGCCTGAGATGGCAGTAGGCTTGATCCTGAAAGACAAACTGCCGATACTTGTCAACCGTGGCAGTACGGAAGAACTTTGAGGACCCTTTTGACAGAAAACTTTGTTTCCGAGGGCCAGGAGGGCGAGAAAGAGACGTGTACAAACCTTGCAACTGAGGCGGTTATGTACTGACTATTGTTGTTCAAGTGTGTTGCCAACATGCACAAGCCTCGAGACGTTCAACAAATGAGCGTGGGGATAATAACTTGACAAGTCTAGGAACAAGCTTAAGCTTTGTGAGACTTCCATGTCTCCCAAGGTGTAAAGATTCATTGGCATAAAAACAAGTGTGGGATGTCTATAATTCTTATGAGGTGATGTACATATACATGCAAATGCGTGGTAGGGCGATAGATATGTCGTATCTGCATCGGCTATATGCAATATAAAACTTGTGGTGGTAGAAACAGACATAATGATGGGGCGGTCAGCATCACTTATTAGATAATGGACAGAGTGAGGGAAAAAATATCGTAAATGACGAACGAAGGTACATACGGCGTCGTGCAATAACAAATGATTATGAGGATGAGGGGAATCTTTCTTTTCATGCGAGCGAGGCGGGGATGCAACAGGTCGAGCAGTCGGTGAGCCAGCAGCGGGATTCATCACCTCGGATAACTTGCCCCTGGAAGGCGGCGTAGGCGTGCGCCGGTCCACCGCCATCCTGTCATCTGTGGGGGAAGGGGCCGACGATGTGGGAGACAGTGTAGTGATCGGAGGAAGGGGCATGTGTCCGACTGGGCGAGGATGAGGAGGCAGGGAGCCCGTCACTGCCGGAGTGCTCGGGTACGTCGAGTGGGACATCTCCGCATGCTGGCGGGATTCCGGTGAGTGTGGTTGGGTGCGGAGTGGGACAGGAGAGCGCCGCGGAGAAAGGGAGCGTCGTCCAGATGGCGAACCAATACTTCGTTTCAAACTATCAACTCGCGAACGCTTACTGTCCATCTCCTCCATCGCAGCAGGGCTGAGAGGACGTTTGAGCGAGTTAGAGCCAGACGACGTTGGCGAGGGACCATTCGAGGACGAGACCGACCGACGATGCACACCGGCAGGAGAAGTCGCAGTGCGGGTGCCATTCGACGATGTTGGGGAGTGTGCATTGGCGCTGAGGCCGTCGTGACCAGACACCGAGGGTTCAATTGAACGGTGCTGTGAAAGTCCGACCAAGGTACCTGCAACAACATCTTCATCGTAATCTTCGTCAATGACTCGAGATGGTGGACGAGGTGTGGCATTGGTAGGAGAAGGTTGCGAAGAACGACTTCCAGAGCCACTCGAGCTCGCCGTATCCTGCCCATCCTTGGCGGAGAACGACCCAACTTTGAATGAAGCAGGTAAGTTAGAGGGCAATCCATTCGAGTTTGGTCGTGACGGTTCATCCTTGGTTCGACGGGGTATTTTTCTTTTCCTTTTCGGGGCGTCACTGGGTGTTGAACCACTGACGCTCTGCGAGTCTGAATCCTTCTCCTTCATCTGCTGCGGTTTCCTCCTACCCTTCGAATCAGTCCCAGATACTGGCTCTGGAGACCCTGTCATGCGGCCACTGCTAGTGTGATGAAGCGGAACGCGAGATGGCGCTTCCGGGGAAGTGGCAACCGAACCCGAGTATCGCCTTGGCTCCACGTCTCGTTCTACCGGTCTTTCGCGAGCATCAACACGAGCAGGATCATATCGTAAATGACCACCCTCATGTGGAGGAACCGAAGGTGGCGGTGAACGAGTATAAGGACCGCTAGGCGGCTTCGACTCCCAATAACGTGGGTGGTGCGTGTGCGCAGAACGGGGCGATGTCTCCATCGGGCTTTGGGCACGGTGAGGACCTGGCGAGCGGGAGTGATAGTAGGAATGTTGCGATGCATGACCAGGGTACTCGGGACGTCCACGATGATCTCGCTCCCAATCGCGATGATGCTCTGGAGGAACACGACGGTCCCAAGCCATATCTCGTTCCGCAGGCCGCACAGAGTCACGGGAATACGAAGGTGGCGAACGCTGGGAGGTAGGAACACTGGGTTGTGCCGGCCCAACTGGCTGGCGGGTGGGAGGGGCATAAGGCGGGAAGTTCAAACCAGAAGAGCGTGGGCGAGAATGAGGAACAGGCGATGTAGACGTTGACGGTACACGAAGAGGTCGACCATTGAAGTATTCTGGTGGAGTGGGACCGTGAGCAGAAGAGCGTAGCTCCTCAGTCGGAAGTTGCTGTTGTGGCACGGGATGGTGGAGCAAGAGGTTCTGGTGCCCAGCAGGCCCACGACCAGCACCATCGCGAGCAGGGCCAGAGAAGTCGCGATGAGGGCGATCTATGTCCATGGGTGCAAGGGGAGTGTGTGATTGTGGATGGCGCGACTCGTCAATGGAGACAGGGGGAGGAGGGCCCCTGAACGGCCCAGGAGAAGACCGCCCAACAGATACAGGTGGTGGAGGGAGATGGAGAGTGTCGGTGGTGCCGGGGCCCCTCGGCTCAGACCTAAGGAGGGTCTGGTCGTGGACGATTGAAGGAGAAGGGGACCAGTGAGGCCCGGGGGTGGCACAGTAGAGTTGGCATAGGCGGTTGGATGCACATCTTGTGGACCAGGGGCAGCAGGTAGTTGACTGCCAGTAGCTTGCGCATTCTTCAGCAACTGCAGGCGTTGGGTGATGACGTGGTTGCCGGGGTCGAGCTCCGCAGCGCGAGCGTAGGCATCGATAGCATCGGAGATCTGGTTATTGCAACTTTCATACAGGCTTCCAAGATCGAACCACACCTCAGAGATGTACGGATTGATGCGGATGGCCCTCGAATACGCATCCAGTGCGTCGCGGAATTGATTAATTTGGAAGTAAAGGACACCGATAGAACACCAGAAGGTCGGGTTTCGGCCGTCGCGATAGACGGCTTGTTGGTAAGCTTCATACGCCTTATTATACTTTTGACCTGCCATATATGCGCGCCCGAGGAGATACCAACTCTGAGCATCCGAAGGGTCTGCAACGGTAATCTGAATGCAAGGTCTCCCAAGTGAAGTTGGCAACGCACCTGCTTCGAGGCTCTTGGTCAGGTATTGGATGGCAAGTTCCTGGTTCTGGAAAGACGATCCATCCTGGTGGTAGAGCCAGCCAAGTTGCTGGAGCACCTTTGCATGTGTTGGGTTGTCGGCAACTACGCGCTCATAAGCATCTTTAGCACGAAGATACTGGAAATGAATGAGTACAATAGAACGCATTAGGGTGGGGAAATGGCATACATCATTTTGCTGTTCATACACGTGTCCGATTTGGAACCAAATGTCGGCATGGGCAAGAGGGCTTGGAGGGTTGCGGAGGATGCGGTCGAAGCAGCTCAGGGATTCATCATACTTGCCCTGTTGTTTGTAGATAATGCCAAGACGGAAGAGGATTTCATTTGCCTTGTCAAAGTCTAGTTCTGCGTCATGAATACATAACAAATGCCAGGGCAGAGGGGGGAGTGGCCAACCTTTGTCCATTTTGAGGACAGATGCAAAGGCTTCCTCGGCATGGTCCAGGGAGCCGTATCGGTCATAGAGGATGCCAATGCCATACCACAGCTTTGGATCTTCCTGGGGGAGAATGAGAGATGGGGGGAGTGGGGGGAGTGGCAGGCAGACCTTTGGATTTGGAAGTAGGTACAATGCTTGTTGGTATGCAGAGTATGCCTTCTGCAGGTCGTCCTGCATGAGGTAGCAATGACCTAGATCCGCATCGGGACATTAGCAGGGTGTGGTTGTGATGGGCCAAGAAAGCACTTACCCAGTGCGCTCCACACTTCGCCGTTGTCTTCTTGCAATTGGAGCACGCGCTGGAAGTAGTCAATCGCCTAAAAAGGAAAGAGGGTGACATCAGCATGTGTCAATCTAGATTGGATCTGAGAGAACAAGGGAAAACCGCGATGTGATAAACCACCGTATATCCTCGGAAGGCATCGCACTAGTTTGAATACGTGGGGAATTCGTTGCTTACTTTTGGGTAGTTTTCTTTGATCCGAGCAATCCCCGCGACCTGAGTCAGTCCTGACAGCGATAATGGGTTGTGCCGTAGAGCGTTCTCGTATGCAGTGATGGCATGTTCGAGATCGCCCATCTGCTCAGCAACACGCCCTTGGAGACTCTTAATCTGGCGCTCATCTCCGATAGAGGGGTGACACACCTATGAGCAACCAAGTTTGTTCGTTTGCCATGGCGAGCTTGTGGATGGTGCTAGACGCCACACCATTGGGCGGTGCATTTGGGACGACTGTGGGCGATACGAGTTGTGCGGATGTCGAGTTGGTGTGATTTGGCGTGGAGGGGTGTACGGTGGCGTTGCCGTTGAGATGGGGCGGGGGGGCATGTGTGACGAGGGGATGGGGATGGGGGTCGTGCATACGCACGTCCCTGTCGGGCTGGCGAGGGGCGTGACGATGGGACATGACCTTAGATGGGGTGACGTGTCACCAGAGGGGAGGGGAAAGTTGACAAACATTCGAGACTGGAGATATATATACGAAAATGCTGCGGAAGGGGGAAATCAGGGACCCTACTAGTGTTGTGTGTTCAGCCTCATCGCACGATCAAAGATCAGAAGGTGCGTTGCCGAGCCATACCTCGGAACTATTACGGTAGATCACAGATCTCGGAGGCGATGTACAATCTAACATAGCGGCTTACCAAATACCCGGACCTGGGCTGTCATTTATATCCATTACGTCAGTATGCCATCCCCCTTTCCCTCGTGGTTGCCAAAACGTCGTGATGACCTGTTTCTAGGGTCTGTCCATATCAATTTAGGGAGATCTCGATCGTGCTAAATTGCCGTTGGTGGCTCAGGTACCCCTCCTTGTGCCAATCTTAGCCGGCGTCCAACGTTGATCGCGTCGGAGTATTTCCTTTTTCTTTCAAGTCGCGCACTCCATCACGGTTCTATTTCGCATTCGCCCACAGACGGACTCTAATCTGGTGTCCATGGCCGCTGGTTTATGAACCCCGCCAACAAACTGGTGACGACAGGCATCTCAGCTCATCGCTTCATTCCAACGCGTTGCTCGCCTTCGCTCGAAGACCAGAAGAATCGGATGTGTGGATTACCCGATCAACCATCGATCACGCGCCTTCGTGACTCTCGCGGACTCGCCGGAGCATGCGGCACAAGTGCCAAACACGCCGCACTATCATTATCCGGGAGATCTCCGTCGAACCTGCTGCAAAAGCCCTGACCTTGTTGGCAACCACCGCCTAATAGTAATCTAAGCGGCGGATGGGTGACAGCGGAACGTCATTTCACTTTTGGAAATCAACGCGAGGCTATCGTATTGCATATTGCTCACGTATGAATTCATTTATCTGCCTGGCTTCCATTTTCTTCTCTTCGTTCCGACAAGTCTTAAGAAGACACGCAACAGAACAATGATGAGATGAGTCGCACACCAATGAAACTGCATCGAAATCGGCTAATGCCTCACGTTGCATATCACCTACATACCAGTCCCTATATCTCGGCCAATCCCGCCCATGTCAGTTCCTAAATGAAACCTCCACTTAGTCATGCCCCATTCTCAAGGTTCTTTCGACCATTAGTTGTGTGTGGTGGCGATACCCATCACAATGCACTCGTCCTCTCTTCTTTCGAAGCAAAGCGCCACCCTTCCGTAATCCACCCACCCGCGACAACGTCGTCCTTGGCTCAAATGAACAAAAAGGGTCTAGGGATACTTTCTTCCTCTTTGTTCTTTGACAGCAGGGCGTCTGATTCGAGGAGCGGGAGATTGAGAGGGATCGTCAGGGTTCTCCGGGCGCCGGCCCGATAACCTCCTGTGTATATGGTCATCGGATGAAACCGGGAGAACGAGGCCCACGTGGCTCAAATTTTAGGCATCGTTGGGAAGCTTGGCATACACGCAGATATGGCGTGCAAGGGGGTTTGCACAAATGACGTGGGGAATTGCGGGGTGGTGGCTAGTCACACACGGACGCCCTCCACGCGATCGAATGATTACACCAGGAATGTGATTTACACAGGTAGTAGGGCGACTAAGGTTAGCACTAGCTTCATCGCATGGATGGCGGAGATAGTTATATATTCTGGAAGGCGCCTCGCCAGAGGACTTAAACGGCACCCGAAGAACCCACTGGCTCGTTCGTTTGCACAGGACTGTAATGTAATGCATCAACTGTCAGCCTTTTCTCCAACTCCGCGGAAAGAGAACATGGTCACCCTGACAGCTGTTTCTGGGGTCGCCAGTTGACAGTGACAATATTATAACTTCCTGTCAAACTTTCATTTCAAAAACAGACTTGATCCTAATCGCCAATGATGACAGACGATGCGACATCAAATGAAGTGTCTCGAAAAGGCCAAACCTGGTGACAGCTTTTGCATAATCTAGATGACACTCCTTTCCCGGCGGCTTGGAGGCTTCACTACTGATCGGACGCAACGCAGTGCCACTGCTCTTCTAGTTGACAGGATTGATTCGGATACAGAATCAATTGCCAAGCGGTTTCATAGTCGAATTCTGGAACTGAGTGCTTATTTGAAAAACAGACCGTGCTCGGTGTGGAAACCGTTACCTTGTCATTTGCACACACGGTGGACACGTTTCCTCTGTCACTTTGCACTGAACCCTCCATTTACCATCCTCGCAGCAAGGTGTCCGGTGTTTGGGTGCGCAACCCGATTACCAAGTATAGGTTCCGTGGGTCTCGCATACAAAATTTATCGTCAAACTGATCATGGTCCCGATAAGCTGTGCGACAGGCTTAAGGGGAACCCACGCACCTTAACACTTTGGGGTAATCGGCCATTCTTATCTGATCCAGGGAACCATGGCACATCGAACGCGATCACATATCATCGACCCACACGACGTACACTGTGACATATTCCCATGCTCCGATATGTGCAGGATTCAAATCCACACAGCCTGATGAAGTTACCTGGGTAAAGGCGAGGCATGGACGTTTTAGGAGCAGTGTGGAAAGTGTGGGAAGATCCGTGATGGAAGGCACTGACAGATACGTGCCAGAAGCAAGGGTGGGGAATACATTTATATCCGAACTCACACCTCCCTGTAATTACGCAACGGCGAAACGCAAACGTTGTATAAGATCCTGCCTACTGACCTTGTTGATTTATTGATATCAACTGGTACGTTTGATGGCCATCGGAGCTTCTATGCAATCCTGTTCAACCGGATTGCCTCCATTATTACTGGCCACTTATCACCACGGCCTCGTTTTTCTATTCACCAGTTGTTCCACGCACGATTTTCGAAGCAAAACTCAAATCTTCCAGCTTTGAGGTGGCTCTCTTCCAAATAAGGTGATTAGACAAGCGTACGTATGCTTGTTCCTATTTGGCTATAATAGAGGGCCTGCCCGTGCACCTGACGACGAGTTCTGCTTGCTGTTGTACGTTTAACACACCCAACATGACCCGTGCGTTTCCTTGCATGCATTTACTCCTAAATAGGACATAGACTCACCCTATTCACAGGAGGAAATCAGAGAGAAATGGACCGGGCAAAGGCGGCCAAGAAACAGGCAGCCCTCAACAAGTCAAAGCAAAAGGAAAGTAACACGAGTCTGGCAAAGCGTAGGGAGGCGTAAGCATAACCGTTTTCGCTCTTTGTCCCGTATCAGCTTCATCTAAACATACGTCCCCTTTCCTGTAGTGACGCAGATATCCTGAGGGCTAAACAGAAGGCATGGCAAGATCCAGTTCTCTATTCTTAATGCTTGGGTAGGCTAATCATTTACTCCCTGTGCTCACGATTTGGGATATGCAGAAGAATGAAGAGTCAAAGGCTGCACATGGGGCACAGACGGGGAAGGGGAATTAGCATGGACGAGTGTTCATGGTCGTCAGATTGTTGATCGCGTCATGGTCCATCCTCGCCTTGTCATCGCCATCTTTGCCGAATCTCATGTCGTATCAGGGAGGGAATCTTTTTGGGGGGAGCATTCCATCCTAGTTATTATCAACCCTCGACCCTGCATCTTGTTGTCTATTCATATCCATGGAATACCATCATTTTGTTCTTTTCTTCTGGTTCGTCCCTGCCTGCTCTCCATACCTTATATATATGTGGGTGCTAGAACTGTCCGGTCCGTCGTTCTTTCGGGGAAGATAACTTTATCCTTTATGAAGGTGGCGTAGCTATCACCGCTCCTATTTCATGTCCCGATGCTCGGGCATGGGGAACAAGAACGAAAGTACGGAGCTGCATTACCCGCGGTGGTTCTTGTTCTCCGTCTCCATCTGGACGAACGTCTAGTATATATCTGGACAGGGATAGCGCTCATAAGTTACGGGTCATGCGGGACCACCCGTTTTCGTGCTATCAGTTGTAACCCGAGGCCCTGGTTCACCTATGATCACCTTTAATTGTGGCGGGTCGAAGGTGGCATATCTGTGGCTCATTGTACCACTGCTGTCCCATGGCACCAGGGAACAGACGCACCAATATGGTGATCCACGGATAGTAGTCTACCAAGATTGTGGCAGACCTGCCCTTGAGCCTGTACATACGCTAGTCGCCGCGGGAGCGTCATCGGTGGAAATAACACCCGGTCCCAGAGAGCAAAGTATATCCACGATCGCGCAGCCAATCCTTCGACTTCTCTAAAAAAGGGCTCGCCACTTCCCTCGAACTAAATTTTGATGCACAAGGTGAGGCACGCAGCCTATCCGGTGGAGGTCTGTGCGCTAGCTTAGCCCTCAGCGCCCAAGGTAAATAGATGATTCTATCCAAATAGGAAACTAGTTCAGGCCCTTTTGCTCACACATGGGTAGGTGTGGAGACAGGATCGATGGCGTCCTTCCATTGGCTGAGCCCTGCAGTGGAACACCTTCCATCGTACATCCCCTGACATATGTTGTATTAGGTCTCTATCGCCTTTTGTGCATCATTCCCTCGGTGCCTCTATGCCTAATTGCTGAATCTTGATGGGCATGATGCATTGGCATTGCAGGCGGAGTCCCGAATTCCATGCTTCAGTTCTTGGCACTCAGAGACAGTAATATTTTTGACATCTGTCCGTCGCTGTTGCCAGGCACCCCACAGACTTTTTGTTGAATAAGTATTTCAGAGAAATCACACAAAGTAATAGCCCTCGTATGAGAATTCAGGTCTGTTGTTCAAACGTACAGTTGACTTCACAGATTTCAAGAATGGCACCTTATCAAGTTCCGGTATGACGTCTGCCATCACGGATTGTATTTGTTACTTCTTTACTAAGACAGCTTTCCTCAATCGAGGTATTGAATGAGGCTCCGATGATGCGTCAACACGTTTAGAAGTCCTGGTACCTTGTTCGTCAGACAGGGTAGTTTCAATGTTACGCATGATATGATGATGATCCTGGGAAATACCTGACAACCGGAGACTTGCAAGTGCGATTGACGGATATGACATCGGTCGTGTTTTCATGGGTGAGTAGGTATGCACGTTTGACATGAGACGTGGACGTGTTGTCGAAAGCTGTCGCCTCTTGCTTAGTTTATTCCCTGTAGGGAAGCGCTCAGCGCAGAGGCTCTAAGGTCGGCCAGATTTGGCTTGTCAAGACACTATTAACTTGGCAGGCGATACGCTGCCAGTTGGCAGCTGTCTGTCAGCCCTATGATCCATAGGCTGCACCGCCTGGTCCGATTATCATAATTAAATTCAAATTAGCAGCATAGTGCCCCTGTGTCTGTGTCTCGAACACAAGGATGGGCACTAGAATGGCTCGGAATGGATCCAGAACACCCTGGGGGTCTTCGGATTGGGTCAGTTATCCGCATGGGATTACGCCTGGGGAACAGCAACAAACTCGGGAGCGGAGTGAATACCACAGCCTGATTTACGTATGTCTCCGACATTTTAGCGTGAAGCCCATACTAAACCGTGGTATCTTGAAGATCCGGGGCTAAACAATACACGATATGTACACGCAGTGATGCAGGTTAGATACAGGTTGAGACAGATATGAACATACATAGCTGGGCCACAGGAACGCCTGCACTGACCACACCGCATGTGACGTATGGTGACAGCAGTCTCATCCTTGCGCAAACCTGAAATGGCACGCCACTTACCCAGGACTCCATCACCTGCATCAATTGGCACCTAGCCATCTTATCGCCACATGCAGGGCTAGATTAGGCTTGCTGTGAGCATGGGTAGCGCGTCCACGCGCGTCACGGTCAACTTAAGGACAAGCTCAGTCCTGGAGTTGATATAGATGACAACTCCGCTGAAGTTGAAGGTATCTGGTCAGGCCCGGGGGACTGGGTACCCGTGAACCTACTACCCCAATCGTGGAAATCAGTGTCGTCAACATTGACAGAGACGTACGGTGAGACTACGCTCCGACGGGGTGTGGCACATACCCCTCACTTTGGACAGGTGGCTGTTATAACCAAGTCTGGCGGTTAATTACCTGCTCTCCTGGCCCCTAGTAGGCAAGTAGGTTACAGGGTAATTGTTCGGTCAACGTGCCGTGTTACGTTGCTTTTACTCCCGTGGCTACTCCAGTACGACCCTGCGTGCTGTATGATGTGGCACTGAGCGTCTATTTACTGTCGTGCTGTACATCTTGTGACCCACATCACGGCCTACCGTACGCCAAATTGATTTATTACAGTACTCGTGCATTGATACGTTATTATGATTAGCGCGGAGCAGCATTCTTGCTGACTCAGATGCGACGGAGCGCCAAAGGCTGCTGGCTTGGAAGATTCAATAAGAGAGAAGCACTGCAGTACGTACCTGTCTCCCAACCTGGCCACCACTCCCCGTTTGGAATTCAGTTAAAATGTCCGTCCTCTTATTCACTAGCTAAGCAACAACGGGGTTAGCACTAGTGGATAGTGGAGATACGCTGGTCATGGGGACTTGCGGATCTGTGGCACCGCTGCGTGCAATGATATTAGGGTAGTGATACGTCATCACTTTATATAGGGAGCACTCCATTAAGGTGCAATAGACGTTCTTTCTAGCATGAACACCCCTATTTCACGGAAAAAGTTCAAGCCAATTCTCCTAAAGCTTGGCAAAAAGAATGGCCGCGGCTTTCCGTTCCGTCAGTAGAAGTTGTAGGGACAAGAAGCCCATTGACAACCTTCCAATTGGTCCATGCTCAAACAAGATTAGCACCTGAGGGCAACATCGTTCTGATGTGGCCGTAAAGGGGAAAAAGAGCAAATGATGAATCTACTTGCTGATGGCGCAGTCTTCGCGTTCTCAATACGGATAGAAGGTGGCAGTTCAACCGATGGTTAAATGATAAAGAGGAAAAGGGGCGCATGGGATGCTCTATTATGGATGTGTAATATTGTTTAAATGTCTCCTGTTCCTGTTGCAATCGTAAGTAGGGTACGTATGTTCATTGATCGAATTAAATATTTTCGTCACTTCACTTTGACAGCCTGCCCACCTTCCAACCGCCTTCTTCGAGGTGCATCTTCTGACGAAGCGTCTTCATTGGTCTTCTGAGATCCCAAAAGATGAGCACCGCCCAACGGGAGATAACCGTGATGAAAACCAGGAGGGACAGTAAACGAAGGGGGTTGTGACGGAGAATGGGCAGGCTGGTGACGTGACCGGTACAACGACAATAGTGAATTTACGAATAGTGTCAAGAAGGATAATGACGTTAATGAAAACGCCTGTATCATGGTTCGTCAGAAATACGATCGTTTAGTTCAATGACACGTGCCAAATCTTTCCCGGGGAGATACTTACAAGAGTCTTCCAACTGATTGGTTCAACAAAGCCGTTTACGACTTCGGCGATGAGTTCAGCCCCGATACGAGCGCGGCCCACGATCGTCGGATCACGGTTCATACATGCCTCCCAAACAGCACACTGTTGTGTCATGGCGGGAATTTGATTCGTTTCGCAGAAGTTGTTTCTATAATGAGAAGCACAAACACCGATCTCCTGAACGATATCTGTGGCGCCTCCTATGAGCAAATGCTACAACTGATACCGTTCATCACGGAGATCTTACCCAAGGAATATTCCGAGATGCGGTGTTCAACATCGCGTTGAACCGTAACAATGAACTGTACCAGTAGGTACAAGAACATCAAAACCAGCGAGAGATTGAAGAAGAACTGCAGATAACTGGAATTGCATAAGAGACAGCGGAATAGCTGGTCAGCCAGACGTCACACACTCACCCAAGTAAGACATATGGGGTATCTGATGAAGTGGATAGAGTCGCAGGTATGTTAAGTGTGTAATGATTTGATGTGTTTTGAGTTAGAGGACCAACATGATCTCTGTCATCCTCGCTATCGTCCTCGCTTACACCCTCCGCATCTCCACGCTTGGGAGAGGGTTTGGCACGAGCTCTTCGTCGCGAATTGAACACCCTTCTCATGCCACCTATGGCTACTACCCGGTGATTTTCCTTCTCGTTATCCTCAGGTTTAGGAGGACTCAGTTCCGACATGTCCACATCGTGGAGCTCCTGGGCAGGTGAAGGCTGTGGGAACGCCTTGTGAGGCGAGAAAGAGGGCGGTGGTGCCCATGGTGGCGACGGGTTTGTCTGAGGCAGTGTACTTTGGAAAATAAAAGGAACATTCCGATTTTCTCCAAACATTGGTGTAAAGGGGGGTCCAGGGAACCCTGGCGTACTAGGAGTGAGGTCATGAAAAGGACCTTCTAGACGTAATTTGTCTCTGTACAGACACACCAAGCAGTGGAAACATACGTTTTCGTGGGGTACTCGGGTCCTCGATAGCTTCAGCCCAAACTGGCTTCGTGCCACTGCTAGGCCGAGACGTAAACTGAAAGTCCATGGGTGCTTCGGTTGACCTCGAATGGGCGTTCATCGTGTCCCGAGTGCGTCTGCAATGCGACAAAAATAAAGTAGCTCACAGTAGCATGTGTGGCTTCTACTCACCTCAGATGATGGGGATGAATACAGGAATCCTAATAGCCTCCCTTGGTAGACCAAAAAACGGTCGTAGCTTCGATGTGTAGAACGCGTTTTGCTGCGTCACGTGCGCAGAAAATACACCAAGTACGTAGTTCCGACTACATAACAACTCTCCTTCAAAGACTATGTGGAGGACGACAACAAAACGTGTCTGGTCGCTGGCAGGGCTATCGAGTCGCCGTTACCATCCACTGGCTTCCTCCTGGACCTCGCCCACTTCCAACCTCGTGCCAATCGTCATTGAGCAAACGGTAGGTAACCTCGATTCCTTCCATGCGTCTCTTATTCTCCGTCTTGTTCGTACAGGGTCGTGGCGAACGTTCGTATGACATCTTCTCGCGACTTCTGCGTGAGCGTGTTGTTATGCTGTATGGACCTGTGAGTTCGTTATTCCTAACTAGCGGCACCACGTCTTTTTCATGCCCCACTTTCACGGAACATCTGTAACAGATTAGAGACACAGACGCGGCATTGACTGTGGCGCAACTCCTTTTTCTGGAAGCGGAAGAAACCTCGAAACCCATCCACCTGTACATTAACTCCCCTGGCGGTAGTGTAACTGCAGGGTTGGCCATATATGATACTGTTAGGACCAAGCGCTCGATCAGTTAAGGTGTGTGCTGATGCTCATTAGATGCAGGTTCGTCTTCCATTCAAAGGGTCTGGGTGGTGAGAGCGACCTGATCTTCACGAACTATCAGTATGTGTCATCATCAATACACACGTACTGTATCGGCCAAGCCTGTTCGATGGGCTCCTTATTACTAGCCGCAGGTACGTCCCTGATCATGACCAGTTATAGGAACAGAGTTTGAGAGCGTATGCCTCTACAGGTGAAAAGGGAAAACGTCACTGCCTTCCAAATGCCAGCATCATGATTCATCGTAAGCATTGGCAGTTCATTTAAATGTACCATCCTTAAATCCTGCGACATCTCTTGTTCCACAGAGCCATCAGGCGGGGCATCCGGACAAGCATCCGATATTGCCATTCACGCCAAGGAGATTCTCCGCGTGCGCCACCTTTTGACTAATATCTATCAGCGGCACTGTGCCAAAGAAGGCGAAAGTGAAGCTGCAGGGTTGGAACGATTTGGTATGGTTGCAGTCCACTTATATGTTGCTAAAGTCATTAATCCACACATGGTCACATCTTTAGAGAGGGCCCTTGAGCGAGATTACTTTATGACAGGTAATAGGGTTTATGCCGATACACACACATGCTAAAGTTGGCTACAGCACAAGAAGCCCTGGATTTTGGCATCGTGGATGGAATTCTAGAAAAAAGACCAAGCTCCGATTCCGATAGCGGCTTTGCTTCATGACACGCCCCTTTTGTGATGAACATGTTATTACTTGAGACCCCGAATTGTTCATATGGAACTTGTTCCTTGACGCCTCTTTGTGTTCCAGACAAAGAATCCCACCCACTCGGTGGCTCAGGCTTTAGGGCCACACGTGCTCAGTCTGACTGTTACTAGGATTCGCACGAGATAGCTAAAAACCCGAATAGTCGAGGCTATACCACCTACTAGCCCTAGTGAGTGCCACAGTTTTGGTTCCCGGATCTTTTTCATCCACTCAAACTGCGGGGGAAGTATTCTTGAACCATCTTTTGAACAAACTGGTAAATGAAGGCTGTGCCCACGTTTAATTGTCGGCAAATTGTTTGCATTCTTGTTACGCAATCACCCTCGATTGCGCGCCATGCACACATGGAGCAGTCACAACAGCTTTGCACTGCTCAAACACGCGTCTGTGCACCGATCATATCTGAAGTCATCGTTGTGCGCAGTTCGTCTTCTCACCTCGGTACCGGGTCCTCTGGTGCACCTGTGATAAGGGTTTTGTTGTCGACGCCACAGTGACTAATTACAGGATTCGATCGTAGTGATCGCTTTGCTGAGAATCACAGAGCTTGTGTCACAGAGCGTGTTCGATCCCTTGCGCAGCGCTGCGGCTTTTGCTAGGTTCTTCTCATTGATGATCTGTCATATGGATACACGCAGCACTAAACCTTTCATTCATTACCAGTACATGAATTGGTCATCTAGCGATCAAGCCGATGACAAGGAAGCAACCATGTCATCATGAATTAAACCCCTTGTCGCTAATGGAGCAGTGTAGCTATTGTTACGCCCAACCTGACGGCCCCCCGTCCCGCTACTGCTGGTTCTTTGTTGATCGATTAAAGTCTTAAAGTAGTTCATGAGATCAGGAGTTTATTTTGCGGTGGAAGTCCGGCCAATCACAGGAGTTTCCTGGGAACCTTGTACAACGTAACCTTATCCAGGGAGAGACATGATATCAGATAAGTGCACAGGTTATTCCATGTCTCTTTGGTCTTCAAGCGTTCAGATCCGCTGTTTCTAATCAAGCTGTACCGCGAGGTTTGTCTCATCTCATGGATTTCTTATCATCTGTCTCTCTCATTACCGTCCTTCCCGATTGTGCATAGTACCTTAGATCGTTCTGCCGCGTTTGAAGCGTCCGTTAGATCATTGAACTGGCATGCTACTTGGCATCGGATATGCTACCCAAACGCCGATAAGCACACATCTATTTTACATAATGACCTCAGCCATAATACTGTGGATCGCAAGGGATCGAAGTAGTTCTGCGAAGCGCTCAGCGTCAACTTAGTTCGTTATCATGGCGTGTGAAGCTGCGGAAGCAATCCATATCACGCTAGTTACGCTATGGAAAGTCGGGTGCTACCCAAACGGCAAGATGTACATAGGTTTCCACGTTGGACATCACCATATCTGGGTTGCGGGTGCTTCAGCCACGACATGTGATGATGTTCAAGACGTCATTGTACACACCGCGCGCGAGACTACACTAACACTTCCGGACTTTGACAGGAATTTTGACAGGGTTCCTTGTAGACCCACTGCTGGCACTTCATTTTACTTCCAGGAGACTGGCTGATCTCTATGAATATAAGAATGAAGCTTGTAACTAGGTGAACCCTTGCTAGTACCTAATTACAGTTTGATTTGGATGACGTTCATTGATTAAAGCCACAGGATTCATAGCGGCTACCTTCAAATACATATATCCACGAGGTTCTGTTCCCCGAGAGGGACTTATTGTTTAGCATCAGCTCTATCGTACAGTCCCCTGATGGAGATCATACCACAATGACGCCCATGGAGCAGGCATTTATCTCATGTCTTGGTCGCCGCATTTTGGCATTGCGGCGTCGACGTGATGTGGTGGCCAGCCTTCTGGCAGGTATCAAAATGAGTAGATTGGTATCCTGGGACTCCACTTTCCCTTTCTTATCACTGTGTTCGTCACGTCGCAGCGTGTACACATACTGGTCTTATAATTTTCAATTTCATTTCCGACCTCGCCCTCACATAAAGATTTTGCAGTTCATTTCGCGAGTCTCGTCCCATGATAACTATTCCCAATGGGCCTTCTCCACAGTGAAGACGCGTTCTACCGCCGCATCTGTCATGGAATCCGACCAACCCTTGAAGACGCGGTTAGCGTCATGGTCCTAAATCCTATACAACCCTTCTTCCGAGAGAGTATGCGTCTAGTGGAGCCCCACAGAGAAAAATCACACTTCGTTACATTCCGGGCCCCTGAGGGTCAGAGTTGTGGGAGGCCCTGGTACCATCAGTACGTACGCAGAAGGTGCCAGTGAGAATAATAGTAAGTTTGGATGGATTGCTTGTACTAATCCTCAATTTTGTTCATGGACCTGACATATAGGTGATGGTGGATTTTGCAGGAGATGGGTTGCAGGTATAAGTTATTAATTACAAAAAGCAGAGTCATCATGTAAATGACACAAGTTTATCAGGTAACCCATCTCAGGGGCCAGCAACCATGAATAGTATGAATTAGTATGTATATAGGTTTGTGGCAGTTATTATTGTTGACACAATAACTATTGGCATCTACAGGTCATATTACTTGACCATCATCTTTTAGTCGTCATTCCTATTAATGACTTGCATTACACGTGACCAGCTATTACACATACCTGGGAATCACATGGAACCATACCATTGGCATTGTTCCTTTATATTCTACAATGTTCTATCTCAGTATAGAAACTTACTCCTTCCTAAAGTAGTAGTTGTAGTTACAATGCTCTGGATTTACTCCATGTGCACAGACCATGTACAGTATGTATATATACTGTACTCTAGGGCCTTTGTCCCTAGGTTCAAAACATATATTCTCACATCTCTACTGAGCTCTCAAGTCCTTCAACACTTGATTGCTCTACTAGCAACATACTCATTCTTCTAACTCAAAACACAAACCTCCAGGTGAGCCAGAGTTGCTGCACCCTTCCTGCCCCTTGTTTGTTAATTATGAAGGAGGAAGAACAGCAGAAAGTCATCTGGCAAAGAAGGTAAGTTGTTGTGTCCAGTGTGACACAGCAGAGTACAGAATCGAGCTTTGTTTCTGTTTCATCAACAATGTGAGGCCCCAGATTCCCAAAGCCTTGAGTCATTGCACATATCATCTTCCATGATGATGTTGTATATGGGGAGATCTATGTTATCAGTGCAGAGAAATTTGCATCAGCAGTGGGAAGCTGTTATGGACCTGTCTTGGGCAGGGATGAATACTTGCAACTTCAATATCTTCACTTGCCTACAGCTGAGGAAAGACTTGTTGACATGATAACTATTCATGTCTACAGGTCATATTTCTTGACCACTATATTTTAGTCACATTATTATTAATGACTTAGTATACATGTGACTGGCTATCACAGATATCTGGATATCACATGGAACTGTACTATCAGTATCCTTCTTTTATGTTCTACAATGTTCTATCTCCATATAGATAGTTACTCCTTCCTTAAGTAGTAGTTGTAGTTACAATGCTCCAGAATTACTCCATGCACACAGACCATGTACAGTACTATATATACTGTACTTGAGGGCCTTTATCCCTCAGTTCAAATCATATATTCTCTCATCTCTACTGAGCTCTCAAGTCCTCAATACTTGATCACTCCACTTAGCAACTACTTGTTCCTCAGTAACCCAAGCACAAACCTCCAGGTGAGCCAGAGTCACTGTGCTACTTCCTGCCCCTTGTTTGTTAGGTTATGAGCCCTGCCAGGCTCTGATGTGGTAGATGATTGTATTCAGCCTAACAGGTGATTCCCCAATCTAATCTATCATGCTTAGCTGGCTGGCAGACTTGTGCTTTGCAGTTACTTTTGAGTTACAGTATATAGCCTTCGCTCTTATGATAGCTTTGGTCTACTGGTTGTTAAATGACAATGTTCCTTTCAGAATCATACCACTCTTCACCTATATGGTCTACCTCTCTGTTCATGTTGTATCCCTCTTCTGGTGGAGAGATGCCCCAGTGGCACTCCCACATCTGATCACACCTGCTCTACCTCCTGATCAGGACTTCCATCCAGCCTTTCAGGGATTGGAACCATTTCCTCTTGGAGAAAATGGTTATCCCAAGGGCTTTGATTGGTCTCCACCTCTCTTCAACTGGGCAATGCACACTTTTAGGGATTATGACTTTAACCACTTTTACAATTACCTCCTGGTTATCATGTGGTTTGTCTTCCCACAACCAGATTTTTGGTTACTGCAGCAGTATTACATGCAGTGAACCTTTTTGGTTGCACAGCAGCTTGGAATCAGCTTTGCCAAATCCTTTAGGACATATATGTTCTATGCCCCTTGCAGAGCCTTACCTGATCATGTCCTATTCAATGATCTTACTCCTTTTGATCTCTTTCTCATGTGACATCATCTGTCTAGAAATGATCTCTGGTTCTTTGATGACCAGTTCACAGAACTTGCTGCCAAATTCAGTTCTCAGAACCAACTTCACCCCTCTACAGGTGATCAAGGAGAGACATGGTTCCAAGAGAACCAGGAGGATGGACAGTTGAGCCAGGATGCCCTCCCAGATTTGGACAGTATCCAACTTGACAGACCTGTCGATCAGGGATTGGAGGAAGAAGCAGGGATTAGGTGAAGAGGAGCTGAGGAAAAAGGAAAAGGATGTGTCTTATAGGTGCAGCCTTAGGTGATCCAACTTTGTGGACACTACTGAGCCAGATTATCTAATTGCAGGTATTATGTCTGGAGGAGTGAAGACTCATCAGATCTTCACCAAAGCCTTCTACTGGGAGGCCTCTCAGTCTCCACTTCCTTTTATCACCTCATCTTCTCTGCACCAGAAAACCTGTTTATGGAGATCCATTGGCTTTTCCACAATTCCTATGAGGCACCATTGGCTAAACTGACATGGTACTCTACCCCTCACAGCATTGTGAACTTCTGGGGTTTTGATTTACCTGCTCTAAACAATGAAGACCCCTCACTACTTACTGTCCCAGACTTCTGGATCAACACCCACCCAGACAAATACTCACCCAGTTTAATCTGGGTTCACCCTCTTTGAGATCCTTGACCATTTAGAGGAGCAATTCCTGCTGTCCATGCCTGGAACAAGTACCTCAATGTGCACTTTAGGGGAGCTTTTAAGAGAGGAGCTTTGAATGAAAGCTCTTACTTACCCTCATGCTTGGACCAACAGTTAGATGCTTGTATTGGCATCTGGCTTTCACAGGTTGTCAACTCTAGGAGTGATCCTAGGGTTCAAGCCCATTTGGACTCTCTTGAGTCCTGCTCTCTCTCACCTGTCCATGGGATTGCCTGGTGGCCTGGGAATGTCACCAGTGATCATCCTCATGGACTTGTGTCTTGGCAGCTTGACCTCTATTGAATCAACCTCCTTCCTGTCCCAGAAGATGAAGGCTCTGATTTCACATCTTAGGGTTGATCCCAGAGAAATGGAGGGCACCTTCAACATGGTACTCCATTATACCTATCTGAGTTCAACTTGGATAGAACAGCTGTATTCCAGAGGAGGAAGAGTGTATGATGATCTTTTGGACTTATCAACGGTCTCTTTACATACTTTTGCTAACCCCTCTTATCTTATGATTCACTTTCCATATGAAATCTTTCCTGTTTTGCTCTTGGAAATGACTAACCTGGAATCATTGGGGATTCAACTCCCCAACTACCACTATTGTCCTGACTATGATTTAGGACATTTCTTTGATCTTAGGCTTCTGGATCCAACTCTGGTTGTAAGACCTACTGTCATTAGATCTAGGATCCTTCCTAGAGTTGCTCCTGTGGTACCAGTTCCAGTTATCATTCCTCAACCTTTAGTCTTGATTCCAGATATGGACAATTCTTTCTTTGAACTATTGCTCTTACATGATTTGTAGCTATGGCAGACAAAAAATCCAGGTTTATGAAAAATATCCCAATTTTTGATACAACCAACTACCTAATTTGGGCAATCTCAATCAAGAACTTCTTATGTGTTCAAGGAACTTGGTTGGTAGTTAATGGCACCACCACTTGACCCCCAACTGCAGCCATCACTGCAGGACAACCCGACCCTCTGCCAACTGCAGAACAACTCACATGGGATGCTCTTGACTCAAAGGCTCTTGGAGCCATAATGGGCCATTGCAAACCTATTGTCCAGATTGAAATGGACAGGTTTGTGACTTCTCATGAGGTATGGGAGTCATTACTAAACACTTATGGTAAACCTGGTGCTGCCAGAGTTTATGTGCAGTTCAAGCATGCCATGAAGATCTTGATCAGTAACAGGGAAGATCTCCTTCCCAAAATTACTGAGATCAATAACTCATTTAGTTTCCTTGCCTCAAATGGCATGCCCTTACCAGAGTCTGTGTGGGCTATGATTATCATGGCCACACTCCCATCTGATTGGGAGAATTTTGTGACTTCAACACTTGTAACTCTTCTGGTCACTTTGCCTGCAGGGCAACAGGGTCAGACCCTGACTGTTGACATGATTCTTCTGTGCATCAAGGAAGAATACTTATGTCGCCATGGAAGAACACAACTTCCTAGGATGACCGATAATATTGCAGGCAGTTCTGCCCAGCACATGCAACAGAACCAGCAGCTCAAGTGCTGCAAATGCAGTAAAGGTCATAGGACCAAGGATCATTGGGAGGGAGGCAAACCTCCCACCATTAACTTACCAAAAATGCAGGAAAAGAAGAAGGAAAAAAAGGGGAAAGGAAAGGAAAAGGGAGGAGCAGGCAAGGCCCCCTCTGATAAGGCAAAAGGGAAGCAGAAAGCTTTCACCCAAGAGGTCAATGAGGCTCAACTTGAGCCTTATACTTCTGACAATGACTCCTCCATTGACCAAGCATATGCAAACTCCAATATTGCAGAAGCAGGTTGGTCTAATGCATTTCCCTTATCAGCTCCCAGTTCTTCTCTCGCTATTTGAACTAAGGTTCAGAGAGAAATGGAGTGTGATAGAGTCTGGAATAGTATTAGAACCTATAAAGACCCTTATAATGCTACCTGTAATCAAGGACAATTCCTGCCTGCACAATACAATTCTGACTGTGAAGGAGCAGCAGGTTTTTATGCTTATATGTCTGACTGTGAAGGATGTCATCAATGAAGAAAAGAAAAGGATGTCCATCTTTGGCTAATGGATTCTGGAGCAACTAGTCACTCCACACTCTTCAAAAAGGATTTCCTTAGTTATGTCGAATTCAAATGGCTAATCCCAGTAGGAACAGCTGGGAGTGAGAAAATATACTTTCCAGGTATTGGAACTGTTTCATTCAATGTGACACTAAATGGAAAACAGGAATGACAGACATTAAGAAATGTCTTTTATTCACCCTCAGGAGTGAAATGTATCCTTTCCATACCATCCCTTACTACCAGACTGGGCTACACCTTTCAAGGTGATAAGACCCACACTTGAATCTATGACATGCAAAAGAGACTCTTCCTTGAAGGCACTCATGTGTTTTGCAGCTCCAATCTTCACTGGTTTACAGGAAAACCCATTGGGAAACATGATCAAAGATTGGTTCTTCTAGTGTGTTTGGACAACAAGAACATTAACACATTCTTATCCCTATTTGCTGTCGAGTACTCCAATGTCTACAAACTATGGCATTCAAGGTTTGGCCATCCTAGTGATCAGGTAATGCAGAAAGTTTCCAACCATACTACTGGTCTTGATCACATACCACCTCAACCTAAACCTTTCCCCTGTGGTGAATGTCTTATTGGGAAAATGCATAACTGGCCCTTCTCTCCTTCATGGACAAGAGCAACAGAGCCTTTAGCTTTGATCCATATGGATCTCTTGCAATTTCCAATGGAATCTTATTATTGTCATGTTTACTGCCTCATCATCATTGATGACTTTAGTGGCTTTGGTACAACTCTTTTGCTTTGTGCAAAGAGTGATACTGCCAAGTCTTTCATTGACTGGGCTTCTTGGGCAGAATGCCAAACTGGCTTCTCTATTAAATTGGTTTGCTCTGACTGAGGAGAGGAATTTATGGTGACTACCTTCAAGGAGTTCTTACTCTCCAAAGGGATTACTCACCAGTTATCTGTCACTGATACTCCTCAACAAAACAGTCAAGCAGAACGATTCAATAGAATGGTTATGGAGAAAGAAGAAGTACTCCAACATGCAGCCTGTCTACCCAAGTGCTACTGGAACTTCACTTTACTCACAGCAGTATTTGTTTATAATTGCACTCCACTGCAATGAATTCAGTGGAAGACACCATATGAACTCTTTTTGAAGAAGAAACCTACCATTTCTTATCTTTGAGTCTTTGACTGCCTGGCCTATGTCTTCATACTGAAGGATCAGCAAAAAGATAAACTCTCTCTGAAAGCTGAAGAAATGTTATTCCTTGGATATCCAGAAGGAACCAAAGGATACATATTCCTATGCCAAAATAAAACAATTTATATTTCCACCACTGTAACATTTGTTGAGAATGTGTTTCCCAATTGTCCTGTAGAAAGGTTATGAGACAAAATTGATATACCTCTCCCAGCATCTGGTCCCTCAGAGGACTCTTCTGATGATCAGGATGGAGATCAGCCTGATCAGCCTGCTCCAGGTCCCAGACCACCCACTCCAGATTTTAATGATGACAATCAACCTAGGCCTCCTACACCAAGTCCACCCCAATGCAGGCAGCATCCACCTCCAGTTACTGTAGAGGATGTTATGGATAAAGAGGAACCTGATTCTCCAGAACCAGAGTGACTAGGTCCAACTCCAGGACCATCCTCACCTGCCTTACCAACTAGATGTGAATGTTTGGATCATATTTGAATCCCAAACCCTGCATATTTGCAACCATCTCCACTGCCTTCTTCACCAGCAAGAGAAACCCCTAGTCAAGGTTTTCCTGGCAGAAGAAGACATGAACCTTGTCCTATTCCATCATTTATTCCTCCTGTCCATAACCAAAATCTTCCACCTTTCCTTGAAAGACATCCATCCAAAGCTCCTGACCCATCTTATCCTCCTGCCCCTTCTGCTTTAAGAAGATTGGCTTGTGTACCTGTCCCAAGGGTTATACCTAACAGTGTTTATGGAGACAGATCACCAACTCAAGTAGAAGGAGAGTCAGACAGGAACTGGGAAAGAAATCTCAAAAATCCTCTGCTACCTCCTCATGAACCTTTAAACATCAATGATCTCTATGAGGATCCACAACCTCAGCCACCTTCAGAGCAAGGGGGAGATGTCAACTCTTTAATTCATGAACAGGGTAAAGGATTTATTGAGTATCTCCTACAACAGGCAATTTCAGAAGTACCAAAGCAGTACAAAGACATCTTGTGGTTATCAAAGGAAGAACAGAGTAAATGGAAGGAAGCAATGAAGGATGAAATCAAGTCGATTAATGACAGACATGTCTGGACTCTTGTTGATTGTCCTCCTGATTGTAAACCTGTCAAATGTTGTTGGGTTTTTGCAAGAAAATCAGATGGAAGATATAAAGCTTGCTTAGTAGCAAAGGGCTTTTCACAAATATATGGAGAAGATTATGAAGAAACCTTCTCTCCTGTAGCAAGGTTTGAGACAGTATGACTGCTCATGGCCTATACTTGCTCACAGGACTGGGAGGCTCACTGCCTCAATGTCAAGACTGCATTCCTCTATGGAAAGCTTGATGAAGAAATCTATATGGAACAATCAGAAGGTTTCATAACTCCAGGAAAAACAAACAAGGTTTATTGTCTTTTGTGCATGCTTTATGGCCTGAAGCAAGCAGCATTAGTGTGGAATAAAGAACTCCACAAATCCCTACTGAAACTAGGTTTTATTTGAACCAAGTCAGACACAGGAGTTTATGTCTACAAGACTAAACAAGGCCTAGTTATCTTTGTCATCTATGTTGATGATGTTCTCCTCCTTTCATCCTCTGCTAAACTATTGAAAGACAGAAAAGAAGCCTTTATGAAGATTTGGGAAGTATAAGATATGGGAGAAGTGTCAGAATATCTTGGTATCCAGATTTCTATAAATTGCAAGGATAAGACTATGATCCTTCACCAACAACCCTATGTCCAGAAAGTTTTAAAACACTTTCAAATGGAACAATGCTGAAGTGTATGAACACCATTGTCAAGTGGATATGTTCCTACTCCTATCCCATCTGACTATACCACTACACCAGCCTTACAGCACAAGTACCAGCAGGTTATTGGATCTTTGCTCTATGTCATGCTTGGAACCCAACTGGATCTAGCATTTAGTGTTATATGCATGTCCCAGTACTGTTGAATCCAACACAGCAACATCTAGACAAGGCAATGCACATTGTGAAGTATCTATCTTCAATGAAGGATTTATCCATTCACTATTTCCAGAGTGAGTTATCTCTGGATTGCTATTCCAACTCTGACTGGGCTGGAGATAAGGAGACTTATTGTTCTACCTCAGGCTACTCTATGTTCCTTGGATGCAATCTCATTTCCTGGCAATCTAGGTGACAACCTACCGTCATGCTCAGCTCTACTGAAGCTGAATATATGTCCCTCTGTGATGCTGGACAACAGATCAAGTGGATCACCACTCTTTTCCAGGAATCCCATCTTTGCTTCACCACTGTCATTCTTTTTGGTGACAACAAGGGTTCTATTCATTTAGCTAATAACCCAGTTGTTGAAAGTTGTTTGAAGCACATCAATATCAAGTACTATTGGCTTCGTGAGTCTATTGAAAATGGAGACTTTAAATTGGACTACATGTCCACTGACCATCAAAGGGGGTGCAAAATTTTTTTGTGATTCCAAGAGGGTGAAGTGATGAAATGCTGTGCACCTGGGCACTCTCAGCCCTCCTTTGCTCCCATCATCTAAGCATTGACTGGCTCAAGATTTACAGCTCAAATTTACAGCTCAGGACCAGTTCACTTGTAAATCTCTCTGTAAATTTCCAGCTTTTCTCTACTTTACTCACTTTACTCCCCTTACCAGGACTTTACTGCTCAAACCAGTTGAGCTGCATGGGTTGTATGTCATCAAGCCTTGTGGTGCAGGCATGCCTCATTGTAATTGCCTCCTACACTCTCCCCACTGTGTTGCCTCCCACTCTCACTTTCCTTGTCACCTGTTCTCAATGGCTAGTTCCTGATGGCTAGAGAGCCTTCACTCACCAAGTAAGTTGATCTTGCCTTCAATAGTAGCCTATGTAACACACTTACATCTTTCAAGTATGTCATACAAGATGTTTCAGCAATCTATGTGGTCGCTGCAAATTTGCATCAATCCTATCCTTGTAAGTCAGGCTTTTGTTCCCTTTACTGACTGTTTTGACAGATCATTGTCACAAGTTCAAATCTCTAGTGAGCTCCATGCATTTATTGAGAGTCACACCAACTAACAGATCTACAAAGTCATCAAGGCCATCAACCTACTACAGCTCATCATCATCAAGACCATCAACCTACTACAGCTCATTGTCATCAAGATCATTGGGTTGCTATGGCTTATTGTCCACACCAAATTACTGGTTGCAATGTGAGGAACTCACACTCATCAAGCAAGCCCATGACAACCCCCACAAACATGAGTCAGTATCCTTTCATTGGCAGTGAGTTTAGCTTATAATCAAGCATCTGTGCTTGACCCAGCATGCATTCAAGGAGGCTGGAATCGGATTCTTCAACACCTATTATGAACTCATTCCATGCTACCAGTGGAGAGAACTGATATGGTCAGTTCATTTGTTCTTTGCCCTGTATTCACACTGCCCATGATTTGTTTCCAGTATCCCAATTAATTACTATTTTTTGAGGCTGATAAGTGAGGTCTTTGCCCTGTGTGGATCAACCCTGTGGGTGCTGAACCCCCTCCCCCTCTCATGCACAAGGTTAGTCCTCAACCAGCTGACCTGTAAAGTTGTCAAGGTTATCAACCTACTACAGCTCATTGTCCAATATGAGCTCTGTGCATTTATTGAGCATTGCACCAACCAGCAGACCACAGCAAGGGTATTGCTAAGATGGTCATAAAGCAGAAGGTCCCAGGAATGCTCACTGCCATTGAAAACATCATCTTATGGTATGTGAAGAACAAGGCAGACTGATGGGTCAGCATTGCTCACTATCACCAGGAACACATCTGGTGTGGTGTGACTGTCAACAAAGCAGTTGTAAAGAAGAACTTGGGTCATCTCACCCATAAGTGGACTGTGTAATTTCTGACTTTGCCCTTGCTAATGTACTATTTAGGTCTCTACTTGAAAGCTGAACAAGAGAGGCAGCATGGCTATCTCAAAGACAGACCATACATCAGTGCTGAAGAAGCCATCATGATCTACACAGCTACTGTGCACTGGCTTGAAAGCTGCAAATTTGCACTGATCCCATTCCTGTAAGTCATGTGTCATTTTCCTACCTGCCCCTCTACTTATCATCTTTGTAGACTGCTTTTGTACAAGCATGATACTAAACTGCTCATATTGGCTCTCGAAAACCTTAAAGTGGTGTATTCAGTGAAGGGTCACCTTAACCAGTCACAACATGAGGAACTGGCACTCATTGAGCAAGCCTATGGCAACCCCCATGAATGTATGTCTCCACCCTTCTTTGGTTGTGAGTTCAGCTCATGCACATAGGTTTGTCATGTATCAAGCATCTACTTTTGACCCAGTGTGCATTCAAGGAGGCCAGAATCAAGTTCCTCAACACATGACAAACTCATTCTGTGCTACAACATCAAGCTGGTGGAGAAATCACTGATGTGGTCAGCTTAACTGACTTTACTCTATTTACATGGCTCATGATTTATTTCCATTCCTATTTTTTGAGGCAGACAAATGAGGTCTTTTCCCTGTGTGGATAAAACCTGCAGACACTGCACCTCCTCCCCTTCTTGTGTACAAGGTTAGTCCACATCCTACTGTGTATGCAGGGGAATCTATACTCACCTCATCTTTCCACAGTGTTGTCAAGGTATCAACAATCTTACTGATGTCTGGGAGACCAGCAAGGGTGAATGCATTGTCATGATGAAAACCATCTTCTCCAAGGTCTACAAGAAGATCAGCCTGACACTTCTCAACTGTCTACTCCACTTGATCATGGACCACAATTTGGTGGACTATATTATGGTCTCATACTTGATCTTCTCATCCTTGGTCTCCAGTGAGCTAATGAAATGGCAGGTCCACTGGTACTCAACTTGCAATGTCACAATTCCACCATGGAGACTTGGCACCCCATCTGGCTGTATTCTTGTTATGTTGACCAGTTTCACATTCTCTGCCATTTCACTGATATGTTTTCCATTCAGGTATTCAGCAGTTCAACAACTGTATCCAACCTCTCTCCCCAATGCTTTCCATTCAGGTATCCAGCAGTTCAGTGATTGTACCTGACTCAGAGGTTGGTCTATCCTTATTTACATTGCAATGACTACTCCTTCTCACTCATCATTGTCACCTCAGTGCCAAGTTTCTTTCCCTTGCAAGCACAGAGCCCCTGATTACAAATCAGCATCATATTTGCTTGTGCAGCAGCCCCTTAGGCCTCAGGCCTCTTTGACACAACCATCATGGGAGTAAATGGATTATGGACAGTAAGTCATTCATGCCCACACCTATTTGTGGGAAGTTGCTAATGTCTATTTCCAGGCTGTTGCACCCACTGCAAGTTGACATGCACTAGACAAATTCATCATTAGTGAGGGCTTTTGCACATGAAATATAAATGGCACACCCCAGCTCATGTGCATTGGATTTGATGCAAGGTAAGTGATGCAAGCCATCATTATGTTGAGTACATACTTACAATGGTCTATATAGCCTCTGGATGCATGCTGTCTGCAGTGTTTTCACATATAACCATGCCAGTGCTGGTGAATCCCCTGAGATCTGAACTATTTTTTATTGACTTGTCACAATCTCACAAATGTTACTACACACCCACTTCATCTTTGATGGACCCCAAAGGCCAAAACTCAAGCATGGAAAGCATGTCAAGAATGCACCCCATTTCCTTACTCAACGCTTTCAGGAATTACTTTCTGCCTTTGGATTTACCTGGCATGAAGTAAGTTAGTGATTATGATGGCTGCAAGTACTGACATCTTTTAGGCCCCAGGCAAAGCTGAGGCAGAGCTTGCCAAGCTCAATGCTGTTGGCATCATTGATGCTGTCTTTTCAGATGACAGTGATATTCTCTTGTTTGGTGCACCATGCATGATTCAAAGGTAAGCAAAGTTACTGGTTCTCAGTGTTAGCCAAGCTGACAGATGAATAGCTCCCTGCAACATGAGCACTACAACATTATCAAAGTGTTCATGGAAGATGCTTTAGAGCACAGGGCCCACCTTACACAAGGTGGCTTGCTCCTCATTGCACTGATGAGTGGCAGTGACTACAATGTATGTTTTTGGTTTTACCTTTTTGTTATCTGCTAACACAAATCTTAAACAGGATGGCATCTGAGGATGTGGTTATGATATCACACAAAAGCTGGCTTGCTACAGGCTTGGTGATACTCTACTGTGAGCTGCCACCACCCTTCAGTTAGTTGAATTCATGACAACTTCCTGTGTTGACTGGTGCAATGAAGTGTGCTGCATCCTCACCTTGGATCCCCTGGGCATATTGCAGTGCAAGTATTGAGATCTCACTCATATCATTCAGGCAACAGCAGACTTTCCAAACCCATCCATTATAGCAAGTTACTTGCAGCTGGTGACTTCATAGTCCCACAACCAACTGCACCTCAATGGCATGGTGATCTCACATCAGCCTGACATGACCACTATCTCTCAATTCTGTATTCAGTGCTTCTCTTGGTCTGTAGAGACTGTCCTCAACAAAGTGAGCAGTGTATGGACCAGGGTGATTATCTGAGCACTCTGTCAGGTATGTGTTGATCCTTATTAACATGTCACTGGCCTAATACTCTTTGTAAAGCTTCCTCAATCATGAAACACAATGTTCAAGTATGCCCCATCTGATCTTCATGTCATTATGGAACAGCAGAAGTTAATGCCTGCTCAACCACTTACCATTTACAATGTGTCTGTTCAGAATGTGACCCTTCATGCAGTGACAACTTTTGGCATATCTGAAGGTGTTACAGATGATAAACCTCTCATCACATCCCAGCATGTTCACACAATGGAAATCCCAGCTTGTCTGGTTGATTATACTGCACCTCCTCTATCTCAGACTTCCCTTGGCCTCTGGAGTTTCTTGGTATGAATGGAATGTGTGCAAATGGTATACCATTCTTAATTTCTATCTACAGTGATTGAACTGTCCTAAGCAAGAGACAGATAGTGTTACATCTGAGAAGGCAAAGATGGTAGTGGACCTCACAGGTCAGGAGGATATGGTGTTAGGTAGCACAGATTGTGTCGAGATAGACCTTACTGAGGACAAATAGTGTAGCCTTTGTCTTTGAATTTGGTAGTCAATCAATACATTTCAAATGTTAGAAACTGACATGTTCAGGTCATGACTGCTTTTGACTACCTTTAAGTCATCTAGACTATGTCCAAGTTATCTGGACTACACCTATTGACATGGGGAGACAGCAGGGCTCTCTTAACAAGAAGCCTCTCATCCCTGAGTCTCCTGGCAAGAGGAAGACACCCAGCTCTGAGAATGTGACATTGGAAGCAATCCACTACATTAAGGAGGTAGGCAAACAAGCTCACCTGCAGGTAGAAAAGATGCAGAAGGCCTATGATGGACATGTTGGTCAGGGATGCAAGTGGCTGCAGAGCCACACTAGCAGCAGTTCAAGTATCTCTGCTAGCATTGTTGAAGACATCTATAACGATCCTGGGTTCAAAGATGTGTTTGAGAAGGTACCAAATCATTGCTCAGACAAAGCACTTGCCTTGTACCTGTCATGGAGAGGATTCCATGAAAATCAGAGTCAGAGCACAGTTGAGGGTGTGCATGTGGCATTCAAGAAACTGTGGGATGGCACATGAGTTTAATTGTATTATCCTTGGATGACATGCACATTGCTAACACTGCCAAAAGTGATGGTGATATGTACCATAAAAAATGACACTATAGTGAGGCACAACAATGCTGGGAAGGAAACCCTGCAACATCTGCCAAGGTGGATGATGTCATGGCATCCATCAAACAAAAAGTGACCACAGAGGGAAGTGACTGCATGCACTTGTCAGCAATAAAGAAAGAATATATGGACAAGATCCTTACCTGGTCAATGACCGCTTGTCCAGAATTAAAAAGTGCACTGCACTTTATCAGCCTGGTGTTGACCAGGATGGCCTCCACATCAAGCTGGCACAGTATTAGCAACAATATGAAGAAGTGTGTCACACAGTACCTTGGATTACTTGCCTTTGCTTCAACAGCTTGGATCATTTGGACTAGGTAGGGTAATAATCACCTACAGATCTGTCACAGCTTACTAAGTCATCCAGGTGCTTTGAGCTTGTGAAGCTCAAGCAGGAAGACATTCAGATTACAGATGTGACAATGGTAAATCATGTACTCACCAAATATCTAAGAGGCAAGCAAGACACCTTGGCTGCAAACAAGAGGGATGTATATTATGAAATACACCTCAGAAACCAGAAAGGTTGGCAAAAGAAGGTTGACAAAGGATTCAGGGAAATTGACTTATGAAGTAAGAGTCCATTGACCTTCCATGCCATTGTCCCTGATGCAATTGCAGGCAATCACTACAAGATCTACCCACAACTGGACTTGACATCTTGTGATTTGTTCTTCTGGCTTATGGTTTGGGTTAGGTGGTTGGAGCATGTCCATCTTGGACAGGCCATGGTAGATGGGGACTTTATTTTCCCTGTGATTGGAGTGAACAGCATTGTGAAGCTGTGCAAGCAATTATCACAAGATGCTGTCCAAAAATGGATCAGCAAGGCAACTACAGGTGCTGAGATTGAGGGCACCTTCTCAGCTCATTGCTTTCATCAAGGGGGGGGGCCCAGTACTGGTTCATGTATGCACCTATTGGGCAGCAATGGCCATTGTCAACAGTTCAGTGGTGGGGTGGATGGGCAGATGGTGAACATATAAGTAGTTTCCTTTCTTGTTGTCCCACCACCTTTTTTCTGATGTGGACTGTGTTCACAGCATGACACACTCATTTGCTACCTTCTAGATGAACTACACTGCTATGAGAATGACCACAGCAACACACTGGGGCTCTTTCCACACAAGGCAGACATGTCACTAGCTGGCAAACATGCTCTTGCCACACCAGCAACAAGAGAAGACCTGTGGTTGCTCCAGTCATCAGTAAGCATGGAGATTCACAACCTGGATAACAGCCTTCAGGCAATACTTGGAAATGTAACCAACTCACTTCAAGATCTCACTCAAGTTGTCCATTCAAGCCAAGCACTATCTACTACAGCTGGCAGTCTCCCTCCACCATCTGGCACTCACAGTGTGCCTTCTTTTGGCTCTATTATTGTTGTTCCCTTACTTTTAGTCCCTGGTACATTCACAACAGAACATGCTGCCATCCTGGTCAACTTACAGAGCTCCACTGTTCATTCATCCTCTGCACTGGTCATCTTGATGCTTGGCACCAACCACATCAATTGGCACCATACATTTCCACAGCCCCCAGCCATCTCACCATCTCCAGCCACTTCAGAAAGTGATACACTTGCATACTCATCACCCCCTCCTTTCATTCCTGACATGCCATTTACTCACCCAGATGGGAAGATTACCCCACAGAACAAAGTGTGGAAGGACATCATTCAACACTGGGAGAAGGGTGTGCCAGAGAAACAGCTGCCTCCACTCAGGGATTGGCCATATGAATTTACCCATGGACCCAACTGCAACCTCCAGTCCAAATACAACCAGCAGTGTGTCATCATGCTTGAATTCCTCAACTGGTGAGTACCTTTCACTTCCACTCCTCTTTACTGTCTATTCTCAAACTTGATTACTCAACTCAGATACAAAGGTGACAAGAAGAAGTTTGTTGAGGTGTATAAGAGCGCCATTCAGAAGGGTATCACAACCCTGCTCCACACTATCACTGCTGCCTGCCAAAAAATGAGGTGAGGTGGAGATTCAACCTCACTGCCAGGTGATCAAATGAGTTTTACCTTGCACCAGCTTCAGGGACTCTTACTTCATGTACACTACAATATGATACACATGCTGGTAGATAGCCCAATAGTGGATGGGCAATACTTTAGAGCCAATTTATTCATTTTGTTTGCTACCTATGTCAGGCAGATTGCATCAAATTGCAAGACTGTCTACTGGGATGGTGATGCATTGATGCGATCCTAATGATCACCTTTTACTAAATCAGGCCAGCCATGCTCACTGACATCGCTGAGTGATGGCAGCCATGCTGTCTCTGCAAGGCACCCCATGCTGACATCACCCAAGCTTGGGCTCAAACCTTCAGGGTCCTGCCTCAGCTTACCTAAATGGGCAGTCACAGCTCACACCCACTGTAAATTT
Organism: Scleroderma citrinum; assembly: GCA_029372045.1. Taxonomy (NCBI): domain Eukaryota; kingdom Fungi; phylum Basidiomycota; class Agaricomycetes; order Boletales; family Sclerodermataceae; genus Scleroderma; species Scleroderma citrinum. The sequence goes on from JARFMN010000004.1 coordinate 3,387,925, forward strand.
CTCAACATAAGTAAGAGTCACCATGACTTGAAAGCTATGGGTCTGGACTTGAAATAAGTCAGAAGAAGTCCAACCTGGATACAGGTGTGATAAAACAAAGATAAGAGACAAAGGAAAACATATGGGGGTACTGTTATGCTTTTCTTATCTTATCTTATCTTCTTCCATCATGTGACCTTCCCACAGTCACATGCCTCTTTCTTACAAATCCAACAGACACTTTGCAGACTATGGTCTCACTACTTATGGGGATTTCCCCTATTCAATGGACACACTCAGTGGACTCAGGCTTTGCCTGTGATTACATGTATGTTTCCTTACCCTTCTGTATCTTTTACTATACCTGTACAATATGCAGTTCACACCCTTCATGTTTTCTGGTGTGAATCCCTAACTTTCCCATCATATGACTTTCATGTGATTGCGATGTGTCAACTCATACAGACTCATATCTATGCAGTTACAAGTCCTCTTGACTCCATTTCTCTGCAGTTATTGTTCTACTCTTACAGACTACCCATTGTATGCCTCATATGGCACATTCCCATTGTTTCCCACAGCTAGAACACCATTGTCTCATGTAGTATATAGTTTGGACAAAGATGTGGGATAATCCCCATCTTTTGTCTCCTTTGCACTACCCACAGAATACTACATCCCTCTGGCTTTCTCTTTAGACTGTCCTTAGGCTCTTCTCATGAAGTAGGAAGGATTCTTGCTGCTCCATGCAATGACTTGTAAGGCTTTAGAGGCTTGCTTACTAAGCAGCTGGATTAGCATAGCATCAGGACCCTTGGAGGCCTGTAGAGTGCTTAGCTAAGCAGCTCTAAGGTTAGGGTTAGTGAGTGTCAGTTTTGAAGGTGTTCAAGGCTTGTCTCACTGACAAAGCCTTAACAGGCACATAAACAGCACATTGAGGTGTGTGTCCATGGAGTGTCTGTTGTATAGTAAGTAAGAATGAAAGGGGAAACATATTCTACACATGGTAAGACATGTCTGTAGGTAGGGAGAGTCTATTGAGCTCAAAGTGAGAAGAGATGGCACAAGTTCATTGTGCTACAAGCTTGTGAGCTTGTGAGCAGGGTATAGAGGTTAGGAGTGCTTGTGGCAGGCACTCTGAGATGGCACTAGGAGTTTGAAAGTAAAGGGAAGCTGGTTGCTGGTGGCAGTGAAGTCACATGACTGGAAATGTGGGAGGTCTTTGGAAGGATAATGTGATAATGGCACTTAGTGATAGGGGTCAGTGCTAAAGTGGAAGAGAATCATAACAGAAGCCACCTTACAACATAGGTATATTTTTTTTGATTGTAAGTACCACCCTCTATATGGACATTTTAGTTTGAAGGCAAAATATCAACATCATGCATTATTTCTCAGATCCACTGGTGAGGGGATTGATTCCAACAATTCAAACTTTTGGACCCTTCAGGGTATGTACTACATAGTCATTTCTCTCTTCCCTGGTCCTTTTACTGACCATTTGTTTTAGAGAAGGTTGTACTGAATCTCTGTTCTGGGAGGATTGTCATCAGATGTGGCATGGAAATCCAGCATATAGTGCCAAGGCATTCAATGCAGCTCCTAACACCAATCATGTGGAGCACTTCCTTTCCATTGTCAAAGATTGCACCAGGTAATGTTAGTGACATCTATTCAAAACAGTGGGCAATGTCAAGACCAGTTCTTCTTGGTCTTTCCTGAGATCAGAGGGTCAAGGTAGGATGGGATAGGGGGTTAAGATAACTATGTAGCTGAGTATAACTCTTCCAAGGAGTACAGAAGAAGTCTGAGGGGTCTTAGCATTAGTCTAATCAGGCATGGTCCAGTGCTGCTCATACAAGCTTGGGGTTGCTAGTAGAAACTATCTGAAGGATCAGGATCAAGAGAGTGCAAATTTCAGAGAAGATGAGAAGTATCTTATTCAATATTCAAACTAAGAAAACAGACAGAGAGTATCTACAGTGTATATACTGGGGAGAGCATACATAGGTGAGGCTATGATTGGGCAGTTGGGTGCCCAATGTTTACTAAGTGTAATACAAAGATGACTAAGGTAAGGTTAAACATATTCATGATGTCTGTTAAACCCTCAACATATCACATTTGTTTTATCATTTTTCATTGTCTTATCTTGCTACTTGCTCTACCATCCAACAGACACTACTCTCACTGGACTCCATACTATGTGTATGACCATCCTGCCTGCAGGGGATGCACCTTTAATCATCTACCACTCTCCATATGTGTCAACCTTAGAGACACAGCCAGCTCTCTGGCACTGTACCATTACCAGCTGTTCATCCAGCCACTTGTATGTTTTCTGATTATCTCTTATCTGTCTATCTTTGTTATCCAGACTTACATACTGCTGTGTGGGCTTCTCTTATTCCATACCTGGATGGCTATCCTTATCTGTGGCTCTCCACATTTCATATTTCCTATCACAGCTCAACTGTATGATTCCATCTGACTCATTCTGAGTCAGTTGTACTATAGTTATCCATAAGCTGACTGATACTCACCAGCCTCTATGTTGTGTTCTTACATGCATGGACTCACTACTGTACAGTGAGCAACAAAAATGTTGCAATGTTTGCAACATTTTCATTGTGTGCCTTATAACATGGGATGGAGTGTGGTTGTGCACTTGTGCTAGGGGGGACATTTGTGGGGTGTGGTCCTGGCTTTCTATTGAGCCCTGGGTCAAGATCTGAGATACAGTGGTTCTCATTTTATGACCCAAATACTAAGGTCTACTCATTGCAACATTTTTGTTGCTGATGGTCTGTGAGATCAAATCCAGGCATGGAGCATGTATTTGTGGTTGGAATGCTGATGTAATATGTCACATGATCTGCTAAATGGTTTATCAGATCACAAACAACACCAAACAGTAAATTTTTCACCCACCATCATGCCCAAAGCTATCCCCTTCTCTGCAACTGATACTATCATTTCTCTGCTTCAGCAGGGACATTCTCTCAGGGAAATCTCCACTACTACTGGTGTCCACTATAGCACCATCAGTTGAATACATTCCCAGCATTGTTCTACTCTTGAAAAATGCTCTCCTGGTTGTCCTTCCATCATTACCCCCACTGATGTTTGGCATGGCATGCAATTAATTGGATCTGAGAAGGCTGAAAATGCTGTGGAGGTCACTCAATCACTTCAGGACATGAAGAACATACCTATCTCCTCCCAAACAGTCTGTTATCACTTGAGGAAAGCTGGCATGAAAGCTATGGTGAAGCACAAATAACCTCTACTTTTAAAGCATCATAGGCAGAATAGGCTAGACTTTGCTCTGAGCCATCAAGACTGGACTGTGGAGGACTGGAAGAGGGTTATCTGGTCAGATGGCAGGAAGTGGGTGTGGAAGAAGCCTGGGGAGGGCCTTAGTGATAGGCTAGTGCAGAGGACTGTCAAGTTTGGTGGAGGTTCCTTGATAATGTGGGGCTGTATGACTTGGGAGGGTGTTGAGATGGCCTGCAAGATTGATGGTAGGATGGATGCTGATCTCTACACACAGATTTTAGAAGATAAACTTCAAGGTTCTCTTCAATATTTTAACAAATCTCCTGAAGATGTCATTTTTCAGCAAGACAATGACCCCAAGCACACCAGTAGAAAGGCCAAGCAGTGGTTTGAGGACCATGGATTTGAGGTCATGAGTTGGCCTGCACAATCTCTTGACCTTAACCCTATTGAACATCTATGGGTTGTACTGAAAAGAAAGGTGGCATCCTACTCAACCCCCCCCTCCCAAAGGAATTCTTGAGCTATAAGATAGTTGAGAAGGAATGGGAGGAAATAGATGTCTTCACATGTCAAGGTCTTATTTAAAGCATGCCTAGAAGGGTACAGGAGGTGATAAAAGCTAAGAGGGGATACACTACTTACTAATAATTGTCACTTTGACCATATAATAATGTCAGCAACAAAAATGTTGCAATGAGTGAGCCTTAGTATTTGGGTCATAGAATTGGAACCACTGCATCTCAGATCTTGAACAAGAGCTCAATAGAAAGCCAGGACCACACCCCACAAATGTTCCTCCTAGCGCAAGTGCACAGCCACACTTCATCCCATGTTATAAGGTGCACAATGAAAATGTTGCAAATATTGCAATGTTTTTGTTGCTCACTGTATAACTTCACCAAAGCTTAGCATCAATTTCCATGTGTTTGGCAGTGCACTTTGTGCACTACCATTAGGGTTAGTTATGGAAAGGGTTTTTGGAGTCACTGTACATCAAGTGTGCTGACTGCCCTTGGGCAGTCTTTGGACTGTGGGAGTTCTGTGGAGCTCAAGATAGCTATCAAGGGCCTCTAGGTCCTTGCAATGCATGTGGGGTTCCCATGTCAAGTCATCAAGACTCCATTTGACAAGGAATTTGACCTCTTTGCCCATCCATCAATGGGCAACAATCTTATCAACAAATCATTCAGTGTTGTCAGTGCTGCCTATGTTGTAAAAGTCATGGGTGTCACATTTGGGGAAGAGCCCATTGTCATTGGGCTTGTGTCTTCTCAACAGGTTAACATGGAATGTAGGGTGTATCCTACAGTCCTTGAGCTGTTGTGGCAGCTCCAGTGTATAAGTGTCAGTTGCTAGTGACCCAGTGATGATCTTCATTGGCCCAATGTACTTGGGCAGGAGCTTTCAAGCTCAACCCTTTGGGAGGATGAGATTCTTGGTTGACAGGTACACCCAGCCTCCAACATTCAGTGTGGGGGGCTCTTTTTGTCATTTGTTGGCTTGATGTGTCTACACCACACAATTCTCAATGATGACATCAATGGCCATTGAGAGGTTGTCATGTGCTCAGCATATAAATTATTGTATGCCTGGTGCTGTCTTTGAAGCACCAGTGTGCTCAGTTTTCCAGAAACAGGGCATGAATCCATAGGTTAGTTCAAAGGGTGCAAACCCTATCAAGCTACTGATGGTTGAGTTTATTGCAAACTCAACCATTAGGATTTGCTCAGTCCAATCCTTTTGATCTGGCATGACAGTGCTATGCAGTATCTATGCCACTGTTCAAATCAAGTGTTCTGATGCTCCATCTGTCTGAGGGTGGAAAGCCATGGATGTGAGGAGCTTGACTCCTAAGAGTCTGTGTGTTTCCTTCCAGAATTGCAATGTGAACTTAGTGTCACAATCAGATATGATTGTCCTGGGGAGCCCATGCAGCCAGGCAATCTTCTTTATAAAGATCCAGGCAAGCCATGAGGCTCTAATCATTGTAGTCACTGGCACTAAGTGCACCAGTGACACCAGTCTGCACAACATGACCCATAAGTAGTTGTGTCCACTGCTTTCTGGGAATGAGCCCATAAAATTCATTGTGATGGAGTTTCATGGCTGTTGAGGGATTAGCAGGGAGTGTAATAGCTCTGCCAGCTTTTTGTTGCTCATCTTTGTTGTTTGGCATACTGGACAGGACCAGCAGAACTGGTCAACATCTTTGCCAATTTTTGACCACCAGAATCACCTGCAAATGTAATCTGCAGTCCTTAGTGCACCTAAGTGTCCCAGCACCTTATGTAAAAGCAGAAAAACACACAGACAAGAATATTCCTTGTCTAAGAAGAGAGATCTTGGAAGGATATAAGGACAGACTAGATGGAGTGGTAGCAAAATTACCCCCACTTTGAGAGGTAAATCATAGGATTCCCCTCATGGATAAGAAGAAGCAGTATGCATATCATCTATTGTGCTGCCCTGATTCTCTGAAGCCACAATTAGCAGAAAAAATCCAGCTCTACACAGATGCTGGCTGGTGGAGCATAGCCAGCATACTGCAGATGGCACCAATGCTATGCATTCCCAAGAAGACTGGGAAGCTATGAATCATGGTCAACTGCAGAAAACACAATGATAACACAGTTAAAGATGTGACATCATTCCCTAATCAGGACCAGATAAGAATGGATGTTGCAAGAGTGAAATATCACTCAAAGATAGACCTGTCTAATGCATACAAACAGGTGCACATATGTAGAGCCAGATGATGTCTGGAAGACAGCTTTCTTAACCATTTATGACACATTCCTGAGCCAGGTTGTTAAGGCCTTGAAGTGTTGAGTCTTCAAGAGCCAAAAATGTTCCTTCAGAACCAGTGCTCAAACACTAACCCTAACTCTACAGCACCTGGTGCTAGTTGTGGGTTTGCTGGCTAGTTGTTCCTCTTGCAGCAGAGCTCTTAGTCCAGAGCTAAGGTTCCTTGATAGCAGGTCCTCAGTGGGTATGACACAAACAAGCTTAGGTGGATTGCAAAGGAGATGAAAGATGGGGATAACCTGCCATCTTTGCTCTTCCTATATACTAAGTACAAAACTGCATGGGGAAAGCCTGGCTGTGCTAATAGTACAACTAGTCTGAGTATCAGTGCTGTGTACACAGTGCACAGTCTGCAGTCAGCTGTGTCCATCAATGAGTTGTAAAATGTAAGTATGAATTGATGTGATGCAACTAGGTCACATGCCACACATCACAGGGGCTTTCACCAGAAAATCAGTGAAGGGTGAAAGCCTGTGTAAGTAATACACAAGTAATTGTAAAAGAAACATAAGAGAAACATATGGAAGACATGCACAAGTGTGTATGTGTCCACAAAGTGTCTGTTGGATGATAAACAAGAAAGGTTTAGTCAAGGAAACATGTTACCATCATATTGTAACACAGGTCATGCAGCAAGGGGATTGCAGTGCCCCCACCATATTCCAGAGGCTCATGACTATCACCATGAGATTATACATTGGATGGTTCATCCATGTGTATCTCAACAATATATTCATCTTTAGCTCAACAATCAAAGAGCATGAGTGACACTTGCAACTCATGCTTGATGCCTTGGTCAAGACAGATTTCTACCTTGAGTATGCCAAGTGTGACTTGTATGCAAAGAAACTTGACTGTCTGGGACACATCATTGATAAATGAGGAGTTCACACAGATGCTGACAAGATGGTGAGGATACATGAGTGGAGAACACCTCACAGCCTGAATGAGGTACAACAGTTTGTTGGCCTTATAGAGTATCTGGCACAATTTATGCTGGATGTATCAGTGTATACCACACCTCTAACAGGTATTCAGAGGAATGGCCATCCCTTTCTCTGGCAAGAAATCCATGATCAATGCTTTCAAGCAATCAAAGACCTTGCTTGCAAATGCCCAATCCTAAGGCCAGTGAACCCAGCCTCAAATGAACCCATATGGCTCATATGTAATGCCTCACTATATGGTGTAGGTGCCCTATATAGACAAGGCCCTCACTGGAAGACATGTTGCCCCACAGGCTTTATGTCAAAAAAGTTGACAGATACTCAACACAACTATTGGACCTTTGAACAAGAAATGCTTGTGATATTTGAGGTGCTTCTTAAGTGGGAGAATAAACCCCTTGGCTTTCCATTCAAGATTGTAACTGATCATGAGGCATTGAAGTACCTCTTCACACAGAAAAGGCTGTTGAGTTGACAGATACAGTAACTCCAAAAACCCTTTCCATAACTAACCCTAATGGCAGTGCACAAGGCATACTGCCAAACACATGAAATTTGATGCTAAGCTTTGGTGGAGTTATAAGTAGTACATACTCTTGGCTATAATATTGCCCCCTAGGTCATGTGATTTCATTCACACAATCCAGAGATATGGGCATTTTAAAACAGCAAGTCTATGAAAAGGGTTTTTTCACTTTTAAATTTACAAGGGTATTTGGATATTATCAGTATTTGGTATATTCACCTTTTGCTCTAATCACTGCCTGAACCCTTTTAGGCATACTCTCAATCAGTTTCTGACACTCCTCCACTGATATCCCCTCCCACCCCACCTGAACTCTCTCCCATAGCTCACGAATCTCATTAGGGGGGTTTTCATGCCTTGCAAGCCTTCTTTTCAGGTAACCCCAGAGATATTCAATGGGGTTAAGGTCAGAGGATTGTGCAGGCCATACCATGATCCCAAACTCCTGCCCTTCTAGCTAATCTCTAACCTTTTGCAAGTATGCTTGGGATCATTGTCTTGCTGAAAGATGGTATTAGATGGATTGAGACCATAATGCTCCAATGTTTGTTGAAGCTCATCCTTCAAAATCTGAAGATAAAGGTCCCCATCCATCCTACCATCAATCTTGGCAGCATAGCCAACACCTTCCCAAGTCATACAACTCCACATCATCAAGGAACCCCCTTCAAACTTCAGAGTTCCCTGTACCAGCCTATCATTAAGCCCCTCACCTGCCTTTTTCCAAGCCCACTTGCATCCATCTGACCCTAGGCAATTGATTTTGGTCTCATCAGACCATACAACCCTCTTCCAGTCATCTATAGTCCAGTCCTTGTGGGTATAAGCAAAATCCAAGCAAGCCTTATAATGTCTAGCAGAGAGAATAGGACATTTGGTCTTGACTACAGCCTTCATACCAGATTTCTTCAAGTGAAGGTGAACAGCATTGGCAGAGAGAGGCTGGTCAATGATATTGACAAGCACTTTGGTGACTTGAACTGCATTTTCAGCCTTGCCAGAGGTGATAAGATGTTGAGCATAACAAACATTGACAGAAGAAAGCTTGGAAGGATGCTCTCCAGTGGCCTTAGAAAGGGTAGAACACTTCTTAGAGAAAAGTTTGGATACAGCAGAGGGGCTGACACCAACTTGCTTGGCAATAGCTTCACCAGAATGGCCAGACTCAAGCAAAGAGAGAATGGTGTTTTGTTGAGTAAAAGAGAGGGATCTGACCATGATGGTGGTTGAAAACAAGAAGTGTGTGAACTTTTTTAAACTCAGACATATTGTTTACATGTGTATCTTTGTTTGTATTAACAAACAATAGCAATTATAGAATGTTTTAAATAAGATCCTAGTTACCAATTCAAAGGTGAAAAAACCCTTTCCATGGACTTGCTGTTTTAAAATTCCCATATCTCTGGACTGTGTGAATGAAATCACATGACTTAGGGGGCAATATTGTAGCCAAGAGTATGTACTACTTATAACTCCACCAACGCTTAGCATCAATTTCCATGTATTTGGCAGTGTGCTTTGTGCACTACCATTAGGGTTAGTTATGGAAAGGGTTTTTGGAGTCACTGTATACTGGATGGACTATCTGTCTTGATTTGATGCATAAATTGTCTATGTCAAGGCAGTCAAGAACAAGGTTGCTGACTGTCTATCTTGATACTATGAGATGGAAGGCAGCAAGGGACCTTGGGATGAAAAGATCAACTGGGTAAACACAGATAGTAGGCTAGATCCTGAAGGGGATGATCTACCACATGATCTTCTAAGAGAACTATGACTCTCTGCCCTGAATCCAGGACAAAAGGTCATGAGGCACAGCACTCATCTGCAAGAAAAGAGGGAGGACCAGCACCTTGAAGCTGAACAACTGCATGTTCATGCAGAGCTGAATAGAGAGAAACCCACTCATGCTACCATGAGTGAGGATCCCACTCTACTTGAATCTGCAGGACAATCACCTGCAATTCACATCTACTTTCAGGGGTGTGAAGGCTTTCTCAAAGCCATCAAAAGTGGGTATAAGGAAGACCCTGTACTCACAAAAATCATCAAAAATTCTGACCACCACCCCACATTTGATGTGGATGATTATCTGATTCATATCACAAACAGTGGAGGAGAGAAGGTATTGTGCATCCCTAGGACACAATGGAAGAGCAATACTCTCACTGCTCAGATAATCAACCATGCACATATGCTGCTAGTGGTTTTGGCCACTCTACTATCCACAGAATATCTTCCAAATATTGTCCCAACTTGGTCAAGTCCTCTGGTGGCCATCCATCCCTTATTACCCCCACTGATATGCACCATGCCATTCACCTTATTGGAACTGGAAAAGCTGAAAATGCTGTCCAGGTCACCCAAACCCTTCAGGACATCAAGAACCACTCCATCTCCTCTCAGACTGTTCATCAACACCTTAGAAAAGCTGGGATGAAAGCTGTGGTGAAGAAGAAATGCCCTCTTCTCTCCAAGAATCATAAGAAGGCTAGAATGGACTTTGCTTTAAGCCATCAGGACTGGACTATGGAGGATTGGAGGAGAGTTATATGGTCAGATGAGACCAAAATTAATTGCATTGGATCTGATGGCAAGAGATGGGCATGGAAAAAGGCAGGAGAGGGACTAAGTGATAGACTGATGCAAAAGACAGTGAAGTTTGGAGAAGGATCCTTGATGATATGGGGATGTATGACCTGGAAAGGGGTTGGGATGGCTTGTAAGATTGATGGTAAGATGGATGCTGAACTCTATCCACAGATTTTAGAGGATGAGTTGCAACAAACTCTTCAATATTATGGATTAACTCCAGATGACATTGTCTTTCAACAAGACAATGACCCCAAGCACACTAGCAAAAGGGCCAAGAAGTGGTTTTCTGACCATGGATTTGAGGTCATGGTATGGCCAGCTCAGTCTCCAGACCTTAATCCCATAGGACATCTATGGTTTCTCCTTAAAAGAAGACTGGCTGAGTATTCAGAGCCACCTTCAGGAATGGTGGAGTTTTGGGAGAGGGTACAGGTAGAGTGGGAGAAGATTGGGGTGGAGGAATATCAGAAATTGATTGAGAGTATGCCTAGAAGGGTACAGGAGGTCATTAAAGCCAAAGGAGGATACACTTCATACTAGATCTGGATACCCTTGATATCAGCAACAAAACTGTCCCAATGAGTACATTAGATTAATTTGAGAATATTGTCCGATACAGAAGGAATTACATAAGCAATGTATATATTTTTAGAAAGCCCTTGATCAGGGCTTTCAAATGATACCCACATTAATGAGTCTAGGATTAAAGATGCTCTGGTTATTTGCTTAGCAATCCAAATACTACCAATATTGGGATTGTTTTGTTGCTCAGTGTATTGTGGTAAGTTGTAACTACAACTCTCATGGTTGTGCTGCTTTTGTGGAAGGAGGGCACTTTCCTTGTGTCCCCTTCCCCCCATGAGTCAATGTGAAGATGTGACAAGTTGCCCACATCAACCTTGACCAGTGAGCTTCATTGCCAGGTCCACATCAGGGGAGTTCACTATGGAACTTCCATCAATGTTGAGTGTGTCCTTGTCAAGATCAAGGCACACTTGGTTACTCCATAAGAATGGCAGTCCCAGGATACAATTATATTGATCAATATTTGTGACATCAAAGTAGGTGTCACTGGTGGATGGCCCAATACACACCTGGGCATGTGCATCATGGGTGATCTTGAATCTACTCCCCATCCAGACCAGTTGTAAAGGGAGTTGTGACTCCAATGCAAATGTAGCCAGCTTGGCCACAGTTGCAAAGGCAGGACTGATGGAGTTTGTTGTACTGCCTGTATCAATCATTGTCAGGGTTTTGCAGCCATTGACTTTTGCACATACCAGAAAGCATGCATGCATTCTCACAGGGACCAGAGGTCTAGGACCCACTGTTATGTTCATACACATGGCATAGCAGAATGCATGGGAGGTATTTTCTTCCATAGGCTGTGAGGTTCATAGTGCCATCATCCTGGTAGTCCCTTCATCTGATGGCTGCCTTGGTGAAGGAGAGGGGTGATGAAGTTGAATGGTTTCACCATTCCTCAGGAGGTATGGTCCCTCTGGTATGAGGGGCCTGTCCATCTGGACATAGCCTCAGAGTTCACCCTTAGCAGATACTCATGCCATGGATAGCCATCTATCAAGACAGCTGACCTCCTTTGCAGTGAGGTGGAGGTCAAGCTGTGCTTGTTTGATTTGGTGGTCAAACCATATTATCATGCCCCATATGTTCTGCAGGGAGTGTCCAGTGAAATCAATTCATGCTGCTGTGTTTGACAGTACAGAGAGGAGGTCCTCTACAGTATCCTCCTCTTATGTCTCCTGGTCCATCACCCCAGGAGGGGTCAGTGCTTGGAGGGCATGGTTGATTTGTGTGTGCATGTGGTACACTTGGTGATACAAGGTCATCAACTGGAGATCCTCCATTACTGTGCATTCAAATGCATGTGTGACCAATTTGATATTCCTAAGAGGCTCAAAGGTAGCCTCAAGCTGTTCCCTGGCAAGGCTAATCAAGACCAAGCCAGCTTCAGATATAGCTGACTCACAAGCTACCCAGCCTTCATTGTAGGCTCAGTGAGCTCTTTGCTTAAGCATTGCCCATGTCACCACTAGGGACAGTTCTTCATCTAGTTCAGTGGCAATAATATGTCACCACTGCAACTGACAGATTTGGCAGTTGCCAGAGTAGGTGAAGCCAAATCTGTCATCCCAGGTCCACCTATGGGTGGTTGCCATTGTGGGCATGGCCAGTTGTTCCATGGTGTTAATCACCCCTCAATTAGTAATCCCTTTATTAGGGGTACCAGTCATGGGTGATGTAGGTGGAGTTATTGCAGGCTCCTAAGGGCTTTTCTCCAGGAGCTCTTGCAGTGCCTCAAGCAGGGTGTTGACCAAGTCAACACCATGCTCAATTTGCTTGTGAGGGTCTTGAGTGATGATGTCCATCATAGCACATCACTTGACATTGTCATTGCCACTCAGGGCATCTGTTCCATAGTCTATGCATAACAACAAGGCTTGCACAACTGCAAATGCACAGGTGCTCACTTGAGGCCCAGTGGCTATGCAGGTCCATTCAGGACCTTCTTGCCTATCCCCAGAGGCACTCACTGGGCTTGTTTCCAATGATGCCTCATGTTCATCATCATCTGAGTCATTGATGAACACTAGCTCTGGGAGGTCTTCAAAACCCTCACTATCATTCTGCTCCACAGGCAGGATAGGCCTTAAGAACAAGCAACTTACAACCTCTTCATCTCCATGGAGGTCATGAGTGCTCAGGTGCCTGAGATATGCAACAGGCTCTCCATCACTATCTCCATTGTTGTCATAGACTTCAATGACATCATCTTTGTCACTTGAGTACTGGAGTCTGATGGCTTGGCCATCTTCCTCATCACTTGCCAGTGATGTACCTTGCCCATCTATGATGAAGGGCACATTGTTTTCATGGGCTGTATCAGGTTGTTCTTCTGGGCTGTCCTCAGTGCCTGCCTCTTGGACATCTGCAGCAAAGAGCTGCTGTTTCTTTGGCTTAGGGCAATTGATTGAGAAGTGGCTGAAGTCCTCACAGTTATAGCACCCAGCATCTTTTTGAGAGATGACAGCTTTCTGTTTTCCTGTGCCAGCATTTCCTTTATCAGGAGTGTGCTGTCCAGAGCCTTTTGCTTCTTGTGAGGTCTGGCCCATCATTCCATAGGAGCATTGGTTACCCAACCTCTGTTGTCATACATTGTTCAATGCTTTCTTGTACAGAATGTTTCCCTTGCAGATGCATCTGAAACCTTCTCCAGAGTTCTCTGAACTCAATCTGTCACCATGGCCATGCAAACCATGGCCTTGGGATGATGTCACTTTGGTCTAGTGAGCTCAAGTGTGGTTGCTGATTAACTTCAGTGCACTATCCATCCTCTGGACTTCCACCAGGATGTCTTCCATGAGTGAGTGCTCTGTGGAAATTCTGCATGATTTAATGACTCCTTTAGCTAATGGCAGAGGGAGTCTGTTGAGGAACTTCCTCTTCATTGAGTAGTTGTCAGGTGGTTGCACCATCCTGAACACTCAATGCTTCAGATCATTATATAAGGCAAGAGCTCCTCTGTTTGTGGAATACTTTGTCTCAGCTGTGCTCTGTGCAGATGCTTCATGTATAAAGCATATAAACATTGTGCATATGAAGTCTTTGAAGGTCCAGTAACAAATCAATTGTCCTGGCCTTTATAGGCCTTTGGCTGTTGTATCTTAATTGATTTAATCTCAGGACCCACTGAGTTGGTAGTGAATCCTACAGCTTTATGTATCCTTTCTCAATATCTCTCAAGCAGGGTATCTGTATACATACTCATTCCTGGGGTTAACCCCCAGATGATTGGGTTGTCCAGTTGGTTTGGCTGAGATTATCAATTTTGAGGTGGTCTCCATCCATCATTACCAGAGCCTCCAGGACCTCCAGGACCTCCCCCTGAGGGTGGCAGTGGAGGCAGTCCAGGCAGTCCAGGTGGTCCAGGTGGTCCTCTTGAAGGTGAACACCCACTGAAATAGTTATTGTTGTCATTGTCTGATGATCTCCCAGGGTACTCATTATAGTAACCTCTGGGCTCACAACTACTAGTTGTGAGGCATTGAGACAAGTGTGGAGGTGTCACCCTGCCCATCCAACAATTGGCCAGGCACTTGTTAACTGCAACACACCTCCCACCTGTGCTACAAGTGGGAGTACTTTCAAATATTAAGAGTGCTGGCCCACCCTCCTCATCCTTGACTTCACTTTTGACAGTGAATCAAGGCCTGCCTTTGAGTATGGTGTCTGATGGGCTCTCAAGGCAATCTGGGTGTATTACGCCCAATACCCTTCAGATCATTCATGCCTGGTGTCTTTCAGATTGCATGTTGCTATGAAAGCCAAGGTCATCCTCACTTACATCTTGCCAATCATTGACAAGGAGGGTGAGCAAGTTGTGAACCATCCCTAGGGCTACTTCATAGCTAGGCAGGTCTGCTCAGTTGCCTGTCTCTGCAGCTAGTGCCTGTGCATGCTACAACTCATCTAGTAGGGTTGATCCTCAAGGAGGTGCAGGTGACCACCCCAAGTGCAGGGGTGTTCCTGCATGTATGCTAACAGGGATACTACTTAGAGGGCTACTGGGCCTAGTGGTCCCTGTGGTTGATAGTGTTCTGGTTTCAGATGTCTCCAGGACAACTTCAAGACCACTGGTCTCATTTTGAGCAATCAAGTGATTCACTTCTTCAAGTCAAGGGTGCCTCATACCATTCTCAGTGGATGTGGATGCCCAGCTCTGCTGTGGAAATTTTTCATGAGCCACTTTGGGCTCATTAGACCTTGTGGTGCTCCACAAGGTCATCTTTTGAGTATTCATACTCATGCCTACAATGTTACTGTCTTCAGGCTTGTTCAAAAAATGTAAAGGTTTGTTACTATGACTCTTATCCTTAGTTGTTACACCCTCAAGAACACAACCTGTGTATATTGAGGGTATGTAGGTAGTGATATGAGTTTTAGGTATGATTGTTCTGATTACCTAATGAGTGCCCATTTTTATACAGGTGCCTTGGATTATGTAAGCTATATATTATATAATGCTGCCCCATAGCAGCAAGCATAAGGTAAGGTGAAGTGAGGGAACCCCAGCCCCCTCTTACATATCCAGTTTCATTATTGATTTCTTCTATGCAGGTACCAACACCATTGCAAGCATTTTCCCTGAGGTTTTTGAGAACAAAGTACCTCATACTACAGTTGTGTTTGCTGCTACCACTGTAATTTTTTCAAACCCATCTCTTTCTGCATGCTGAGACATATGTATATAGATTAAGGTCACCCTGGATGAGATGGTTGTTGAGGGCAAGGAGGTCACATTGTGGTGGGGGAAGCTCATGCTCATGAACTCTGTGATGGTGTGAATGAGGCCATGTACATGTGTCTGTCTGTGTGATCTACCAATGCTGACTCAGCAGTGCTCAGCCTCTCATCCAACTGTCCCCCTACTACATGTGCCCTTTTTGAAAATGATGATGTCTGTGTCATCCATGAACTGGCTGGTGTTAGGTGCTGTCACTGCATCCCCACTCCATGTGTCTCATCTGGGTCTCCCTCTGAAACCTCTCCTGCAGGGTTCTCTCCATCTGTGTGTTTGTCATCCCATTCACCTGGCCCCTCCTTATCTATGTTCATTATCTCTTCTTCTTCTTCATCACTCCTTCCTGCTGTGTCCATCCTTTCTCTTCCTTCTCTCAGGTTTTGCATGTGCTGTTGTTGAGCATTATACAGGCATGTGCCTTCTCTTGGCACAAAGGCCCTCAGTCTCCTTGTGCTGAACTCACCTGAGAGTGGTGTGCCAGTTAGAGCTTCTAGTCTATATGAGTTCCTTAGTTGTGCTGTAATTCTACAGGGTTGAGACCACTTAGCTAGTAGTTTCCACTCTGTCTTGAATGTATTATCCAGGTCACTTCTGTAGATCTGTACCAGTTCCCCAGGTGTGAATACAACCTCTGCCTATTGTCTTTTCAACATGTGGCAGTTGAACACTGTCTTCTGTTTGATTGTGTGTTGTACTGCTTTGTCATAGCCATCCAGAGATTGCTGTGCCACATGGGCTGTATGTATGGTGGCATCAATGGCCATTGGTTCTGTGGTGCTGTGCATTAATTCTGTGCATTTGGTGTCAACTACAAGACCTAGCAGTAGTTCTTTGGGTGTGAACTTGAGAGATGGGAGGAGATGGCTGTTGAGGGCATGGACTGCATCATCTAGGTGGTCTGGCCATGTTCTTGGTAGCTTTTCCCAATCTTCCCTTGTAGCATTGTCCTTGTCTATGTCAGGGGCACATAAGCATTTCAGGATGTGTAAGAGCAGTTTGTTGGTGCCTTCTACCAGGCCATTGACCCAGGGTGAGTACATGGCCACTACATGATGTTTGCAGGACCACTTAGTGCAATACATTTTGACTAGCTTGTTGTTGAGGTGTCATCCTCCATCTGTCATGAACATCTCTGGTGGTGTGAAGTTGTTGAAGATTGCCATTAGACTGTCCACTGTTGTTTTTGCTGTTCCTGCCATTTTGAACTTGATGACCCAGAGATGTTGCAAGGTGTCTAGGAATAGGCCCAGTGTGTGGTGTCCACCTTTTCCTGTTGGCATTGAGAGGTAGTTGCCAACCATTAGTTCAAATGGGTGACATCATGTAATGGGTTCTAGGAGGGAGTTTAACTTTGGAGTGCCAAAATTCTTGCATTTTGTGCATGCATGTATGGCCTTCATGATAGATATATCTAGTTTCAGGGAGTGGTATTTGTCAGTCAATGCTATTTTTAATGTGTCCCTCCCCTGGTGTCCCCTGTCCTTATGAAGCCATTTCACTTTTTGCTCTGCCCTGTCCTGCATGATGCACTCTACCTTGTGTCATGAATAGATGCTGGTTCCTCCATAGATTCTCCATAGTTTTCCATTCTGTATTAGGTACTGGGATGCTCAATGTCATGCTCTGCCATGGTCACACATGAGTGTGGCATTGTCAGTGTTGCATATTGCATCAACAACTTCCAAGTACAATGATTCTAGTTGGAAGCATTCTTCCAGTTGTTGATCTTCATTTGACAGTTTAGTGACTGTTAACAGGTCATTTATGAGCCCTGACTGGGCTTCTGGGTCTGGATTGACTGTCCAGTTGTTGTCATCATCTTCCATGCATTCTGTGTTGTCCCACTGTTGGCTTAACCCACCTGCCACTACATTAAGATGTCCTAGTACATGTTGTACTGTAATGATGTTGTGGGCTATTATGCCATCTCTCCACCATGCATGTGCTGCAGACATATTATTGTTTGACAGCACATCTTTGAGTGCTTAACAATCAGTCTCAATTTCAATGGGGAAGCCCTAGATTGTGTCTGAAAAGTGATCTAAGCTGAATTTTAGTGCTGCAAACTCAAGCAAGAAGGGCTTATATTTCTGCTCAGCTGTGGATGTGCATTTTGACACAAATGCTATTGGTATGGTTCATTCAACTGGCTTGCCATTTGGTATTTGCATTTTGATCTTTTGCATGAGCACTGCCCCAAAACCTTCCTGGCATCCATCTGTTGTCACAATGAATGGTGTTCCATCATACCTTGGTGCATGTAGTGCCAGTTGGCATGTTAGGGCTACCTTCAGGTTGAGGAAGGCTTCTGTATGCCTTTTTTCTCACCTGTCTTGTAATTTATAGCTAGTCATAGCTCTCCAGTAAGTGGTTTTGGAAATTGGCTTGGGTATGTCTACCTGCTTTATCAGGTTGTGCAGTGGTCCCTCTGTTTTTGAGTATCCTTTGATTAGATTGTGAAAGTGTCCTGTGAGCCCTAGGAAAGATAGTAGATTGAGTGCATTATCTGGCTGTTTCCAATTAACAATTGTCAAAAACTTAGCTAAGTCTGGCTGTACTCTGTGTGGGCCTACTGTTGCTCCTGTGAATGCTGTTTCAGTCATGAAAAGTCTGCATTTGGTTGGTGACAATGATAGTTTGTGGTCTCTGCAGCATTAGAAGACTTGTCATAGCTTCATTATCATTCCATTGGACATGTCATCCTCACATCCACCATTGTCCACAAATAGTTCCATGAGATCATTTGTTAGAATGTTGTGTAGTCATTTTGTTACCATAGCAGAGAACACAGCTGGCACTCCTGTCCAGCCCATGGCCATCCTCTTGTATCAGATGTAACCTCTGCCATCCACAAAGAATGTGAAGTAAGGTCACCACCTGTCTGGGATTTCAATGGTGTAGAATCCAGAGGTGAAGTCAAACACTGATATGTACCAATGTCTGCTCAATCATCATTGTTTTGTGTGAATGTCCCCTTGAAACATCAGCAGTATTTGCATTGTCTTGTTTAGCTCTGCAAAGTTTTGTGTTACTCTCCACTTGGGGGGCTCCTTCAATGTTTGTGACATTGGTTGTCATTGTTTCATTGCACTCAGTTGGCCTGTGAACAGATGGGTCATATTTGCATTCTTGCATTGGTGGTTTAACTCCTGTTGGAGTTCTGCCAGCATCATGCCTCCATTTGTGCCATAGGTCTTCTGAGTTAGTACTGTTGAGGCAACATGTTTGATGCAGGGTATGTCCGTGTACTCAACTAGGTCAGCATCTAGCATTTCATCAACCCACCTGTTCATGAATTGGCATTGCAATGGGTTCATTGGCCATTGGTGGACCATGGTCCTGAACATTGCCCCTTCTGGTATTGTCAGTTTGACCTGTGCCTCCAGTATGGGTAATACCTCCTTGAGGGAGTATGTGAAGATGTCTGCAAACTCTGTTAGTAGTTTAGTCACCTCTTCTCTCTCTTCTAGGGAGATGTTGTTGCCAACTTTAATGTTTTTCATGATGTAGTCTATTCATGGTTGCACAAAAGGGTTAGTTTGCCTAGTGAAGATGTTGGTACTTTCTGTCATTGCCATTTCTGCAGTTCCTGTTGTCTCTGTTGTGTATGCTGTGTTTGGCTATTCCCTGCCTCTGTTTGGTGCCATGTATTATGGGGTGAGTGCTGTGGAGAAAGTGCAGGTATATGTTCAGTGAAGTGGTTGTGAAGCATTGTTGTATTCTTGTTGTCTGCAATCATGACCTTATCTGTAGCATAGTCATGCTTGGCCCTAAAGGCTTGTAGGAGTGGTTTCCTAAAGAAAAACAACCAGCCACTGCTGCTGTTGAACACTTTGAATGTTCCACTAGCTTCTATTCCTTCCATGCATATTGTGCCTGTCCATGTGGCTTCTGACAGGATGACCATTCCATTTGCCATTTGTAGCATTTGGGTGGAGGGTCACCAGCTTTTTAGGGTGTGTTTTATGGCATTGAATGCAGAGGAGCACATTGCTCCTGTCATTGTGCCATCATCAAATAGTGCTTGAATGCATACTTCAGTGCTGCTCAGGTTCTTGAGGGAGATTGGATGTATAAACAGGACAGATTTTGTGGGTGTACCTGTTGCTTGGTTGAGCATTGTGTAGGTTGCAGTATACAGATTGAGAACATGTGACTTAACATGTGAGATAGTATGCAAACTATTTGGTGCTACCATAGATATGTACATTGTGTCCTTGGGTTGTTGTGCTGTCCTTTACAGTGACCTGTTCTCATTTTCCTTCTTGTCCACAGCTACTAGTCTGACATTGTGTATGATTCTTCTATTAACAGGTCCTAGGACCCAGTTACAAAGTGCTCTCCAAGCTGTTTCATTGTGGCTCAGTCATACCATG
Source organism: Scleroderma citrinum (assembly GCA_029372045.1). NCBI lineage: Eukaryota > Fungi > Basidiomycota > Agaricomycetes > Boletales > Sclerodermataceae > Scleroderma > Scleroderma citrinum. Next base: position 3,407,758 of record JARFMN010000004.1, read on the forward strand.
TCTCCCTTCAGGGTTGGGCAGTATCTGCCACCATGTCCATGCATGCCACACCTGAAACACTCCTGAGCATATTGTTGCTGTTCCTAGTCTGAGCAGATACAGGGTGAGTTCTGTTATTCTAGTGATGTCACCATGTTTCACTGCCCATGCAGTGAGTTGGGCTGTATACACCTTCTGGCCTTCCTTGTCCAGTGGTTGGTGGGGGTATTGTTCTAGACCTTTCTGCACTATTCCCTTCTGCTCCTCCATAGGTGGAATGTACATGTTAGTATGTCTAGGTCCTTGTTGCAGTGAGAACTGTGAGGTTGGTGGGTGGGATGTGTTAAGGCTTTGCTGGTACAGCAAGCCTTGAACACCTTCAAAACTGATGTGCACTAACCCTAACCTTAGACATGCTGACTAAGCACTCTACTAGGCTTTACAAGGGTCTGTCCCAATGCCAATATAGCCTGCTTAGTAAGCAGCTCCTGAGGACTTATGAGGTGACCACAGCATGGCAAGATTCCTTGGTACCTTCAAGAAAACTGACAGAGACACACAAGAGCAAAGCCAGTAGGTTCTGTGGGTATTGCAAAGGAGATGAAAGATGGGGAATATCCTGCATCTTCATCTAGACTAAATACTACATGAGAACAATGGACTACTGGCTATGGGGAATAATGGTAAGGTGCCATATGAGGCATACAATGATAGTCTGTAAGTAAAGAACAATAGGTGAGAAAAAATGAAGTCAGAATGACTCAAAATTGCATAGCAATGAGTCTGTATGAGTAGACATGTCATGATCACATGAAAGTCATGTGATGTGAAAGTTGTCAGCTCATGCTGGAATAAAGGGAAGGGTGTGAGCTACATACTTGTACAGGTATAGTAGAAATACAGAAAGGGAGGAAACATACTCTGGTAATCACAGAAATAGCCTGAGTCCACTGAACATGTCCATGGATAGGGGGAAATCCCTGTAGGTAGGGAAAGAGTCTGTGAAGTGTCTGTTGGATTATGTAAGAGACACATGACTGTGAGAAGTCATGTGACTGGAAAAGATTAGATAAAGAAAGTCATAACAGGATAGGGGCAGTGTTTTCATTGTATGATCTGAGTTTGTGCATGTTACAGCAACCTGTCCAACTGTTAGGTGCTGTAGCTGTGCTGTGAGGTCTGCAGTTGTTGTGTGCTTTGCTGCTTCCACTTTCTGTAATAGTTTCTGTTCTCTCTCCTTCTTGTGCTTTGTTCTTTCCTCTATCTCTTCCTTCTCCTGCCTCAGCTTTGTTGTACTTAACCCTTTCATGGCATTGGTGAACATTTTCCAATCTGTGTATTCATCATCCAGTAGTTTTCATACTGCTTTTGATAGCTGCTTGTTGACCTGCCAGATTAATGTTGACTCTGTTTTGATGCTCACCAGCATTGCTAGCTCAAGCACCTCTTCTGCCCACTTTACATGTGTCCACACCTTATGTCTCCCTACCATCTTGATTGTCCCCACATCATGAGTGCAAGTAACTCTGCTTGATATTCTTCTGAGGTCTGCATTGTGCTCATGAGTGGTGGCCATCTGTTTTTGAATGCTTTGGTGAAGTCATCTCAAGATGTGAGTGTTCCTGTGAGGTTCTGGAGCCACTTTTTGGCTGGTGAGTCTGTTCCTAGATAGTTCACTAGCATGTCTATCTTCTGGGCATCCATGGCCTGTGGATTCATGAGTAAGATGTTCCTGCTGAATGCCTTCAGGAAGTCACCAGCATTTTCTACTGCTGATCTGTCTCTGTAGAACAATGGTACCACTTCTGCCATTCATCATATGAGTGCTGGTTGGACATTGGTTGGGGGTGGTAGTACTAGTTGTGGCTGCAACTGCACTGGCTGTGATTGTGGTGCTACTATAGTTGTGGGCAGAGTTGTGTTTGCTCTCATCTGTCTGTTGTTGGGCATGAGTGTTGATACCAGTGGAGTGGGGGGAAAGTCAGCCAGTGACAGCCTGTAGGGGTAGTTTGAGCTTGGTTCTTGTGGTGAGCTGGGTCTGGACAGAGGCAGTCCTCATGTGGAAGCAAACTCTGGGGATAATAGGGACATTGGGTCTGGTGACTGGGGCTCTGACAGTAGAGTGAAGTTGCTGTTTGTGAATGGAGTTCCTAGTGATGACAGGATGGTTGGGGATGTGGCTCAATTCAAGGACAAGAATTGGCCCCAGGCTTTGCATGGTAAATTTCTACAGGACAGTTTGGTAGCATGTTGGTTAAAGGTAAGACTTGTGACTTAGCTCAGTTTATATGCTTTTCAACACATGTGTGTCATGTGGCATGTTTCTTGGTTCTGGGCTTCAGTATTTTCAGCATGGGGGTACAGTGGTTCAGTGTTACAGTGCTGCAGGGCTATGGTGTGGATTGGATCCTACTTCATCACCAAGATGTGATGGAGGAAGCTTGTGTTCATGAACTCTGTGATGGTGCAAATGAGGCCATGTACATGTGTCTGTCCATGTGATCCACCAATGCTGACTCAGCAGTGCTCAGCCTCTCATCTGACTGTCTCCCTGTCCCCCTACTACAACATTCAAGCATAACATTTATGTGGATGTCTGCATTGACATACTCAGTCTCATAGCAAAATGTGACACAGCCCCCATTCACTGTGCCAAGACAAAAGCACTTTGTGTGCAATGGGCAAAGATTGGAAGGTGCATAAGTTACTATACCTGGTTGCATTGTAACTTGAGTATTTTGTTTTGATTAGGAATGGTAGCACAACCAGCACAGCTATGGGTTTTGATGTTGATGTTGATTAAATGCAGTCAGACATTTGTGCAGTTATCATAGCATTTCCATTCATCTTATCATGTCTATGCATTATCCACATTTAGAATGTGAATTAATGTTTTTTCTCTAATTTGCTTGTCTGGAGTGAGTAAGCATCAATCTGGTCCAATCTGGAGTGGGCTGTCATAGTCAGTCAAATTTTGATTACTCCAGGACTTGAGGTAAACAAGGGGAATTTCTCCAGACTTTGATGGGACTGGGATGTGCTGGAACACAGTGTACAGATCCTACCAGTTAGGTACCTTGTTGGGAGTGGCTAGGACTCTGGAATGACTGGCCAGTGCTGGCCAGTGCTATCAAGGGGAGGGCTGGTTTGCTGATGGATTGATAGCTAATTACTTTTGATATATGAGATGTCTAGCTACAGATAAATAGTTTGTAGTTATACCTGTACTGGGATCACATTTGGACCTAGTTCACATCTATCCATCCATTATGATCACCCAATCACCCCAATGTGTGAATTCTAACACTTTTGACCTTTATGACTGCCTGGGGAAGACTGGGGGATGGTGATGTGCATACGCATCATTGGCTGGCAGCTTTAAAAGCTTGTCAACTCTGCATTGGTCACATATGACATGTGCAACATTCCTGGACACCAACACTTGAACTGGCACCTGGGCACCTGAATCTGAACCTATCCATTATTAGGCCTAAAGTATGTTTTGCAACTTCTCTAATGACTATCTTTAGGGGCATTGTTTAAATTTGCAATATGCATGTTACAGGTTTCTGAACCTATGGTCAGTCAGTCTACCATAGAGGAAAATTTTCACTTGTACTATCATTGGACCACCAATGCATAATTTTCACTATTTGTTGAATAACTCTACAACACAACTATTTTATGTCCTTGGCTTTCATTGGGAGGTTCCAATGCTTCCTGTCTACAATTCTGTACAGATCCAGTATTTTAATTTGTAGTGAGTTGTTCAGCAGCAATGAAAGAATGTAGAGGGCACCAAAAAGACATCCAATGCATACTTTCATCACAGTCTGTCACAGCTGAATTTACACTCTGATTTGAGGCACAACTAATACAGATGAAATGTTGGCTTTGTATGGCATGCACTGTTGATGAGGTTGAATGTCAGACAATGCAAAGACTAAATGGACATCCATGGTGTGACTTCCCTTTTAGGTATCTCTGTCACCCTCTCTGAAAGATTCTTGAATAGAAAACACAATTTGAGATTTTTGCCAAATGTAAAATGCATAAACCATGGAGGATATTTAATTCTAGGTCCCTTAAATTTTTTGTGTTGAATGAGTGGAAGGATTGCTGTAGATCTGTGTGTTTAGTACATTTTTGACCCATTTTGGAAGGTGGTCAAACAACTTTTGATACTGGAAATGCTACACAATTCCTTTTCTTTTCAACCAAGGGTTCAGTCATAACAAATATGGTGTATATATTCTAATCTACTTATTTCAGTATCAAGGAGTTGAAGGAGTGGAGTGCTGGACTGCATTATGCATGGACAGTCCTTTATGCATTGATGGTCCAATGATAGTATCAGCGTATCAGTCAGCGGTAATGCGTCATCATGACGTCTGCCAGGTTTACTATGTACTCTTAATCCTGAATCGCAATGGCAATGGCAATGATTCAACCCTTGTTCATCTCACATCACTTAGAACACCCTGTAGCGCTGTTACTAGCTTCGATCATAATGGTGCCCATCATATCGAGAGATTAATGCTATATGTCCCATGCGATTCGTCCAAATTCAGGTTTTTGGCACCTTGGTGGATCCATTCCTTTATTTTCCAAATTTCATCATGCCCCCGAATCATAGGAGTCATCTACTCTGGTCCGAGATGGTAGGGGCAAGGTTTACCGCTATCATCATTCAGTCATGCCTTTTTAGGAGAGTCCGAAAACAAGCAGAGTCATTCCTTCCCGGTATTAGGCCCCGTGTTCTGGTGTGTTTCTGATTGCATCGCGCCACGTTCCAATCGATCACTTTTCCGACTCAGTTCTGGCTACCTTCCGGTCAGCTATTGGAGGGAATCGCATGATCTGAGATCCACCGCGATGGAATTCCTTATCAGCCTTGGGATGAACGCCCAGTTGCGGCTACCGGACCACACCCTGACAAAGCTGGTTATGTGTGTCCACCTGACTTCATATTGGTAATTTATGGACCATGATGCGTAGGTCGTCCGTGATTCTGTGATATACTGATTGTGCTTTTGTTGAGGTCTTTCATATGTTTTCTCGCGGCGTTCCGCATAGCATGCCTCGCATCTCTCATAGAAGTTTGGATGGTGGTTCAATTGCGATCACGACTTATTAAGAGCTTCTCGTCAGCCCAGGGTTTCGATTTCATCATGCTGTAACCATGGGTAACATCAACACAAAGAAGTATTTCACCTTTACACGGAGACCAACTGGGTCAGCCATCAGCACGTGTCAGATTACAATGCACTGAAAGTGATGTATATATTTAGGCTGTCATGGCCGACGGAATGGTTGGCTGCGTGGTCTAGCTGGTAATGCGTCTGATATCCGGGGCTCATAATCTATTGGGTACAGGTTATGAACCCCGGGTATCACCGTCATTGTCAAGTCCCTTTTCTTGGAAGCACTTGCGGTGCTACAAGTGTTAAACACGTGCCCAGTATTCGGTCAAGTGCTCGGTGGGAGAGTTTAAGCAACTGAGTGCCGTTTTAGCGTGACTTTTCCAGAACACCACGTTCGCAGCAGTTACACACACATGCCGATCACGATGTACACATCTCCTTCCCACACACTCACCACTCGTCTCCGCCGCCCTTAACGCCCGTTTGTATACCATTAATGGACCCACACTAGCCCACATACTTCCCAAACCGGAGTTCTAGCCAGGAAAGTGATGATCGCGATGGGATTTGAGGGTTACATCATCGTGGAGATGAGATAGGAATGGAAGATCGAATACAAGACATTCCGATTTTGGGACATCCTTTGTTGCAACATCGATAACAGGAGCTTACGTTGACATTGGGAACAGGTACCTGAGGTAGAATTAATACATTGTACAATGCACTTCGGGTACAAATTCCATGGGTGGGATACAATAAAATCATCCTTCAGGGGCGAGCCTTGACATTGCTCACAATAAGACTCTGCAAGCCGATCAACAGTCATGCCAGCATTAAAAGTGGGTATGCCTACCTTGTAACTCTGTACGTCACCCTTGAACTTTGATACAGTTCCATCTGCACAAACCCAAAGCTGGACAAGGTCTTAGTGCACAAAACGAGTTATAGGTAAGACCACACTGACCTCCTTTGCCACGGTAGTTATGAATCGTTCATCGTGGGATATCACAATGACACCTCCATTCCAAATGTTCAACGCCGCCATTAGAGCATCCAAACCCTGATGGACCATTAGTGTTACAGCACGCACATGAAGCTTGTCAACAAACCTCAATATCGAGATGGTTAGTAGGCTGAGGGGGGATGGCGTAAGTAGTTATCACTTGCAACAACAAGGGTGCTCTCACTTCGTCCAATAGCAGGATATGTGGATTTTGCAAAGACAATGCAGCAAAGGCCACACGTGATTTTTGACCTCCGGAGAGTGTACCGATGAGCTGTAACCTGAAAAACATTGCTGTGGTCACCATAGCCACCCGCCACTGATGAAACAACGCACCCTGTCATTCCGCTGATCTGGAAATTGCCAAGGTGGCTTCTATACTCCTGTTCCGTCTTTCCGGGGAATTTTGAAGCTAAGAATTGAACAGGTGACATGGTAGGGATGAGGGTGTCAACGTGGTGTTGAGAGAAGTATCCTCTGCAGTCAGAGCCCTCAGTAAAAGGCGTGTAGGAATGATGAATCACTCACATGCGTAGTCGCCCATTGCGATTACACTCTCCATTCAACGGCTTCAGTTCGGATGTCAGGAGTTTGATTCTAGCATCTTCATGAGTCATCGGAGAACATGACACAACATGGCACATACAGCGTAGACTTTCCAGCTCCATTCGCACCAACTATCGCTATTCTAGAATCGAGGCCAACATCAAAGTTGATCCCCTTCAGAACAGCTTTGTCCGAGCTGTATCCGAAAGTGACTTCTGAGAGCTGCAGCAGTGGCGGGGATATCTTCTCCGCTTCTGGGAACCTAAGCCACGTCTACGTCAAATGCCACATAAAGGCGATCGAAACAAACAAACCTGAATTTCTCTGTCTCCTCTTCTTCTGGTGGCTGCAAATCGGGCAGCTAAGAGACTTCGTTAGGATTGTGTAGTGGTTGCAAGTGTGCAAAATACCTTCTCTAATATTTTCAACCTCATCTGAGCCTGTGAAGCTGGAATAGCGCAGTCTATCAGGAGCTATCCTAGTAAGACATCTAGAAACACAGACCGCGGTTAGCATTGTATCTCCATCTGTCCACGAATGCCTGCAGGTGTTTTCGGTATTCCATTTGGGTTTCGTATTCCTTACGCAAGTTGCGGTCTCGCTCTGATTTTGTGGAGTAGAATTGGATGAAATTTCTGGAAGGAGCATGATAATTCCAATCCAATCGACAATAGCTGACTTACCCTTTGTAATAATCTAGTCTTCCGGAATGCTGGTGAACAATGTCCGTGGCAACAGCGTCCCTACACGATCACGTAAAACAACGATAAGTTGATATATCAACAACCTACAAGAAAGCGCGGTCGTGGGACCTAAATCATTGGTGAGCCGGACTACGAATGCGGTGAAGGAGTACGGACACTACAAGCAAGGTTCCCGGCCATGTCTGAAGGTAATCCTCTAACCATGCGAGCGCATTAAGGTCGATGTGGTTGGACGGTTCGTCCAGTAGTAATAATGCTGGCTGGAAAAGGAGTCAGTCTCGTGGACTAAATATTTTATCCGAACCTACCTTCACAAAGAGCGCACGAGCAAGTGCAAGTCGCATTCTATCATGGAGGAACTATGAATTTGAACTACAACGCAAATTGCGACACGCACCGCCAACCTCCGCTGAACGACCTTGTTGGTTTGGACTGATCCTCTTCACTGAAACCAAGACCTTTTGTGTAAGAGGGAATCAACGATAAACATAGCAGGATCACAAATCATCAACACTCACCAGCAAGTAGTGCGGCGGCTCGGGAAGGACCACTCTCTGCGTCCATGTCACTCAGACGTGCATGTACTTCAGCCAACCTCGATGAAGCTTCTTCCTTCTCCTCTTCCACACGCTTGTCATCCCCTTCTTTCTCGAGTTCTGCCAGTTTCACATTCAGAGCTACTTCTTCCTTGAGCAGATGGTCTCGCCACACATCTGCTTTGAGAACTGAATCTATGGCAAGGGTGTCGTCACCCACAATCTATCGCATTCTGTTTAGCTTGGTGTTCATGTGCCTGAAATGAGAAATGTAACCTCTTGCTCTACGAACAGAATCGTAATGTGCGCAGGAATTGGTACTTCACGCAGAGCGATATGTCTGAGAAGAGTAGACTTTCCGATACCTGATAAACACTCTGATCAGCTAAATCCACGATGTTTTGGATGTAGCATACCATTGCGTCCAATCAGGCCATAACGTCGACCATAAGCGAGGGTAAGGGTTGCGCCGGACCTGACAGAATCCATGAGCAGTTCACTTATAAGGAGAACATTGCTCACAGAATACGATTTGAACCGAAGTTGACATCAATGTTTGTAAGATGAATGTCTTTGCTTTTGTTTTTCGCGCTGGCAGCGGCCTCCAGGGGATTGATCTTTCAGGAGTACATGGTGAGAATATGAATTAGGCCTTGAGGAAGGACACACTTTCATAAACATTTCCTCGTAAGTTTGCTGCACCGTGGTGAGATCTAAAGACATCCGGAGGATACGGAAAGACTTGCCTGCTTACGATGTTGATCCAGAAGTTTGGATCCCTCATAGAGATCTCTTCGAGCACGTTTCTCGATTTTGGCCTACACAGAATATGTTCAGGTGCAAATGTTTGGGAACCAGCATGCTCACCCTGAGTTTGGCCTCCTGCTTCTCAAGTTTCTTGACATCAACTCGTGACGCCCTAGTGCGGGTCAGAGAACAGTCTGTCCCATACAGGCCGCCGCACTTACTTCGTCTTGTTGATGCTCTCAAGGTCAACACCTTCGCTCAGAGCAATCGTATTAGATAGAGACCCTGCTTTGCTCATGTCCACCACCTTGTCCAATTTCATCAGCTTCGGACGATTGCTGTTCTTTGCCCGAGCAGCAAGGTGTTCCGAGAGAAGATCTCTCAGCCGGGCCATGAGCCTTTGCACATCGCCCGGATGATTCATTCCCAGTGAACTGAGGATGTCATTGGCAACCTGAAGGACGTCCTCATCTTCGCCAGCATCGTCAACGAGGTATCCAGAAAGATATTGGACGATGGGCTCTTCGGTGTCTGGGAAGACGGATCGTATTTCCCGGGCTATTTCCTGGGCAGACATTGCTTTCCGAGAGGTCGATACAGTCAAGTCACAAGTCAAATTCCATATGTACACTACTTTTGAAGCAATCCAAATCGAGTGTGATGCTTGCTAGCATCTAGGCTTCAAAAACATGTCCGCAAGACCAAGCATTATTCGTGGTCATGATTCGCACAGCATATACCCCCTCGATAAGTCGAGGTGGGAACTTGGCCCACAAAATTGATACTGAGACACCCTCTGAAGAAGAAATCGATCTCGGTACGCGCCATGTCATATGTGCAGAGGAACGGTCATCCAGATTGTGGCCCTCGAAGGACCATAGAAGGCGTGAATCTGTAAGTTGATCGAGGACTAGGGGTCGGATATACATTCGAGTTTCTAAACGACTGTGCACCGATTTAGTACTGGCAGTAGCATCTCTGAGCCGAGCGAACCCTCGAGTAATGCTGGTGAGTCTTGGTTGAATGCGAATTCTTGAACAAGTTATCTCCTATCGATGATAATACCGAGGTGAGAAGTTGAGGCATAAATCTATGCCTTCTCCATCGAAGGCGGATATCTGAAGTCGAAATCGCAACAAGCATCGGATTCAGTGCCGTCGGGTTCAAATCCATGCATCGACAGGCATCCATGGATATATCGAACTTTGCACTTGGCGTCCACTGTTCAACGAAAGTAGTGGCCAATCAAGCTTGTCTCTGCTAGTGAATTAGTGTACACACGTACGTGTTGGAGAAGAGCGCCCGACTCGCTCCTACCATCATGATCACGTCCGCAGTGCGAGCTATCGCCGCTATATATAAAGTGTCTTACATCGACAAACCAGACTGCGAACTGACAACATGGACTCCAGCCTACTTCACCCCAGAAGCGGAGAAGTGGAAGGAAACGACAGCCCCAGCTCGTCCGCGTTCGATCTGCCCATCCAACTTTCCAATCCTCAGCCTGCTCTTCCACCATTGAAGACGACCCAAGACGAACTCAAGAATGAACCTCTTCCCTGCAATCCATTACCCCAAATCGTGGTCATTTCAGGAGGCTCCGGTGGAAACTCGATTTGCAGCGCGTTCCCTAATGCATGTTTTGTGCTCCCCGTCTCTGATGACGGTGGTTCCTCGAGCGAGATCATTCGCGTCCTGGGAGGCCCTTCGATAGGTGGTTACTGTTCATGCTACACGGGGTTATACGGCTGACTCTATCAAGGTGACATACGATCGAGGTTGGTGCGCTTGATACCACGCGCGTCTTCGTCTTCACCGCTGGATTCTCTGCGCACGCTACTCTCTTACCGTCTACCGGTCAACGTGTCGGAACGCGAGGCGCGTGCAGAGTGGAGAGATATCGTCGAAGGAAACAGTCGTCTGTGGGCAGGTATTCCCAATGACCGCAAAGAGACTATACGAGGTTCGCCTGTTCATGACTGGGATCTCCCCAAGCTTAATGTAGTCACATTTCCATGTGCGAAACGTCAGGCTTCCTTGTATACTTCGAAGGAGAGGTATTGAAACGGGCCCACAAGAACTTTTCGTTTCTGAATGGAAGGTAATTCAGATAAACCCTAGACCAGTCCCTTGTGACGACGATCTCCGCAGCATTGGAAACTATCTGCTATCGGGTGCTCAGATGTTCTTCCGCTCTCTTCCGTCCGCCATTTTCCTATTTGCTTCCATTACGAACAGTCAGGTAAGGGTTGACATCAAATCGAGATGCCTCGCTCACTGAACTGCGGAGAAGGCAAACATTTTGCCTGTAATAGTTACCAACCACACAGTAACTATCGCCGCAGAACTTGTGAGTTTAATCGGCGCTGCTGTATCTCGATTGACCCTTGTTTCGAAGGAGAATGGCTCGAGGCTGGTTGGACAATGCGAAATCTCACATCCCTTGAACCCATCCTCATCTTTCGATGAAGATCTAGATGAACAAACCACAGGAAGTCTTTACTCCCCTGTGGATGGTATGGGGGAGACTATTCCTCACAGGTCGAATGTCACGTACAGCCAGGCTGACAAGGACCTCGGTTATGAGCCGCTCAATTCCCGGATACATAGTTAGTTTCAGTTCACTTGACGAGATCAGGGGTGTTTTCATCTTTGCGGATATGTTCCAAGGACTATATTACATCAATGCCTATGGTCACGAGATCCACCCCACGCCGAATCCTGAGTACATCAAGAACCTCTCTGCATCAGAAGCTCTCGTGTATTCCTGTGGTTCGTTGTGGACGAGGTGATTCATATTGCTAGGAGCTTCTGTTCTGGACTCAATGGTGACTAGCATCGTTCCGTGCTTGGCGTTGCGTGGCGTTGCTTGTGCGATAGCGCGGTCCAGTTGCCTACGAGCCAAGATCTTTCTCCGTGAGTGCCAGTTATTTTGAATTATACTTATCGATTTCTCTGACGTCAGCTGAAAGTCAACGGGAAGAATGATAGAGAAACGGATGGGTACACTGCCGTGGACTATGTCAGGTATGAGATCGAGTGCATGTTTTCGCACTTTGATCCGAAATTAGCCATACATAGAGCAATTTCAACCGTTTTGAACTCACATTATCAGAAGCCACCTTATGGCCTTGGGAACGTGCAGACAATCTTTCCCATCTCCGCTTTCATGACTCACCTCGTTTACCTGGAGGACACGAGTGTTGTGGTAGATGAAAAGAAGTTAACAGTAGGGATCATTTCTTCTCTCTTGGATTCACATTTGATACCAGCCCTGCTGACAGACGCTGGGTGTGATGTGTGTCAAGGTCAGGGGCGTGAAACATGGAACTGACCCACACCCACGATATGACAGCGACGTGGTAAGGGGAGTTGTGGCTCAAATTCTAGCTCAGTCTGCTTTGCGCACCACGCCAGATGCGCGATAGACTACATACCGATAATCGGTGACAGTATCCATGATATGGCTTATGTCATTGAATACGTGTATCTGTCGATGAGTAAAAAGTTTATTACATACTTTACGCCTACCGATGAGCGACGGCGCAACTTTGCTATGTGCAACTGGCGCTGATCATCCCACAACCACAGCAAGTCGAACAGAGCTGTGTTCTTGGGCCGACTTTCATGCATGTCTGGCAAGTCTTGTAGTCACTTGAGGGGGGCGACTCTCCGCTTCGACAGTGGGCACCCGATCGATGCGTTCAATGATGTTACTCTAACTCTCTCCAGAAAAATACATACCAGACGAAGCCGCTTCTGTGAATACCCACGCATCTGACCTCGCCACACGGTCAAGCGTAGTGCTCGACTCGGAGGACGAGGACTACCACGATCAGGCAGATAACATCATACAAAACTTCAGAACAGCGAGTCCAGACGGTCTAGATCGCAGTATGTCTGTAAGTGAGCTCCTGTGTTCTAGAGTGGAGTTTATGCGTTGGCCTATCTAGCACGACCACTGTGAACATCTCTGCACATCCGAGAGACCCAGCCCGCGCGTTCGATTCCGATCTCGTGTACGCATCACAGCAGGCATTGGTCGCCGCCGCCACCGCCGCCTCTCGGATGGTCTTTCCTCAAACGCATCCTCTATTTCTGGATCGGCGTCTTCGTCTATTTCCGCACCGCTACGCACACCAGATTCGGAAGGCAGCAAGGGATGGGGTCCGCTTGGACGCAGGGTCAGTCTGCTTGCCTCACAGGCAAGTGATGCCGCGCATGCCAGCAATACCACAACCAGGGGACGCAGTAGCGTAAACGAGAGTGGATCCCCTCGGAAGAAATATCGGTCGTTCTCGTTCCCGGAATCTGTCAATGAGCGCACGAGCCTCGTGTCGTTCTACAATGGGTACTCATACACCGCCGGGTATGCGAGCACACATCGGCATCCGCAAGAAGAGTGGAGACGGCAGGTGGTTGATGTTACTTTTGGAAAATGGCCGTGGAGACTGTTCAATCGACATGTGGGTGCTTTATCTCATGGATCGGTCTTTATTCATTATCGTTCACGCAGTGGTGGTGGTGGCAAGTGGAGCCCATCGTTTGCTGTTTCTGTCTATGTGGAGATTCTGACGAAGAGGGAACATGAATTATCGGGCTGTTACCTGTATCAATCACCCGTACGATTTGTATCGCCAGTTCTGGGTTATCCTGTCATTGATTGGAAAAAGTATACACACCGCGTACGTAGATCTATGCGATGTGAAAGGGACCTCTCAGTGGGAAGGGTGGAAGTAAGCTTGCCGCGCTCTTGCGCACATTCTATGTGAGCATCCACGATGGCTATCATGGCCTCAGCGATCGGCATCGTAACGACTGCTGGCTGTCGTACTGAGCCATATACTCTAGAAGTGGTCCACACTTTACCCGGGCGACTACTCCTCGGTAAGAAGAGGAGCTTTTCATTCAACCCGTCCTTCCACATTCCGAAATCCTCATCCTCACCCTTCCGTCGTGTCAATGCGTAATTCACCGATGCACAACCAACCAGGGCGCACGAAGGCCTTCTGCGTAGTCCTGCATCCGCTATGTGAAGAACGACTCCGAGCACTTTGTTCCCTGGGGATGCAATTAGAAGGCTTGGCAGCATCAGTTTGAGAGTTCGGACTGAAGTGTGAGCTTCCCTCTTCCGCATGCTTTGTGACTCGATCCCGGTCTCACTTCATGAATCTACCTACAAACACCGCTGTATTTTCTGAACAAACCCTGTCGAATGGCTTGTGTGCATATGGGTGCAAACATCAGTGTAGTACATGTCCCCGCTCCTCCGTCCACTTCAGTACCCGCTGCAACTTCGACCACATCTGACTCTGGTACGTTTGCACTTCCGGCTTATCTATACGCACACTAGTCCTAGCATCTGCACTCGACACTTGGTATCTGATACCTAATACGGACAGACGACGTGCTCTCCCTCTCCGATCTCCCCATGCCTGGCTACCACCGCCCACCGCCCACCCCATACACCCTTCTGCTATCCTTCAATCTCCTTCGATCCCCTCCCATCTATATCCACGTTCAAATCGACACCCTAGTATCGGAGACACTCCAACGCACCATCTATTCTCCCACCTTCCACGTAGCCCTGATCTTGCACTGCAGCCTGACAAGTGGGGTGAACGTGTCGGAATCCTTGGTCCACATGTGGGGTCGCTTTCACGCTCCCCGTGATGCGCCCCGTTTTCATAGTCAAACCAGTCTCTTCTTAGTAGTGTAGTCAGCCGATCCATCCCTGTTCCTGTGACCTTTATTTCCATTCTCAACGCACGTGAGACAAACTTCGTTTAGGATGTGTGCACACCATTCCGGATCGCATGCGTGAACTTGTCTAGGATGGTCCACCTTATCGACTTCGTAAATAATATTCGTATTGTGGACACCCAACACTGCGGAGAAATACTAAATACACTACTAACAACTTCATGGGTGTCAATTTTCTATAAAGAATTCAAGACATTCGAAAGTCCAAGAAACGCATCCTCAGAATATACGGGACTATAACAACCACATCCAACCTAGTCTTCCAAAGCCAAACCCTAAGCGAGGGAGATAAGTCGTTTCTCCTTCAACGAACTCATAAGTACCCAATACTATATTCCCATCAATGAATATAGCTCACAGTAGCACTAGCAGTCGATGGCTTTGGACTTCACTCTTCAAAATCCTCTTCTCGGACCGGACGCCCATCCAAAATCTTGCCCATGTGAGTGAGTAAGAAGGGCATTCCTTTCCTGCGGAGTCCAATCAGGAACCGCAAGAAAGGTAGCGGCGACCTTGAAAAAGATCCTGCTGATCCTGTTCTCGGGGGTCGATGCGCAGGTACTATAAATCCGTCACACTCTCTCCTAAAGTCTCCTTGGTCGTCGAGGTCCTTGGCATAAATGCAGAGGAAACGACAGAGTCGGATATATGTCTCATAGTCGCGCAAGTATAACTGCCCAGCGAACAAGTTGAGCTGGTCTCGGAGTGTTTCAGGTGCCACGCAATCCAGTGAAGTAGCAGAAATGGTGAACAGATCGAGATTGTCACATGGAAGCATTGCCTTTTGGACGCGAGGGTATAGACGTGGAGCTGGACATGTTCGCTTCTTCTGATATCCGGTAACAGCTCATTCACTTCATAGGGGCTGAGGATGACGAAAATGGTGGTTCCTTCTGGCCTACGACTGGAGATTATCCAGTTGACTGGGCGAAGATATTCGGAGACATCCCTAGCTCCTCGAATGACCCTGCAAAAGTCGAATGTTGCCAGGATACGTTGGGTCCATGGACTCTTCTCCACCAGTGGTGCATTTCTGCTCTGGAAAGAATTGAATATTGGAACAAAAGCACTGGACTGGGTGATCAATATGCCTGTTCGCACGAGTTGACGGACATCGTCGGCGACCTGATGCACAGCTCGGACAGCAGGTGGAGGGCGTTGCACCTGTCGTTCGCACTCGATTTCATGTACAATTTCTCTCTCTTGCTCCTCGTCCATGTTGGAATTGGGTAAGGAGAAAATACCAAGGTCCATGCACCGTTGACGAATATCCGGTATAGGAATAGCACACGGTTCGCGAGATATCCTGGGTGCATACAACTCCTCCAAGGATTTTGCGTCTGGCTGACGCCATGCACTCGCAAGCGCACTTGCGTCGATTTCGTTCTGGCAAAATTTATGCCATGCACCATATCGTGAAGTGTAGTCAGTTCCTTGGTGCGCCCAGTGAGGAGCACGGTTCTGGATCTCCGTACAGGTCTCATACATTGCCCACAGCAAGATATGTGAGGTGCAGACTTTGTCTCCATCAACAACCGAGGCTGCGTCACGGATGGTCCTATCCACATCAAGGGGAGCGAAGAACATCACTGAATGTCCATGTCCGAGTTTCCGCATACGCATGCAGCCTTGATCAAGGATCAGCAAAGATACTACCAGATGATCGGAATCGCCATACCCTGTGTTAGGCGGTCTTTCGTGACCTTCGGCTCTAAAGTGACAGCAGCACGAAAGCCAATCGGGAACTTGATATCTGTGCCTCTCGTATGAGCATCGTCCAGATACACCACACACTCGTCAAGTCTCCGTGAAAAGGAAGACTCTAACAGGAGCTGTGTAGTCCCTTTTCGAGTTAGCACGAAAAGTTCGTCATCTTCGTTGACATAAATCGCGGCCTTTGCATCGGGCTTGAGTTCTAACCAGGCTGCTGCAAATTGACGGTTCGTAAGCTCTAGTACCTGTGCGCCCACATCCAGAACGACACGTATTTCAGGGTCTTGGGACACCAGTAGGTTAATGAATTCATGCGCTGTTCGACGCTCTCCATCCTCCCAAGACGTCTGCATGTATCCGTTATTCTCAGGTTGCAAGAGGTACGCAAGAACTTTTGCGTTGGTCCCTCGCTGATGGTCTGGGTCTTGCTGTGTAATGGAGGTGGGTAACAAGTAGCGGCCGTCATTTGTCCCAGAAAATCCTTTGAAAGGTATTTGAGTAAGTCTTCCATTAGAAAGAGACACTTACCAGTAGTTACGTGCGTCTTCTCTTCTGCAAGGTCCCAGCCTGACGAAGACAACTTAAACGGAAACTCCTTCGCTTGCTTCGGAAAGACGACACGTGATAGGTAAAAGTCGATGGTGGCTTGATTACGCGAGAAAATAGGGAAGAGAAATGTGTTCCACTGTTCCAACGACTTGACATTGACACCACTGATTTGACGAAGGTACTCTGGAGCGGTGGGCCAATCTCGAACCCAAAGGTCATATTCTAGGTCAGGGCTGTCCAACTGCAGAAGGAGCTCGAAACATAACATCAACTGGTCGTGATCCAGCCCCTGGTAGTAGTATGAGAGGCATGTGAGCACCACAGCAACGTCTGGATGGCCAAATTCAGCTCTTGGGGCTGGGACATCCTTTGCACGATAAGGAACAGCGAGCATAGTTCGCGAAGGTGCAAGACCAAATCCGACGCGCCATCGCCGCTCAGTTAACGCGAAAGCAAGGATTCCAGAAGCTAACAATCCACGCAGATGTAGAATTTTCGTCCACGTAGAGGTGACCCTGCTGTAATCTTTCACTCTCTGAATGCGAGAGGGCTCGGCATCGGCTACAGAAATGAACATGCGAATAGAGTCTTGCACACTTTGGTCTGCCTGAAAAAAAGTAACGTCGGGCAACTGACCATCCATAATATCCTGAACAATGAGGCGAACCAACATCTTCCCAGCGTCAGGATGAAGAAGACGGATGTGGGGGAATGCTCCAACGTGGTCGCACGAGTCACGGCTCTCATATTCAACTTCAAGCGGAAAGCTCGAGTGGAGTGCAGCAGCGTGTTTTCTCACGAGACCAAGGATCTGTTGTGCGGTCGTCCAGCGGTACGGAAAGCCCTCTAGAGGTCGCTGGGAATCGATAGTATACACCAACTGATTGCGAACATGCAGAATCTCGTCGCTTTCATCAAGGATATCCCGGGCATGTGAATGAAGCCATTGCTGTATCTCCATCAGCTTAGCTGCGACCCCAACTTGATCACCTTGAAGTTGCTTCTCGACACTGAGGAGTTTGAAGGATAAAATATGATCAGGCTGCAACACCAGGATGCCACGTTGGCGTCTACACTCTTTGAGGATGGTATGCAATTCTGTGACCCCTGAATGATCCATTTGAAGGGACCGGGAGAACGGGAGATGATAGATGCACCGGTTAGTGAGCCCACCAAGACGGTCAACGAGAAGGTGGAACATTTGGGCAGTAAGCGCCTTCGGTACTACCACTCGCACAAGCTTTTCGCCGTCGGCAAGGTCCGAGGCCGTCATTGGAACAATCACCGACGATTTGCCTTCGCCCATGTGCAGCTGTAGTGCAGTATTTTTTCTAGACCGAGGTGAGATCATCTCCAAGGCAACATTGGCTTGGATATGACGAATTAGGATGTTTCCCTCCAACTAAATAAAGTGTAAGTCATGCGTGTAACGTAAATACCCAAACCCACCTGAATAAGGAGCCAGTCTGTATGTGATTCCGCATCCCACCCAATACAACCAGTATTCTCCATCTCTTTGCATAAGTCTTCAACCTGGCCATTCATCGCTAGTAGTAACATCCGTCGAGAGCGTTGGTATTCCAAAGCCAACTTCGCAAAGGATATCAGATAATTTCGCCAGTCGACAGGTACTTCGACTGTGAAGGTGGATGCGAGGCAACTGAGAAGATCCTTTACAGCGACGCGTGGCCACTGACCCGACTCGAAAACTGCGCGTTCATTGCATGTCCGTGGAGCGAAGCTGTCTGCAAGAACTGATGAGCACCGGAAGTATGCTGATCTGCAGTAATTGTAATGTGCCTTGAATAGTTCTGCGCATTGACCCAGAGATTCTGAGGAAAAGGTGGCCTTATCGTAGACGAGGTGGTTCCGACTTTGATGTAGGTCATCAGCATATTTGGCGTGAAATGAACTTTTTCCCGCCCTGCGAAGGGCATTGATAAGGAGACCGAGTTCCTCAGAGCCAGTTGAGCAGGAGCCTGTAGAGGTGGTGACGAACTGCAGAGTCAATGGTGGGGTAGATGCTCGCCGATGAAAAAGATGTTCTAAGGCTATTATTTGATTGGATGCAGGAGGGTTCCCACCGGAAGGAACGAATCTATATGCCAAGCATTCTAGCGAAGCTATGCGACTGGTCTGGTCCAAGATTTGCTGAACACGATCCAAGTGCTGCTTTAACTGCAAATTTCGATAGCAACTCTCAAACACTCGACAGACTTGAGAGGCGAGCGTTCCAAGGCTATATAATGATGCATTCAGGAAGTAGAACGATGGTGGTGTCCAACATGGCCACATGGTGTCTGACTGGGCATATAAAGTATCGGCATCCCGACGGAGCCGCCGTTCGTACTCCCAACGAGATGTTTCTGGGCTTTGCCAATATGATACTGCAGTGGAAGAGATGCATTGGTACAACACATCTGAAGTGGGCTTGTAGCTGTCAGAGAGGCGATAGGAAGTATATGAAGGTGGGGGCTCGCAGTTGAATTGTGGGATGGTAGCAAATGCGAGCAGCGTAAGGGCGACCTCTTCAAGGCTCGATGACGCATAAACCATCGCAGGAAGGGTGAATAGAAGTTGGAAGCGAAGCTGATCTCCTTGGCTATTGCGACACACGTTGTACGTCGAAAGCCAAATAGCATACAACTCAGGAGAAAGCCAGGAAGTGTTGTAGCGCAAAGATATCGTTCGGGTAGTGGCCCCTTCTAATTGCCGCCCCCATGATTCCAATAAGGTACGGATATTCATTACCTTCGGTATCACGGGGACTATAAATAAACGGCGCGTGCAATGCTATATGCACGGGTTTCACCAGTGGTAGCTTGGAGTATATCCCTTCCTTCGTAGATGTCGTCATCATTGCCATTTTGTTCGTTGAGATATTCCGGTGGATCAAGAATTGCAGCCCGAAGGGCAATGCGACGAAGGAGGTGATCGTCTTTTGCGGAAACTCTTCAAACACCGAGGGCAATGAGTCTTCATGAAAAACTCGGAGGGTTTGATGAATTTTCTTGATCGACTCACAGGAGAGATAAAGGCTGTGGTGTTGAGAAGCGGGAGGGAGTGGTGCCCAATGCACTGCCTGCATGCACCGTAAGTGGGAGGGGTACCACTTTCGCTCGGTGGTTAGCGATGCAATACGTTCCAGCAGTTTTGCAGCACGATGATCGACCTTCAAAAACGACCGGACTGCTGCGGAGCGCAGTATATTCAACGCTTCTTCTGTACCCGTATGCCTCGTAAGAGGATCAACAGAGCATGGGTTACTGCACAACGCATGAAGATAGGCACGGTAAAGATTGCTCGCTAAACCAGAATTGCCTACGAGGCGGCCCAAGTCGGTGTCGATCCTGAACGTTTGGTGTAAAATGGTCTGGTCAGCTGGCCCGTCGGTATCCACCGTTACCTTAACATGATGACGACTCTTCCCGTAACTGACATTGCCCTCTGGGATTAACACTTGTCTCTGAACAAGCCCCTCAGCGAAATTATGCTTTGGACGAAGCACAAGCTTGTTCACGAGCCCGAACAGTGTTCCGATAGACTGGTCTTTATCATAGACCATGCCACGAGGATGGCGGGATTCGAGCACCCCGTCACCGTTGATAAAAAATGAAAGTCCATAGCGCGGTAAATCCACAGACACAGTGGACGACTGTAAATCCAATGTGACCACGAGGTCCTGAGGGTACTGCAAGGGCTTGAGTAGTTTGGATAACGTTTCCCATGTGGGACTGCGGATATCGATGAGCTTGGAACGCCCTTTGATCATAGAATGATCCCCAGGTGCAAACTGGATGCACCAGTTGTCGTTCGATGACTGCCATAAGTTTACGAGAGGTCGAATTTCGATTAATCTAGTGGATATATTAAGCCAGTGAACATGCTTCTCGACCAATACCCTTGGGAGATCGGTTGCTAGTTTGTGGGGAGGGATGAGTTGGAGAACGTCAGAGCCCTCCCGTTTTTTTGCCTTGATCACTAGTTCACCCCCAGTCATCCGGAAGTAAACCTTCGATAATCTTATCAACTGAGGTTCAACATATGGAACAAAGGTACCCACGCAATGCTCAGAGATGAAACCCCGCGTCGCGTACTCCATCCCTGTCATATCTCCGGGAACGACGTCAAGAACTTGCTAGTGAGAGTTAGTACTTGGCATATCAAATTTAATGATCACCTACACCACCGAAGATCGATGTAAAGAGCGGATCCATCTGAACATCGAATGGAAGTCTCCCCAATGACCCTCCATTTATTAATAAGGTACCATCGATGATATCGAGGCTAATTTCCTGCGATAGTTGATGCTCGAAGGCAGGTGTGTTGCTCGTGAACCAACTGCAATTCTTCAAACCAGCTCTTTTCCATTGGGCGCCATCACGATATGCAGGCCAAATGCGTTTGATAGCAAAGTTGATCCCTTCATTCCCCGTCTCGAAGATGCTGCCCACGATTTGTTCTAATTCCCATGCTAGGCGACGGTCACGCGCGATAAGCAGTCGGGACGTTGTGCTAAGAGCGTCTAATTTGGTAGGGGTGTTGTCGTGAATGATGATGGCGCAGGATAGTAAGACCTCGAGGGAGGTGGGACAGTATAGCAGCTGGCTTGCGTTAGCCGAACCGACTTCGAAAGTACTGCGGCAGATAGCAGCCACATCGCGAAGACGTCCTTGGAGGTCCTCTCTCTCATCCTCGCACGTGGTACCTTCTAATTTTCTCGAGAGTTCTAACACCCAATAAAAAGTTCTTTCTCGGACCGTGCGGAGGAGTTCAAAAGCTTTTGCATCCGTGGTCGCATCGTAGACTGCAACACTCGAGGCCAGTATCCGAGCCACTAGGAAAGCTACTGTGGCCATCGTCATAGCCTCCAACCAATTTCCCGACACAGTCGTCACTAGGCCTTCTAGCTCCTTCAAGAATGCGTGGCGGAAGGAATGGTGGTAGAGTTCATCGTGCCATACAAGCTTACTCGCCTCTGAGATAGGACCTACTTGACAAGACGCTTGGGCAAGAAGTAAATGCACTTCATTGTGGCGAAATCGCAAAGTGTTGGCACGAACCTCACGCAGCATGTTCAGCCATTGCAAGGAGGAGCCGCTGCGCAGATGGCCAAATGCTGTAAACTCGTGGATCGAGAGGTCTTTGTGACAATTTGCCTGATTGCAGAGGACATCGTTCGACGTATGGGTGGTACCTTTAAGGTACTGGTGCAGGTTCTGATACGGTCCTGCCGGGAGCCGATGTGTGCAAAGAGACGAAATGTCAAGAGACGGGAAAGCTCTACAGGCTTGAAGGGACGCTTTGGTGTCAAAGCCATAGAAAATGAGACCGTTGTTGACACAAACAGTGCTTTCGTTGCTAGGTATATTGGTGTCACTGTAATGACTGTTAACGAAGGGTTTGGTTTCCGATGCCAATGTGATACGGGATCTGCTGTGCTGCACATAGTAGCCTTGCAGTCCAGAATAACCCTCAAGAACGGTATATGGTGTGGCACGCTCTACCTCCGGAGAGCAGATATCCACGAGAAGGTGGAAGATGGCGGAACGCCACATATTAAATGAGATGGGACAATCCAACTCGAAGACAACCCTTGCGACTTGGAGCGAATCCTTCGGGAGCGGCCATTCGTGCACCGGTATTCTCATCATCCCCGCTTCATTATCAAGCCTACAACGCGGGCAATTCCATCCCTCGTCTACGCTCTGTCCGTACCAGTTGGTTGTATAAGAATGGCTGGTATATGAGGCCTCTTGACGGAGTCTCGCATGGCGCGTATTTGATTCCGCGAGCTCCCGACATTTAGCTTCTTTCCTCGCTTGAGCGTCGGCAAGGATGCGATCTCTGAGCGAATGCAAGTGCGACGACTGGTCGAAATAACGCACTGCGAAACACCGTCCGTCTACTGCATCCGAAAACACAGAGTATCCAGACTTTGCATCACAAACACGCCTTCGTATATACTCGACGACAACGGCAAGCCGTCGCAGATGCAAGGAATCACGAAGGAGTAGTTGTTCCAGGAGAGAGTCGCGTATCTCGGGAGAGTAGTCGCGTAGAATAGGAATCTGCCTCGTGACAAGCTTGTCGAGCGCAATCCATAACTCGATGACGGTCAGAAGCATCCGTGAAAGGTCCTCGGGGTTGCCTTCATAGGACCGCTTTGCAGCGGACGAGTAGCCGCTTGCTAGGAGTTCCAGCCTCTCACAAGCATCGTCGATGGTCGAATGAGAGATAGTAGCAACCCAATGATCAATCCCTTCCCCGACTTCTCGCTCTAGATCATAGAGTGTCACATATGGTTCTTCATTATAGGCAAGTTCGAAGAACTTCTTATCCGCAGATAGGAAGTCGCCTAAAGTACCCCGTCGTCGACTTTTCGGCTGGAACCCGGAAGGCGGGAAAGCTGAATCGTGGGTTCGTAGCGCATTGCTAATGTATTCGCCGCTACCAAGCAGCGTTAGTTGGGTATCCGCTGAGAAGTTGAGTGTTGACAGGTTGCATGTTAGGGGAGTTGATTCGTCGACTTGCACCTGCTTCCATCTCTCATCGAGGAGAGTCCGAATGTCAGTACAGGTCCTCAGCACACCTTCGGATAGCCATTCTGGCGCTTCTGCACCCAGTTTCATCAACCGACGACTGGAGTCTGGCTGCTGCCCACTGCAGCATGTCATTGGGATAGAGCAGAGCGTGGTTTGCTAGACGAGTCATGAAGAACAACATAAAGGACTTGTAAACGCTTCGGCCAAGACCGTTTCGATCGAGAGAGGTCTGTATCGCAACTCTGATCACCAACCAGAGCGACGACCGACGCCAAGGAAGCCTTGAATCCTTCCATACAGCGTCATCGCCAATGCGTTTGCTGATACGTTTGATGTCTGCAGGCCGGCCAACCCCTCGTAGGATGCCTGTCAGCAATTCTGTTATGTAACGTGGGTCCGCTGTGTCTCGTTCTTCAACAACCTCCGAGCCAGCCTTTCGAGTCGTAGGAGTAGCAAGGACGTCTTTGTCCATCTGACTAAGAAAGTTGGCTAGCTCCACGCGAAATATGGCGTTATCGAATACAGCGTTAGGAACAATGATGGAGGGGCCAGGGTAAGAACAGATGAGTTTGCCAGTTGCACCCAACACTGCTCCTGTGCGGGGAGACACCTCAAAGGATTCCACGAGTGTCTCTTCCGACTGCCTTCTGAACGCTACAGCTGCATTCTGAGCACGAATTAAATACATCAAGATTCCTGTGTGGGATGAGTGCGACTTGAATAGATAGAAGCCACAGGATCCATACCTCCTATTTCCATGGATCGGATTTGAGAATCTAGGAGCGCCTCATCCAGGGCGCTTGAAGACATTGTATGGTTAAGATTCCGTAGCATTTCGACGATACTTTTCCATTGAACACTGGCCGAGTCACTGAGGTATTGGGAGTAATCACAGGCTGCGCTATATATCACTCTAGAAATAGCGCGGTCATTATCATGAGAATGGTCATCCCCGTCAGGAAGCTGGAGGGGACAGAAGACGTGCGTAATCAGATATTCCAATGCTTTGTCTGCCAAAACATCAGTTTCTACAGGAGTCATATTGGTTGAGCTTAGATCAAGGTGCAGCGAAGGATATATTGTATGAGAGCGTACTGGACGGGAGAAAGCTGGGAGCAGGGCACTTAGTGATTTGTGCGGTTTATATACACATCTTCGCCTTGAGGCAGACCACGCCAAGGATCTGCGATGTCCGAATAGTCAATTTCAGGGCAATTTTTCTGCAGGGACCCACCTTGGTCTATTAAAACTGCTACATGCAGCATGTTCAGGAAAGGCGATTCACCACGCAGGAATATGGGTGATTTATGCTAGGGATGTCAGAAGCATCGTAACTCAAGAGGTGGAAACTGTAAGAGGGTCAGACCATCCGTCCACTTGACCGTTATGCCAAAAGGCCGAAGTACTGAGCAATTAGTGCTCAGTACCACAGACAATGCATATACTGATAATCCGGGCTCAGGCAAGCCCTGGGGTATATATGATCATGATGTTGTGTATGGTTCAACGCGTTAGTTCTGAGATATCTTAATGTAGTGAGACCGCTGCAGCTGTTAAGGCCATCCACATTCGAAGTCCACCGAGTCAGACGTTACATGTCGACATTAACCTAGTACTACATAGTTGTTGAAAGGAAGGATCAACAGGAGTCCTGGCTGTGCTTGTCACTCACCAGTCGACCTTCTTCATTGGTTTCTAAATTGAACATTCGATTGTTCATTGAATCCTTGTGCCCTAAATCGAACCTAACTCTTGATCTTATGGAAAGGCGGACGGTTTGGACAAGATTTTCAGTTCTGGTGTACCGCGTTGGGCGACTGGCATACTGCATTGGGCGACTGGCTTCTGGGACCTTGGACACTGCTAACGGCGAATACAATTGAGCGTGAACGATCCTGGATTTGAGTGATATACCAAAGAAGCCCGAGCACCGGTCCTTTCCGATACCCAACTTGCCCTCAAACCTGTTATGATTTCAAATATCGGAAGCCATCATGGCAATTGTTCGGGAATATTTATATCCAGCATACAAAAAAGGGCGGAAGTGAACACGGGAGGTGATTTGGTTCCCATGTTAACAATTCCGGAGGCCACCGACTGCTTGGACGTTCAAAGTCGAGTACCGCTACTTACCCTCAAATTTCCTCTCACACCATGAACAGTACTACAAACTCAATGATGAATCGGTGCTAAAGAAGTAGCCGCGCATGTGAGTTTGCAGGTCCATTGTCCATGAGCGGCGTCGCATTGAAATCTGACATATCCCAAGGATCTGCGCCGATTGCGTTCATCGGATATTGTGCGTGTCCACTTATCATGGTAACTGACTTAGGTGTGTTAGCCGCAAGAAAAGTAGATGCGATCAGTCATAGATCTCATGTCTTATACGCATCGTCGCCAATCCCAATCAGTGTGCTCGCCTTTCCTCCCCCATTCATTCGCCTCATCTCAAACTAAGTGTACAAGTTGATACAAGTTTTCTATTCGCATGCCAAGGTGCACCGTACCTCTGATTGCAGTGCCTTTCTGAACCATGCATTGTCTGTGACAGATGAACGCGGTTGAGGGTCATTCTAAACTTCGTGACCGTTGGCAAGACCTTCTCAGGTCCAAGGCCAACCATTATATGACATCAGTTGGTATCCACAACCAATACCCCATTCCACCATGATTTACCAGCGAGGTCGTGCTTGTTCCCTTAACAGGTGATGAAGTCCATGCCTGCTGTACGCTGGTTGAGTGAGTGTCACTAACGTACATATGCTCTTCGGCAAACATTGTGTTCTCCTGTCTGCCCTTGTATCCGTTCATCGTCATTGTCGATATGATGTAATGATCCAAAATCAGCTAAGGAAGAAGACAAACTGGAGGCTGGACACATTGTAGGAAGGTTCAGATACTTCCTGTCGGAGTAGCTTCGGTCTGCGTGGCATCGACATGTTGGTTTGCTATCCAAGCGCTTGAGACAGCTCGCTAGTTGCCGTCGTCGAGGGGGATTGGTAAATGGGAACTGCATGGTTGCTGTCAAGCCTTCGGGTGGCATGATTCCGGGTGGGGCATTACTCTACGGCGGCTCATGCGACTCCACGCACTGTCAGCTATAGTGTTCCTTTCTCAACACACTCGTCCAGCCACTGCTAGGCTACTGTGCCTCCCCGGTTTGCGATAGACCTGCCGTGAGTATCTTCCCTCGGACATATAAGGACAAAGGCTCTATGATTCTCATTGATGGGACGTGCTTTAATACACGACATTTATGAGGTATGTACACTTCAATTACAGCTGTATCTAATGAACTTCGCAGTGTCTACGGTTTGATGTGACCTAGTCTTTCTAGGCAGATTCTCCTTAGAGAGGAAGACTGGACGTGTAAAATTATGTACCCACATCAGTGAGCTGGGTGGTTGGTAGCTGATGGTAGCCGATGGTAGCCGAGTGGTCGTGAGCGGTCTGGATGACTTATGGATTTCCTGATGCCCAGAGAGAGCATGTGTAGCTACAACTGGAAATTGTGTATGAAATCTATCTGACGGCCTGACTATACTGCTACACAACAAGTACTGGGCCGATCGGGGCGATGGAGGGTGCAAAGTCCGCTGAGAGATGAGTATACCTAGATCAAACTAGTCTGGTGACCAGACTAAGATCAAACAAGCACCTGACAAATAGAACCCAGCATGACACCTAGGCTGAGTCCACTGCTTGCTCCCCATGTAGATTTTATCTTCCCTCTTCCTTTGAAAAGCACAATACTTAATGCTCATCATAGGAGAACATGCAACCAAATTTGCGTCACCCATGCACTACATATTACATACTGGCGTACTATTAGTTACCAACCCTTCCCTTCAGTTATAGGCACATGCCCTAACACATGATATTACAAATACCTACAGTTTCCCTTATCACCTACCAGCACATTCTGTATGTTAGGTCTAACATATGGCCCAGCCTTGAATGACCAAAAATAGGGTGCAAGACTTATTGAAAGGAAGGGGGTGCTGCAGTGGACCTCAGTGGGAAAAAGTTGTAGGTAACTTCAGTAGATGTTCAAGCTACTGAGGGACTAATGAAAATACTACTGTCTATAGTACACTCTAGCTGCTTGTGTAAGTGTTACATGCTCACATGCCCAAGTACTATGTAACATGTGCTGGTTAACTTCCAACAAGACTGAACATTGGCTGCAGCACTCATCAAAGATTTGCACCAGACATCAGAGACACCTTCAGACCCCAAAAATAAACAAACCTGCCTGTCAATGATCATTCAGAATTCGGATGTTGACACGAAAACACTTAGGTACTGTTGGTTGCAACATAGCAGAATAATTCACAGAAGAGACATACATACTGTCAGCAACAATGTTGAGGGACCTTGGCTTGTGGAGCTGGTTTTGCATATGTTGGTCATCTGGGATGATCCCACTTGCTCAGCAGCCTGGTTGCTGGTCTTGATATCCTTCTCATGAAATGCACCATGTGGTTCAATGCTAGTTGCAGTAACAATCCTTGTATTAGCTGAAGAGAAAGGGGTTTAGGTGGAACAGTACACATATGTGACTGGATTGCTAAGGCCAATAATTAGGGTTCAACACAGGTACTGTAACCCTAAAGGCCACCATACATGTCACCAACCCATCAACATGAGAATATCACTGCTGACACCACATTAACTCTGAATACTGCAGGTTCTGTGCTCAAGTTGCACCAAGAAGGCAAAAAAAGAAATCAATTCAAGGCCATGAATAACGATATGCTTTGCAATTTCTGTCATTCTGCTTGTGTTCTCAGCTTGTAACAGCTGCCAGAATATGTACCTTCCATGAAGAGTAGGTCACACCTTCCCCAAACACCAAGGAAAAGAAATGCATGGATAGTAGATGAGGACAACTAGGTGAAGTGAAGGAACTACTGCCCTTGTGAAAAGACATGTTCTATAGCTGTTAGTGTTGCTGAGGTGATGAGTCCCTTGTAGATTGGGTTGACTAGGAGTGAAATATCAAACTGGGACAGATAGGAAGTTGAGGGCCATCTGATGCAGTGTGGGGTATGTGTGGCAGTTGTTTTACCACTATGCAAGTAAATTGTTGGTCTTAACAGTGAGTAGGAGGTACTCATCCAGTTCACTAATGGTTGAAGTGAATGAAGTATCAAGAGCATAATTGCCAAGGTCATCATCTTCCTTGACTGGTTCCATCCAACCTTGCTCCCAAGCAGGCTCCCAGAATTTCTTGAGTTTAAGGCCAGGGTGAAGAACTGGTTCAGGGAAAGATATTGATCAGTATGTACCTACTAATACTGTGGTAATATGGTAGACATTCTACCTTCTAATAGTGATCAATCCTGGGGTGGCAGGTTTAATGGTGCTACTCAATACCTCAACTAATGGGCAGTAATTCTGTCTTGCATTCAACAATTAGTTTCTGTCCATGATTCACATTGTTGCAGGCCAAGGATAACATACAAGAAGTACCAAGGCAGATTCCACTCAAAGGTTGTGGTAATTACAAATGATGCCTCTAAGTGACACTGAGGGGTAACACACAGACTGCACATAAGTGTGCTTGGGTAAACCAGCATGCTTAATGGACATCTTGTCCAATGTCCATGCCCACAATATCTGGTGTGTGTCAACTGTGGCTCCATGACTCAGATCAAAATGTTTGTTTTTACAGGGTCAATGGTGAGCACATCTAGAGTTGGACTGGAAGACAACTGTTACAGTCTCATCGTTACACGTACACTTATTTCCTTTTTGTCCCTGTGCATTTATCCAACAGACACTTCGTGGACATTACGAGTATGTTTCCCAGTTTCTATTTCTCCTTTTCCCTTGTACTATACTGTTGTACTGGGATCCCGCTCTTCATTACCTTCGAGCGGGTTACCCACAACTTGTCACGTGACTGATCATGAGACCTTACACGTGACCTGATCACGTGATCGCAACGCGTCGCGGCACGGACATCAAAACCTTTCCATGTACAATTCCCCTCGTGTTTCCTTAGTACAGACTTCACCCAATCACGTCTCTGGCCGTTTCTAGCGTACTATGATCACAGTCCGCAGTATGTACGCTTACGGACAGAGCCTGTAGTATATAGAGTGTGGGCAGAAGATGGAATCCCCATCTTTTGTCCCCTTTGCAATTCACTCTTCTCTGGCTTCAACCGTATCCACGTGAATGACTAGCTTTGAGGAGCTCCGGACTAAGGGTTCTCAGTCATCTCCCTAGCCAATGAACCTTGAGCGACGAGGGTGTGTCCCGGCTAAGGTTAGGGTTAGTGTGTAGGCACTGGTTCTGAAGGCGCTACGGTCTCCAACCATAACAGAGGATGAAAGATCCTCATTCCCAACGTCGCTGTCTTCCTATGGTGACCCCTGATGTCCTTCTATGTCAGTCACCACCCTATGGCTCTTCCACCATACGTCTAAACCCTGTGGACCTCGCGCCACAGTCAAGCCCCTATACCAGCTTAAGGTGTAGTCACCCCTTACAAACTCTAAACATAAACCTAGTGCTACTCACCCGCACGGGCTGTACCCACTAGTCACCCCCTTACTAGCCCACCATGGTTAGGAAGTACTACGTCAGGTTGAGCTCTTCCTCTGGAAAGTTCCGACCCCCTGTTCCCAAGCGGAGCAGTCACCCGTCCAAAGGTCTCGGCCTAGGACTTACCACTCCATTGCCTCCATGGCCCCACAGCTCAGAGGATGACTCTACCCCACAGCCACGAGTTCCTGGAGTTTTCCTCACAGGAACATCCTCACCCATCCACATCGACGAAGACCCAGTTACCCCTGTTGATCTTGCTAGCTACTGAGAACTGAAGGAAGCCAACTCAGATACAGACTCTTTAGAAACGCCTATCATAGATCCGTTATCACACTCAATCATCTTGGATATCCTGATCCCAGATCTCAAGTCACACAACATGGCGGACTCATTAGCGGAGGCCTTGCGAGGCAGCTCCATTGAAGACCCCTTTGTGGGGCACCAACCTTCACCAGCCAAAATAGTCTATTGGTACTGAACCAAGATATCAGCAACGGCCCAAAAGGGTAAAGGCCATGCTCAAGGACCAGGAGGAAGTGGTCATGACTCTATGAGCGACAGTAAGGCCAAGGGCAGAGAACTAGGCATGAACAAGCCGGCCATCTTTGATGGCAACCATCAAGCTTATTCTGGATGGATAACTTTGGTAAAAGTCTATCTAGGAATGAACGCTCACATCTATGATACAGATGAGAAGAGGATAGGCTTCATCTTATCCTTTATGGACAAGGGCTCAGCCCTGTCATTCAAACAATCCTACGTCACGAACGCCACTGCGGGAGACTTCGGTCTCCACTTCTACGACTCATTTGTGGAGTTCGAGAAGAAAATGGAAGGATGCTTCCAAATCGGCGATATCAAAGCAATGGTGCTAATCACGCTGTCAAATATCCAACAGGGGAAGCATTCCCTAGACGAGTATATCACTAACTTCGAGAACTTACTAAACCAGGCCGGACTTCTCGAAGACGACACAGCAGCAGCCACCTTTTTCAGCAAGGGGCTTCACCCTTCTATCAGCCAAAGAATATTAGGACTGGGACTAATCCCATCAACAGTCTCCGAATGGAAGGAGGCAGCAACAAGGGTAAGAGCGTCAACGGCGATGCTACGGATGTACAAAGGCAAAGCCTCGGACTCTGATAAAATTTTCTTATGGAAAAATGAGGGGTATAATGCTAAACCTACTCATTATGCTCCTAGGAGAGACCCCAATGCTATGGATGTTGATTCCACCACCAAAGACGGTAACCGGAACAACAACAACAACTACCGCTGACAAAGAGAAACACAAGTGTGTTTCAACTGCAACAAAGAAGGACACCTCGCTAAAGACTGTCGGGTACCCAAAAAGGACAGGGGCACGAGAGTAGAAGAATTAAAGAAGGAGTTGGCACATCTAGAAAGCAAGGACGCACTCCCTTCTTCTTCTGGTGCGCCCTCAAAGGATTTTTAAAGGGGCGAGCTTCTGCCGCAGCTTGTGCCCCGGTTACTAAAAACTGTACACTAAGAATAGGAGTCATGGAAGCCGATGTACGAACAACTTACAAATACGAGAATGACTTATGTGTATCATCCATCAACAGCTCAGCCTATTTAGTGGAACGCGGCAACACTCCGATCAAGACTTTAATAGACTCAGGAGCGGAGACTAACATTATCAACTATTGAGTAGTCGAGAAGCAGAACCTGTCGACAAGAAGGATTGAACAAGCATGGAACCTTTGAAGCGTCACAGGAAAAACAAATCAAATGATCAACAAGGTATCAACCTTTGTCGTACGAATATGGGGTAAGGAAATGAGGGTAAGGGCCTATGTGGCCACTATGGGTAACGGAGAAGGCCTTTTGCTGGGCATGCCATGGTTGAAGGAGCACAATCCTATTATCAACTGGCTAACCAGAAAACTAATATCATGGGGCCCCGTAGAACCCGTACCACCCAAAATTTCAAGGATGTCAATATCAATGGAACTCAAAGCCGCCACCCAAAAGAAGGAAGTAACATTACCAAGAGAATACGAAGAATTCACAGAAGTATTCTCCGAGGAAGACGTTCCACTTCCAGAACACCGACCCTTTTTAGATCACGAGATCAAATTAAAGGAAGGGTTTGTTCCAAAAAAAGGAAAAATTTACAAGCTAACACTGGATCAACTCACGGAGCTTGATAAATTTATAGACGAAAATTTAGCCTGCGGAAAAATACACCCATCAAAGTCGCCTCAAGTGGCCCCAGTATTCTTTGTCAAAAAGAAGGATGGCAAGCAGCACCTCATCCAAGATTACCGGTACCTCAACAAACACACCGTCCTCGATTCATACCTGCTACCCAACATCAAGGAACTGCTAGATCAACTAGCCAGCTCCAGATACTTCACCAAGTTCAACATCCAGTGGGGGTTCACAAATATACAAATCAAGGAAGGCGATGAGTGGAAAGGGGCTTTCATCACCCCTCATGGCCTCTTCAAGCCGCTGGTAATGTTCTTTGGACAGACAAACTCACTGCCCACTTTCCAGAGGTATATGAACACAAAATTCAGGCAAATGATCCACGGGCAACAATGCGTCATTTTCATGGACGACATGACTATTCACGGAAAAACCAAGGAAGAACTACGGGAAAGAACCCGAGAGTTCTTGGCAATTGCAAAATGGGAAAACCTTCGCTTAAAACTCTCAAAGTGCACCTTCCAGGCCGAGGAATTAGACTTCTTGGGGTATGTAATCTGAGAAGGGTCTTACGAACCCTCCCCCATCAAAACGAGAGCTATTAACGAATGGAAAGTACTGAAGACACTAAAAGAATTATGGAGTTTTCTAGGTTTCTGTAATTTCTACCAAATGTTCATGCAAGGCTTCTCGCAAATTGCTCGCCCCCTGCACGACCTCAGCAAAAAAGATACCCCCTTCGTCTGGGGGGACAATCAA
This sequence comes from Scleroderma citrinum, assembly GCA_029372045.1. Taxonomy (NCBI): domain Eukaryota; kingdom Fungi; phylum Basidiomycota; class Agaricomycetes; order Boletales; family Sclerodermataceae; genus Scleroderma; species Scleroderma citrinum. The sequence goes on from JARFMN010000004.1 coordinate 3,440,479, forward strand.
GAAAAGGCTTTCAATGCCTTAAAAACAAAATTAACTTCGGAACCGGTACTGCGCCTACCGGATCTCAAGAAGCCGTTTGTCATTCACACTGATGCTTCGCGGCTCGGAACAGGCGCTGTCCTTAGTCAGCAAGGACCAGACGGAAAGTATCACCCCTGTGCATATCTTTCCCAGTCATTGAACGGAGCTGAACAAAACTACCAAGTCTATGACTTGGAATTATTGGCCGTTATACATGCTCTCAAGGAGTGGCAGGCCTACTTACTGGCGCCTGTAGCGCTGATGATGGTGTATACTGACCATCAAAACATGACTTATTTTAGGGAGCCTCAGCAGCTCATGCCTCGCCAGTCCCATTGGCAGGCAACACTCCAATCATTCCCCCTGCAAATGATCTACATCAAGGGGAAAACCAATGTTCCACCAGACGTCCTTTCGCAGATGTCAAATTTTGAAGCAGAAGACTCCCCTCTGACGACGCTTCTCCCAGAATCTTTATGGTTCGTGGCTGAGGGGGGGGTGTATCAGAGTTACAAGGTGCAGTGGGGCACTAATAACGAGTACAATGAGTGAAGCTCAGCTTCGGAGACGAAGGCTGTATATTCAATACCTAATAATGAGTACAATGAGTGAAGCTAGACAACATAGTCAGTATTGTACTCATAGTAAATGACAGATAAGGGTCTCACCTCAGCTTCGGAGACGAAGGCTGAGGTGTTCAAGTCAGAACATGATGAACTAAATATCCTATACAAAATGAGCTTGGAGAGCCATACCGGAACTACGTGGCAAGGTACATTGTAACAAATGAATAATAGATCAGATCAGTCAAGTTAAATCAAAGTGAAACAACATCAAGTAAACATATCTGCAGTCGTGCTTGACATATCTCGGACCATAAGGCTCCGAGTTCTGACACGGCAGTGGGGAGACGGTTGCCATGGCATTGTAAAGACGCTGGTTTACCATGTCCGTCTTGATGGCCATGAAGAAACGGCTCCAGGTGGCCTGAGCATCCCAGGTTCTAGCCATGATGGCATCAGCCATAATGGACGCGGCCTGTACATACCCGAGGCTATTGGCGAGTTCAGACAGAACGGGGGTAATATCAGCGAGGGGAGGACAGGCGGGGATGTGGGAGGTGGTACCCACGGCGGTCGTGGGAGTAGTTGTTGTGGGGGAGGCCCTGGGGGCAGTGGGTAGAGGACTGGGGCATGAGGATCTGACTCGAGGGCTTGGAGAACTTCCATCATCTGACGACTGGTCCACCAAGTGGGATGGGCAATGTCATCCCAAGTGGGCCCGTTTCCAACAGTGAGGGCATCTTGTGTGCCGAGTAGCTGGCGTAGAAGGCTGCGGTAGTGTGGGATGACCAGCAGGAAGAGCCAGGGCTCTTCCGGCACGTTGATCAAGAAAGGACTGAAAGGTTATTAGCAGTCCTGGCCCATACACATCATGCACTGTACTGATAATGCCCCTCTGGTCGTTCATTGCTTTTATCACCTCTTCTCCTGTGACCTTACTCTCTCTGTTGGTGAGTGGTATGTTCGCGAGCTCCGATATCATGGTTTCACTGACTCTCCACGCGATCTGTTCCATGTCCCTGAAGACCTGGGACAGCATCCGTAAACATTCATGTTCGATTGGTGCTCGCCATCCGAGTGAGTCCCACAACTCAAAGTTATTAAACACCCGAACATAGCTGACGAACTGGTTGACAGTTGGTTTGGGGGCTCGAATGGGGGTGGGAATGTGGTTAGTTGGTGTGGTGGGTAGATCGTCATTGGAGGATGAGCCATTGGTGCTACTGATATAATATGGCATTGGCTTGCTGCAGGCGGAGATGGAGACAAGAGGGGGGAGAGGGGGTACGACCCAGGCTTTGTGCTGCCTGGACTGCCTCTGCTGAGATGGGCGAGAGGTGGTGACTGGGGGAGCTGCAACAGGTGTACTGGGGTAGCGAATGGATTGGGGATGGGGGCACCTTGTGGAACGGACTCTTGGTAACGGGAGTAGTGCGGGGAAAGGGGAGGCAAGGTCGTCATGGGAGGGTAACTCATCGAGTAGTCCTTGGTACACGTCTTCATGGAGGTTGTCGGGGGTTTGATAGCCAGAAGACATCTATAACGAAGTGGGGCTACTGGGGAAGGACAGCGGTAAGCGGTGGGTGTTTTGATACTTGGTCAGGAGTTGGGCTGCATTTATAAGGTTGTCAGCAGGTTCCCACGTATTCTCTGACTCTGGGTATCCCTTCCACTTGACTAGGTATCACCTCTTCTTTCGGTGCATTTTGTGTTTCAAAATCACCTCCACTTCCCATTCGTTGTGGCCATCAATGAGTTCAGGAGGTTCTGGGACAGGGGTTGATTCGTTGATCAGAGTGACAACATATGGAGTCAATTTGCTGGCATGGAAGACGTCGTGGATGCGCCAGCTTCTCAGAAGCTCCAATCGGTAGTTGACGGCAGATATCTTTTCAGTTATTTCAAATGGTCCATACCGTCTTGGGGAGAGCTTCTTCGAAGGGACGTCTAAATGGAGATTTCTGGTGTCCAACCATACCTTGCTTCCGACTTTGAATTCCTGATACCCCTTTCCTCTGTGCTTCTTCAGCATCGCCTCCTGCATGTTTTTGTGCGAGATGATGGCCACGTCGTGTGTGGCAGCTAGCTTTTCAAGTCGTTCCTCCAAAAGAGGCGTGTGCCCAATCGGATCCGTGGGATAGGGGGTTGGCTTGTAGCTGTAAAGGAGGTAATATGGGGTTTGCCTGTGTGTCGAATGAATCCACGAGTTATGGATGAATTTGGCATCCGCGAGATACTGTGACCAGTTGTCAGGATCGCGTCCGGTGTACATTTTCAAGAAGGTTCCTACCTCCTGATTGATGCGTTTGGCTTCGCTGTTAGAGTTTGGTCGATACGTGGTGGTAGCTTTCATTTCGATTCCTATAGCAGTGTAAAGATCTCTTGTGAAGGCCAAGATGAACTGCGGCCCTCTATTGGAGATCACTGCATCGGGAATGCCAAATCTGGGGTAGACATGGGTATGAAAGAGATTAGCGATACCGATGGAGTCTACTGTTTTATTCATGGGGAGGAATATTACTGCTTTGGTCAACCCCTGGTCAACTATGGTAAGAATGGCATCATTGCCACGAGAGTCGGGAAGATCTGTCATGAGGTTGATTGAGATCTGTTTGAAAGGGAAAGGGGATTTTGACACATCATGCAGGGTTACTGGTGGCGTCGTGGGGTGCATGTTGACTTTGTTGGCTTGACAAACCGTGCATCCCCTGATGTATGACTGAATGTCAGCATGCATTCTTGGCCAGTACATGTGTCTCATCATTTTCTTCATCATTGCCTTTACTCTGGGGTGGCCAGAAGGGCGTAGATCATGATATTCTTTTAATACTTCTTTTCTTCGTTCTTCATTTATGTATATTTTTCCTCTATTTTTGTCGTTGTTGTTATTTAGTTCCTTTATCCGGAGATGTTCTGTATCCTTTAGTATACTACTCATCAGTTCCCTGGAGAGGTTGTAAACCTTTTTGGCGCCTGCAGCGGCGGTCTTTGGTGGTTCCTCAGATGGGTGCCTTTCCGCTGCAGTTCTCGAGGGAACCTGTGGGTGGTCGGGATTTTTAGGGTTTGTCAGCGAAAAGACACCGAAACAGCGCGAGACACACAGGTTTTGGGTAATCACCCTGTCAGAACTCGGAGCCTTATGGTCCGAGATATGTCAAGCACGACTGCAGATATGTTTACTTGATGTTGTTTCACTTTGATTTAACTTGACTGATCTGATCTATTATTCATTTGTTACAATGTACCTTGCCATGTAGTTCCGGTATGGCTCTCCGAGCTCATTTTGTATAGGATATTTAGTTCGTCATGTTCTGACTTGAACACCTCAGCCTTCGTCTCCGAAGCTGAGGTGAGACCCTTATCTGTCATTTACTATGAGTACAATACTGACTATGTTGTCTAGCTTCACTCATTGTACTCGTTATTAGGTATTGAATATACAGCCTTCGTCTCCGAAGCTGAGCTTCACTCATTGTACTCGTTATTAGTGCCCCACTGCACCTCGTAACTCTGATATGCCGGACGAGGCCTTCGCTCCTGTCCCAGTAGTGCCAGACCTCCAGTACATGCTCGCCAGCAAGAAGGACATACCTCCAGGCCACCCGCTCTATGGCTACCAGTGCTTCAACTGCAACCACTTCGGGCACTGGAAGTGGGACCACGATCTGAACCAGCCCTACTGGGAACCCGGAATGCCTTTCACTGGCAGGAGGAGTAACGAGCGAGGCGCTCAAGCTTAGAGGGGGGGGTGATGTTATGGTCTCACCGTTACACGTACGCTTATTTCCTTTTTGTCCCTGTGCATTTATCCAACAGACACTTCATGGACATTACGAGTACGTTTCCCAGTTTCTATTTCTCCTTTTCCCTTGTACTATACTGTTGTACTGGGATCCCGCTCTTCATTACCTTCAAGCGGGTTACCCACAACTTGTCACGTGACTGATCACAAGACCTTACACGTGACCTGATCATGTGATCACAACGCGTCACGGCACGGACATCAAAACCTTTCCATGTACGATTCCCCTTGTGTTTCCTTAGTACGGACTTCACCCAATCACGTCTCTGGCCGTTTCTAGCATACTATGATCACAGTCCGCAGTATGTATGCTTATGGACAGAGCCTGTAGTATATAGAGTGTGGGCGGAAGATGGAATCCCCATCTTTCGTCCCCTTTGCAATTCACTCTTCTCTGGCTTCAACCGTATCTGCGTGAACGACTAGCTTTGAGGAGCTCCGGACTAAGGGTTCTCAGTCGTCTCCCTAGCCAACAAACCTTGAGCGACGAGGGTGCATCCCGGCTAAGGTTAGGGTTAGTGTGTAGGCGCTGGTTCCGAAGGCGCTACAGTCTCCAACTGTAACAACAACACATCAATGCATCATGGACTGGCCTAGAGTCTCAGAGTCTCACTAAAAAGGTTGTTTGATTGGAGATCAGAACAACCCTTTAGTAAATTCTAAGAGGTCAAGGGCAGGCCATCTGCAAAATGCTAAGCACTGAAGCACCTGCTGTTTCAATGCTTAATCTTCACCAGGAGTAACAGGGTTTGCTGGGCACCAAAAGAACTTTTTAAAAATTGTAACATGCAATGCATGGCATAATTATTGCTGATGGGCTGGCAGGTATCTGGCAGACAGATAGGTAAAAGTCTACGGGAGACTAGGTAAAAGTCAGTCATGGATGTTGCAAGTGTGTCCTGAATCATACTAATCAGGCATCTGAAAGAGCCTGAGGCCCAGTTACACTACATTTTTGAATACTCTGGTGGGCTCTCTGATTTGGTGAGACAAGCTAACCCCAGGGTATGTATGGCACACCAATTCAATTAAGGGCATTAGAATAGCTTGTCAGGTGGACACTTAGCTTTGCAGATCGGCACCTGGTAGTACATACTGTTAAGAACTGATGCAGTGGAAACAGCACAGACTCGCAGGCAATATTTATATCATGTTGGATATATTGACAATAAGACTACTCGGATGGAGTGAGATTGGAAGATAGGCATCAAGGACCAAGATATTATTCCTCAGACTTGGATAAGCTGCAATGAGATCATACGTAGTATGTAAGCGGCAAGCCGTACGGACCGGCTCAGCCCAACTTACATAACACATACCAAGGGTTAGTCTTAATACATCCATCCTAGGAATCCGCATATGTCCGGCATGGGTAGCCCCCTTTTCAGACACTGTATTGCAATCTTGCAGCAGGGTGAGTGCATGGGAGTTTACTGACATAGGTACTCTGTATTCAGGCACCTTCTTACTCACTGCTTCGAAAACTCCGAGTGGATATAAGAGGTCGGAGTGTTCACGCGGTCCTCTTTTTCCCCCTTATTCTCTCTCTCTTCTCTCTCTGCCTCACCTGTATTGCATCAGCATATAAGCTAGGCAAATAATCACGCGCTAATTCACGTTCTCTGTCGGTTCGATTGAGTGTAACTCCCCTTTGGTGAGTTTCCAGTTTCCCCGCCACAGCCCAACATGTATTTAAGTGCTCGACCCTGGAGAGAGTTCGTTGCTCACCTTTCACGTCAGTGCCTCTCAGACGACAAGTGATGGGAACGCCATCCTTTAGCCTACTGTGGGCTCCCGCGTTAATTGGCAAGTGTCCCTGTTCTCCAGATATCGATATTAGTTTATGCCAATTCAAAGGAATGGCAATTGGCTTCGCGTCTGTCTAGTTTTCTCGCTGCATTCTCCTCGCACCATTCACTTCTACATGACTTTTCTAGGTTGTATGGGACGTCTGTCGGCCAGTATTTATTTTATATTCGATTTTTCTCAGAGGATCACTATATTCTCAAATCCGTAGTAGGTTGCTTCTTATTTAGCCTTCTACAACAATTAACCGTCCGAAGGTCTTCACTGTCTTGTATGCTATCTTGGTATTTTCTCACGATACCAGCACTTCTGATGGTTCCTGAACAGCATGCTAGACACAGCCAACACTATTATAACAGGTAGCCTTTATTGGGAGATGCTAGTGACTTGTCGATGGAGCATCGCTCCTGAGTGCACTGGCGGTCTGCCCTGGTAGGTCCATGAACCAGTGCTCATTCTGTACTTTAATGCAGGATACTCCTTCCAGGCAGATGAAGGTAAGTACGACGTTAACATTAAGCTACCATTATTGACAGGCAGCCATTCTGAAGGCGAATGTGATAGTTATTGTAAGCTGGGTTTGGTTTGATCCCTGATCCTGAACTGACAAGTTTGTCAAAGTGCTTGCTCACGTTTTGCGTACAATGGTGTGATGTATAGTCTATGATCTGTCCATCCGAGCCTTATTTCCCTATAACAGCTTTTATGCACACAGAGTTTGGATAAGTATGTAGCGACGTTTCATCTTGTGATTATTTCCGACCCCCTGTGTCCAGTGAGCGCTAGGAACAAGCCACTCATATGTGCAGTGGTGGGTTGTTCGAGTTTCCCTGACCACAGTTGATGTTGATGAGACACCACCTGACTAGCTCACCTCTGCGTGGACACAGCTCAGTGAGTAGCATGGCTGACACTTATTATCTCGCATTTAACAAAAAACAGTTTTGGGGTTGGGTATGTGCTTTGGCATACACCATGTATTAGCATTAACCATCAATTTTCACGCATCCTGAAAATGCAAGTGCTCTTACTAGAGGAGTAGGTTACTAGTTGTGATCTATTTCGTCTTACATCCGATTGGCAGAAACTCTACACAGAACAGTGCTACAATGCTCGACAGTTGGGTGTGTTAAAGGGATTATGGTTATGTTGTCCGGATTTGACTACCATTTTCGCGATAGGTCTCTCCTGCCGGTGCTATATCGAGCGCTGTCTGTGATGCAATCATCACGATAAGCATTTTTATCTACCTCCGCCCTTTGCGAAACAGTCCATTACGGTATGAACATTTCATATGATGTTGATATGTATATTCCGAAGGGGTGACTAGGTATTGTTTGGTCAGCCTGTACTTATCTCGTTTTCAGGAAGGCAAACTACCTCCGCCAGTTTAACTTTGTCTTTATGCAGATGGGTGTTATCACATTGTAAGTATTGTCTCCTTCCGATGTCCCAATAATTCGGCCGCTTGCTGCCAATCGTTGACTTACTGGACTGAGCTGACACTCTGCAATCTCTTTCTGTACTTTAGTACCACCAATCTCACGGTACTGATACTATTACTTGTGAGTTGTTCTGAATCGTTGCTGTGTGCTTAATAAATTTTCTTTGCACAGTGCTCTCCGGATCTGACATCCGGCAAGTACCTTGGTATTGTGGCAGGCACCCTACTCCCCCAAAGTTGGTGTCATTTCGACCCTCGTCAACCTGAATCTGACTCTCGCACACAGCCTACACAAATTCTATGCTTGCTGTGTAGGTCTCCTACATTTCTATCAAGTCAGGTGTTCACTCTATCTCTCACTCTGGGTGCTATACCTGCTATAACTATGATCAAAGGCTCAATGCAAGGAAACCGATCCGTGATCGAGAACGCGATGACCAGTCTGCTATAGTCGAGATCCCAACGCTAATAATTGTCTAATAACCCTTATCTTCTAATCTTCCCTATATATATATATCTGTCAGTGTCGTCTCCAAGTCATCCTGCCACACTGCCTGTCCATATTTCTAAACTTATATTTGTCCCACCTCCAATTTACTTGGCCATCAATGAATAATTTTCGGAACACATTTGTGTGATGCTACCGTTGTGTCACACTTCAAACAGTTAACTGAGCTTCATTGCGAAAGTTCTTCGACAACGAGGACATCGTCCTCAGAAAATATATCGATATATCTCAAACAGGCAGTACTCACATTGATGGGATTGGCCAAGCTGACTGTCAATGTTACATGGTCATCACTTAGAGCATACAGGAAGACGGAATGACCATGCTGGAGGAAGAATCAGCAAAGGGGGCCAGTGGAATCAATGAGGGCGACGAGGCACACGCGAAGGCCGATTGCAACCCCGGCGAACGAACCTATATTGAAAGGTAATCAGTCCAGCGGAAGCACGAAGAAAGACGTACTTGAAGCACACGGAGGGCTGTTTGAGGGGGAGCAGGCTTGGTATGCGAGAAGCAACACGAGAGACTTGCGATGGCACGCAAACGCTTCGAGCATGTTTGGTATGCGTGTGGAGTGTGCTAGAGTCGTGAGAGGGCGCTGGGAGAGTCAAACGATGCTGGAGACTGCACAGACAAACTGAGCGAGTACACGGAGGTGGCGAGGATGGAGAACAGCAACAAAACTACCAGAAAGTGCCGAAAGATGAAATTCAAAACAAATGTCTCAGCTGGTGGACTCGAAAATCGAGTCGCTTGAAGTTGCTAGACAGACGACTCACCTGTGTTATCTGTGCCACTCATCCAACCTATAAAACACCCTTGTAAGATTGTTGGATGTAGACGACGACGCGGAAGAATCGAATTTGTACTTGCAAATGTCAGCGAAGCTCGAGAATGCGAAACAACTTACTGAAGACGCATGGGGGCCGTGTAGCCAGCCAGAAATACTCGAAAGCGTCCCTTTGAGGTCCTTGGATGCAGATGTCTATGGGGACGGATCAAATTTGAACCTAGAGTCGTCAGTCAAGCGCCAGAGATCAAGACCATTTACCTGGGCAAAGGCAGTGTGCTACAATCGATGCAAAGCGTACGGAATGGAATTGAATGTTGAGGAACCCTGTCATCGAGGGCAGGGAGCAGGGCAAGCACTGGCATGGCATTGAACGAGCTGCAGCTATGACGTGTAGCAACAACAACGCGACTCGCCAGCTCGATGCGACTTACCTAATCGGTCAATGATGCGTCGGAAGTCACCACACAAAGTTGCGCATCAACATAATCTCGTTCGGAACTGGCCGAGTACAATCTTTACTTGCTACCTCTGCGCATTTCGAAGGGGAGTGTTGGAATTCCAAACAGCTAATAGGCGTATGAACTTATCACTTACATAGAATGCATGATCGACGATGAAAGGTGGCGTCAACAAGGAGAAGGTGAGATTATGTTCGATAACATCGGATCTGAGACCACCTGACAAGACCTGGTTCAGTCATAACAGTATTCATAGCACTATGGTGGATACGAGTTTCCGCCCATCGCGTCCAAGGTGGGCTGGCGGGCGGCATCAGGAAAGCCATAAGCCATTTCAGGCCACTCACGATCACTCGGCTACCCACCACCTAGCTCACTGATCGGCGTGTTCTCAATGTTTTGCATTCAACTAACATTTGTAGCTTTGAATTTGGTTCTTGCACGTCGATGCTTAAGTCCAAATACTTTGTAAGAAAGTTTGAAAAGCTTGGTGGGTGGCACAGACAAGACAGGTGAACCGTTGCTTCACAAGTTTTGACTTTGACACAGTGTTGATTCTTCATTTCCACCAGTGCTGCTTCAGCTCACACTGAGTCAGTGTTGTCGCTGCTGACTGTGCCATCACCGCACAATGGCACGGATAGTTGCAACACTGAGCTAGGTGGGCAGGGTAGGACATAGTACATATTTACAGATGAACGCACTACTAGGGTCTGGTAGTGTACTGCAGCTGATAATACATGGCATTCTGACTATGTACACGTGCCATAGCAACCAAACGAGTTGCAAGTAGAAAGATTGTGTTGCAATGATAGATGGGTTGGTTGTGTGAAAGGTGCAACAATACGTTGCAATATCTGCTGGTCGACGGACTACCATGAATGGCGCAACACCTGATGCATACCGAGCGCATGTCATAATTCAGTCCTACCGATAAAGAAGATATTGTCACAACAATAAAGAAAACGAACAAAATAAATATTGAGACCCGTAGGTCTACCACTCCGGGAAAGCGTGTCATCCTTGTGCAGGGGCCATGCTAATCTTCTCTGTATCGTTCCAAGTTTTCGTATGTCTCCCCGAAGGGGACAGTAGTGTATATTACTGATCAGTACAGGTCAGCAAAGTTTTGTATTTGGTTCAGGAAATGGGTTGACGAGATGCCACATATAGAAGGGCTAGTTGCCTATTTTAGCAGTAGTCGTAATCCTTCTGCAACGGCCTATTTGTAATCGTTACAGTGATGGTTACTACCCTTCCTCTCTCGTAGGTTACATGATCTCTTATAACAGCCAATGACACTGGTGCGCTGCTTGTATAAATGCATGAGTTCGGGACAGAGAAGACAAGGGCCTGGATGGGACTTGAATAGACTTTCAAGAACTGACCGATAACTCGAGGTAAGCTGCCCTCTTTCTTCTATAATCTGTATACACGCAACGTTCATTCTCCAAGGTCGAATCGGCAATTCTCTTTTCACCACGCCGCTCTCCCTCAGACAAAGGAGCAAGAAATGGGGGAGCGACACTGATGGGCGCTTTTCCATGGTGGTCGCCAGATTTCTCATATGATTGGTCCAATGACGGTAATCAAATCCCAGGCCGAACATCTGTTGATCCCCTCATAAACTGAAGCTGGATGGCGAATCTTGGACGACGTCATCTTGTTGAGAATGGCTTTGCTCATATCAGCGGTCTGGGACAATGTTGACTCTTGTGGATAACGCCCGGTCGTGAAGATCATCAAACTCGCTGCGAGCATCCGTCATGGTTTACGATGTGCGGCTCTGTGCTGAATACCACCATGTACGATGATGCAATTGCCCTCATAATCATCAAGTACACTGTGAAATCCCCAGCCTCGGTAGATCGTAGCTTTAGAGAATCAAACCCTCCCAGTGAACTTATAGATAGAATTGACGAGACAATTTAACTCGATGAGCGGGTTTGGTCACAGAATAGGAGACGAGAGTGTGAGAAATCATAACCTTTGCTCTGCACGTCATGTCGTCGGTCAACAATGGTCCAGCATCCATTAGTGCAGCACCCTCGGGTTCGCGATCTCGTCCCCAGGCGAGACGGAAACCAAACGACGATGCAGCTTACCTCGGCCCACCCTCAACCGCTACTAAGAGACAGGCAAACGAGAGGGCAGAGGAGAGCCACGGGTCAAGAGAAAACGCATCGATACGAGCTCTGTCAATGCAAGGAGGGCGGACAAAGCGGGAGTGAATGCTGACGACGACAAATCCAGTGTAGGTCAACCTATCCTCAGGGCCATTGACTACACCATTGATCATCTCTGCAGCTCGATTTCAATAAACTGCCCATCCAGACTTTGCATCGATATCTTTCCCATTTCAACCTCGTTCCACTCATATACCCATCACCATTGATGGCGGACGACCCACCCGCACCTTCCATCCTCCTGGACCCAACACGACAGAGCTCGCGTTGTCTGAGTCCATTACCCATCCATACTCCTGCGAATCGACCTAGGAGAGATCCCAAAGACCAGAGTCGACGACGTAGTTCACGCTTGCTGGAGGATAACGAGTCTCGCACACCCGTATTGGCGGATGTCTCGGAAGTCCATACTATCCTCGCTTCTATGGCAGACAAACATTTCCAGCAGGATCATGTTGTCAACGAGATCGATACGCTCGCTTCGTTTATGGTTAAGACCAAATACGAAAGCACTTTGTATCCACCCCATGTATAATTGCATCGTACTCGTTTAGATAAGCAGCAACGGTAGCATAGTCGGACATGAGTTCCTGTCTGTCACTCAAAAAAATATTCCCGTTGTCGACATCGCGACAAAAGGTCTCCCAGAACCGGAGTGTCTTAGCTCGATCTTCAGTCCAGCCACATCTCCAGGACAAAACTGACACACATTCCAATCGTATCCTGGTGACGCTCTCCTATATGGCGTTTTTTTTCTTTATAGTCTCCACCAGCATCGACTGTGTCCACCATTTTTCCTTCCTTCCATCTGTAATTTTATGCTGTACTGACCATGAGGGTTTTGTCGCTGGTCGTTCTGCTTTCAGGTCTCTCCGCGCTGGTCGCGGCTGTTGCCGTTCCCGAGCCTGCTCTCGCGGTTCGGCAGGGGAATGGAAAGGGCAAGGGAAAAGAAAAAGGAAACGGTGGCGGTAGCACGACATCGAGTTCCCTGGCTTCCACGGCGACCTCTTCCGGTACGGATTCAGCCTCTCAGACTGGTATGTGACACGTGTTCGGTCATTTTTGCAGCTGAATTTTGATCTTCGATGAAGCTACCGCTTCGGCGACGGATACAGCCTCGGCTGCTACACAGACCAGTAAGTGGTCCAAGGTTGGTGTTGCCTTGTGCCAACTCAAATACTTGATGTTACTACAGCGACCACTCAAAGCAGTAAGTGCTTGTTGTAGCTGACTTCTTTTAAAAAAATTCATTTTGGGCATGGGAAGGTTCCGCTGCCGCTGCATCCTCTACTGCGTCTGCTGCTGCAGGTGGTGGAGACGCCCAGACGTCATTAAGTAAGTTATTTCGTGTTCTTGTGTTTTAATTCGTCTCACATTGTATGTGACCTAAGCTCTGGACCCGGCTGTCATTGCAAAGGGTTTTGCGAGTGACGGTCAAGGAGGTCAAGGCAGCGAAGCGGGACAAGTCGCTTCCTTGACTTCGACCAACAATTTCATCAATTTTTGCTTGACGGTCCCCAATCTACCCATCACGGACGGTCAACAGATTGCAGGCGGATCATGCAACCCCGCACCGATGGGTGTGATTCCTCAACGGCGAACATGCCCTCGGCTAAATTCGTCAGCCCCGCCAATCTCGACACGGTTCCACCAAACACGGACATCAATGTACAGCTTGCGATACAAGGAATGGAGACTGGGTTCTTCGTTAATCCAGACACCAACTACTTTGCTGCGCCCCAGCAGCTGAATGGGCAGGGCCAGATCCAGGGTCACTCGCATGTCGTCATTGAGCAGTTGAACTCGCTCACGGACACGACGCCTCTCAATCCGACCAAGTTTGCGTTCTTCAAGGGACTGGACGCCGCCGCGCAAAATGGAATCCTCAGTACCACGGTTCAGGGCGGTTTACCTGAAGGCGTGTACAGGATGGCGTCGATCAATACTGCCGCCAATCACCAGCCACTTTTAGTGCCGGTCGCTCAACATGGATCGCTGGATGATGCAGTATATGTACGTTGTCACTCTGTGACCTCTTTCGTTTGTTTATATGTGCTGATCGTGTTGCAAGTTCACGGTAGCCAACAACGCGAGCAACGCAGGGAATGGTGGCAATGGTGGAAACACTGGGAACAGTACTACCGGAGGTAACGGAGGGAATAGTACTAACAGCGGAAATGGTGGCAATGGCGGCAATGGCGGCAACGGGGGGAATGGTGGCAAAGGAGGCAAGGGAAAAGGCAGGCGCCGACTGTACCACTCCGGCAGGGGTATGGGTTTCCACTAAGACTTGTGGATTTCCTGAACCCCTCGTACCCGACAGGCTTTGGGTTCATAGCGTTGTAGTGAAATAACGTTGCTAGTATGTACTGTAATTAGCGGTTGCATCATCGGTCAAAATAAACATCATCCAATCACATGATCCAGTCGCGTAGTACCAGTTCACGCGTTTCAACGAATCCACGACGTGCCTTCAACAATGAGCTCGTCAGAAGCTGAAAACTTTGACATCGACATCGGATCCGACGAGAGCGACGATTTTGCGCCACCAACAAAGAAGACGGTAAGTATAACCTCCTGAGAACTTGATCTTGTCACGAGTGCCACTTGGCACACCTAGGCAAAAGCACCTGCAAAGAAGGCTGCAAAACCAGCTTCGAAGGCTACAAAGGCTCCTGCAAAGTCGAAGGCGGCTCCAAAAAAGAAGATCCTTACTCCTAAGGACAGGAATGCCGATGAGAGCGTTGTGGAAGTGGACGAGGACGACTCGGATGATGACGATCCAGCGCCTTCCGACGCAGCTCCGGTGACTAATGGAAGAAAGAAAGATAAGACTGCATCAGAAACGTATACGAAAGTGAGCAGTCTGTTAATGAATCCATGCTGCTAACAAACTCTCCATAGTTGACGCAACTAGAACATATTCTTAAACGACCAGACTCTTACATTGGGAGTGTTGAGGCTATCACACAGCCGATGTGGACGTATGACTCTGAAAACAACCGCATGACACACCGAGACGTCAAGTATGTACCAGGCTTTTTCAAGATTGTAGATGAAATCCTTGTCAACGCCGCTGACAACAAGGTATGTCTGCCCATGAGACCCGCGTTGCGCACTGTTTGACCTTGAAAAAGATCAATGATCCTAATATGGATACGATTAAAGTGAACATTAACGTCAAAGAAGGGACAATATCAGTTTATAACAACGGTCGTGGTATTCCCATCGAAGTGCACTCCAAGGAGAAGATCTACATCCCTGAGCTCATTTTTGGTCACCTTCTATCGTCGTCTAATTATGACGACGACGAAAAGAAGCTCACGGGTGGTCGTAACGGATACGGTGCAAAGCTAGCGAACATCTACTCTCTCGAGTTCACTATCGACACTGCCGACAAGAATTCTGGTATGAAATACAGACAGACATGGTCCAACAATATGGAGAAGTGTGGAACGGCCGAGATGACAAAGAACAGCAAAGGCGAAGAATACACCAAGGTCACCTTCAAGCCCGACCTGAAGCGGTTCGGCATGGATAGAATCGATGAAGATACCGCATCACTCCTGAAGCGACGTGTTTATGACTTGGCTGGAACAGTGAAAAATGTCAAAGTCTTCTTGAACAACGAACGTTTGAAGATCAAGAACTTCAAGCAATACGTTGAATTGTATCTCTCATCGGCAGCGGCAGAAGCTTCTGCTGCTTCCGGAGGAGCTGCACCGGCTAAGCTATCCATTATTCACGAGCAAGTGAACAGCCGCTGGGAGATTGCTTTCGCCGTCTCCGACGGAACGTTCCAACAAGTTTCATTCGCGAATTCTATAGCTACTATCAAAGGTGGTACACATGTCAACCTCATTGCAGACCAGATCGCTAAGAACCTTATTACTGCAATCACGAAGAAGAACAAGGGCGCTACTGTTAAGCCTGCGCAGATCAAGAACCACATGTGGATTTTTGTCAATGCGCTCATCGAGAACCCCACCTTCGACAGTCAAACAAAGGATACGCTCACTCTTCCATCAGCCAAGTTCGGGACGAAACCTATATTGTCAGAAGACTTCATGAAGAAAGGTTAGCCAGAGTTGGTATTGCGGACGTTGTGCCTTACAGTGAATGCAGTACAAAAGTCATCCATCGTTGACCAAGTCCTGAACTGGGCGAAGTTCAAGGCTGACCAACAAATCAAGAAGACTGATGGATCGAAGCGTAGTCGGTATGCCTTTTGTATATCGCATTTGAGCTCT
The DNA here is from genome assembly GCA_029372045.1 of Scleroderma citrinum. Taxonomy (NCBI): domain Eukaryota; kingdom Fungi; phylum Basidiomycota; class Agaricomycetes; order Boletales; family Sclerodermataceae; genus Scleroderma; species Scleroderma citrinum. Next base: position 3,456,310 of record JARFMN010000004.1, read on the forward strand.
CGATCTCATTGTACGACAGCCTCGCTGGCATGACCAAGCTGGCCGATGCCAATAACGCCGGTACAAAGTATGCAGAGCGCTGTACCCTCATCCTCACGGAAGGTGACTCCGCCAAAGCTTTGGCTGTCGCTGGACTTGGTGTCGTCGGGCGTGACTACTTCGGTGTGTTCCCGCTTCGCGGAAAACTGCTCAATGTACGCGAAGCCAAGCACGATCAAATCATGAAGAATGAAGAGATCCAGAACATAAAGAAAATCATGGGGTTGCAGCATAACAAGGAATACGGGAATACCAATAGTTTGCGATATGGCCGGCTGATGATCATGACGGATCAGGTTTGTTACTTGACTTTTTGCATGTATAAGTAACTGATTCCTGTGGGACAGGATCACGATGGCTCCCATATCAAGGGCCTCTTAATCAACTTCTTGGACCATTTCTTCCCATCCTTGCTGAAGGTCCCTAATTTCCTGGTAGAGTTCGTTACTCCGATTGTGAGGGTACGTACCAATATCCATTGGTCATCGTTTCCCCTCGATGTTAAATGTGTTCGCACAGGTATCAAAGGGTAAACAACGCATAGACTTCTTCACTATCCCGGAATATGAGCAATGGCTTGAAAATACCCCTGATGTACACAAATGGGACTCGAAGTACTACAAGGTTTGACGTCATCGTGGTATCTTCCGATTCTGCGATTCCAATCAATAGGCGTTTCACAGGGTCTCGGTACATCGAGCGATGCAGATGCACGCTATTATTTTAGCAACATGGCGAAACACATGATACCCTTCGCAGTGTCACAGGAAGGCGACAAAGAACTCATTGAACTTGCATTCAGCAAGAAGAAGGCGGATGAGCGAAAGGAATGGCTACGGCAGTTCAAGGTGAAGCTCACGACGTCTGTAGTAGCACGTTGATTGACAGTTGTGCAGCCTGGGACATATCTGGATCACAATATGGATGAGATCCCGTTCTCTGATTTCATCAACAGGGAGCTTATCCTGTTCTCAATGGCTGATAATGTGCGGTCCATTCCCTCGGTTGCGGATGGCCTAAAGCCTGGTCAACGCAAAGTCATCTGGGGTTGCTTTAAACGCAAGTTGAAGAAGGAGATCAAAGTATATATCATCGCTCACCTTTTTGTCGCTCCGTACTTACGATACCGTCTTCCTTAGGTTGCCCAACTTGTCGGTTACATCTCCGAAGTCGCAGCCTACCACCACGGCGAAGCTTCTCTGACAATGACCATTGTCAACCTCGCACAAGATTACGTCGGGTCGAACAATCTTAACCTCTTACTGCCGAACGGTCAGTACGGTACCCGTGATCAGGGTGGCAAAGACCATGCCTCGGCCAGGTACATCTTCACTGAGTTGTCGTCGTTGACGAGGACCATATTTAATCCAGCGGATGACCCACTCTTAACGTATCTGAAGGAAGATAACGACTGGATTGAACCGAGTATTATATGCCAGTTATACCGCTCGTGCTTATCAACGGTGCTGAGGGTATTGGAACTGGTAAGGAATATACATTTTTTGCATACCTAGTGCTAACATGCGGTTAGGTTGGAGTACCAACATCCCGTCGTATAATCCCGTCGATATCGTCGCTAACATTCGCCGCCTCATGGCTGGTGAAGAGATAGTGCCGATGTTTCCTTGGTGGCGAGGCTTCAAGGGTGCCATTAAGAAAGTCGGCGAACATAAATATGATGTCACGGGTATTGTACGCAAGATCAACGACACGACGGTGGAGGTTACCGAGCTGCCAATTCACAAGTGGACTCAGAGTTATAAGGCGGAATTAGAATCCATGATCGGGGAAAAAGGCGACGGTGTCATCAAGGTATTGGTTCACTTTTGGTGTCACCAAGGATAACGACTCACATGAATAATATTAGGATTACAAGGAACACCATGACAATGTCAACGTGCATTTTGTCATTACAATGGCGGCCAAGGACCTCGAGAGAGCGGAGGAGCAAGGTCTCATCGAATTTTTCAAGCTCACGAGCAAGATCAATACTAGCAACATGATCTGTTTCAATTTCGATGGAAAAATCCAGAAATATGATTCCCCCGAGGAAATTGTCGAAGAATTTTATCCTAAGCGACTAGCATACTATCAGAAGCGAAAAGTAAGCCCTGGTTCAGGTTCCAGGAGAATTAACCCACTAACGCACGTTGCAATAGGACTTCTTGGCGAACGAGCTACAATTGCAGTTCGAAAAGCTGTCCAACCAGGCCAGATTCGTGCAGATGATAGTCGACAAGGAGCTAGCGGTTTCAAACCGGAAGAAGGCCGATATCATCGCTGACCTTCGCAGGCTCAAATTCAGACCGTTCCCCAAGGCCAAAAAAGCAAAGGCTGTTGGAGAGACAGAAGAAGTTAACCAGGATGAAGATGCAGAGGCTGAAGATTCTGCTGGCTCTACGGATTACGACTACTTGCTTGGTATGGCCATTTGGAGCCTGACGAAAGAGAAGGTGAATGGGACCATACTGAATGGCGTTCCACCTCTTTAACGCGCGTAATTAGATCGTAAAACTTCTGCAACAAGCTGCTGACAAGGAAGCCGAGTTGCTTGCATTACTTGAACGCACTCCGAACTCGCTGTGGAATGAAGACCTCGACAATTTCCTTCGAGAGTGGGATGTGAGAGAACTTTCCGTTATCACGGGTGACTGGTATTGACCCTTCCTGCAGAAATCATGTCAAGAATATGAGAACAAGAGTTTATTGGACGCCAATGGGAGGAAGATCAAAAAGAAGCAGGCTACGCTCGAGCATCGCAAGTCACTCCCTGGTACTGGACGACGCAAGCTCTTTGATCCCGACGACTCCGAAGACGACTTCAAACCTAGCAAGGTTGCCGCAAAGAAAAAGGCTGAGCCCAAACCCAAACCCAAACCCAAACCTGCGGTTGCTGGCCCCTCTAAGATCGAGAGCGATGACGAAAAGCCTGTTCTTGCACCGAAGAAGGCCCCTATCAAGAAGGTAACGAAGAAGGAAGAACCGGACTCGGAAGTGGATATATTACCTGCCCCCAGGAAGAAAACTGCGAAAGCACTCAAGCTTGATTCTGACTCCGATATTGAGATGGCTGGTCCCTCCAATCGATGGGAAGGGGAAAGCAAAAGCACCAGCACAAGAAGGGCCGAAGCGGAAGTCGTAAGTCTTTAGTCTGCGCGCCCCGGGAGAACCATCATCTGACATGACCAAAGACCTGCCGTTGATGAGGACAGCGATGACGATGCGTACATCCGACCGGCAGCGAAGAAGAAGAAGACTGCTCAGCCATCGGTGACAGACTTTTTCGGCAAGGCATCTGCACCCTCCGAGGCTGCCAAGGTCCCCGCTGCACGCAAGCCATCTGGTAGCAAGCCAGCACCTGCAAAGAGACCGCCGTCCAAGAAGAAAGCAGAAAGCGAGAATGATGACGAAATTGCTATGAGCGACACGGCAGCAGCGCGTGCCCCTGCACCAAGGCGGGCCGCAACGACCAAGACGAAGCAATACATTGAGATTGACTCAGGCTCTGATGATGACGATGACGATGACATGTTTGAAGAAGATTGATTGTACTCTGTACTACCATGTTATCCATTCCTCCTCCCCGTGATTTATGTAATTCCATTTCCCGACAATTTTCCAAAGGGATGTTTTGGTAATGTCAATGGTAGAAGCACGTGGCAGTGGACAAGCGAAAAAGCAGGCTTTCATCTTTGAAGAGTTTTGTTTCCTGTTTCTTTTGTTTCGTTTGACGGAGAGGATTTTGCCCGGTCGCTGTTTTCGACGGTTGCGCGTCCCCGATACCTACGGAAGGGATCCCTGCCCGCTCTCACAGTTCCACTTCAAAGCCCACTTCGGTTTCGCGTCTCTCACCTCTGCCAGTGACTAGAAGGTTAGCAGCGGGCTCCAAGTAAGACCCTGCGCGTTCAGATGGCTGCACAAGCAAGACAGCCTCTTCCCCGTCTCAGCATCCCTCCTTCTCTCAACATGCAGCAACCCTTTGATGGGAGACAAGCCATGTTTTCTCCAGGGCTTCCCACTTCGCTGCAACAAAGCTATCATCCTCCTCCGTTCCCGATCGGGCCACCCCCACTCCAGACGCCTATGCAACCCTTTTTCCCGCAACAGCCCCCGAACGCTCCTGGTCGTCCCACCTACGCGCACCATAAAGCCCATGCTTCCTCTATGGCTCACTATCCTGGCTTCCCACCCCCGTCAGCGATCCCAATCACACCCTTGGGACAAGGCTTCCCGTCGCATATGATGGGCCCACCTTTTGGGCAGCCTTTTCTTCCCAGGAACAGAAGGGCACCGAGTGTAAGCATTGGCGGTCCACCCAAAGCTCCTCTGGGTGGACCAGGGCGTAAACACAGCCCATTGCCTCCCCAGATGCCCGCACCTCCTCAGAAGGGTAAGAAGGTTGTGGTTAACCTCCCAGTGGAAACACGACCTGGTGATGACGGTGGACCACCAACTCGTCCTCCATGGGCGCGCACGCCAATGCCTACGACATGTTCCGTGGAGCCTGTCATAAATCCCCCAGAAATTGATACCGCTTCGATGTTTCCTCCCGATTCTTGGCGGTGCGCTATACCACATACGGTAGACGTTTTCTTGCCCGGCAGGGTACGTATACCATCCTCTCGGATATTAGTTTATGTTAAATCTTGCAACGAAATAGGTCGCTTGGGATGCATTAAAAAACAGAGTGATTGAAGAGAAACTAGAGAAACTGGGTGTTGAACGTGGATCAGGTGGTTCCCTTCCAATTCATGCACCACATGCCCGCGCAGCATCCGTAAGTGTCCATGACGTTGTTCAGCATGGCTGTCCTCATGTCTACCGTCATAGATATCCTCACCAGCTGATCCATCGTTGTTGTATTTCAAATTAAATGAGCTGCGCCGATCGCAGACCGCCTCCACATCGATTTCCTTGTCAAATTCACCTCAGCCACCGTTTAATCCGTCCCCTTCACCTAACTCACAGGCGCCCGCTGTCATCCAGAACAGGCATGGACATAGTCTTTCGCTCGCTCATCCACCTGCAGTACATACCCCTTATTACCCGAATGCCGCATTCAATCCTTTCGGTCCAGGTGCTGTCCTTGGGTCTGATATCATCGAGCCGGACACTCCATTAGAGGCCCCCCCTTCTATTCTGGGCATTCATGCTCCTCAAGGACGTATACCTGTGATGTTACCACCTCTCGCTGCTGGAATCAGCCGTGGTAGCAGTCGACCTGACTTTATCCGTGGCTTCGGCGTAGATATACCAGAAGAGGAGGAACCACCAGAGGAGGCACCCACCAATGTGGACCAGACGGTTGTGAAGGAAGAAAGGGGTATCACCCGGCCCAATAGCGAGGGTCAACCTGAACCCGAAAAGATGATGGTGGGTTCTAGCACTCACCATTCGAGGCACGTGTCGAGATTATCGCATACGTTGTCGTTGCGGTCTGTTGGAGGTGTGCGGAACGGTGTTCACCCAGAGGAAGTTGATATTGTGCCCATTCGGAGTCCTGCAGGTAACCCAGGAATCGACGATTTGGATAGGGAAGCTGTCGGGGAGTGGACAGGGTCGGAAGACTTGCGTATGGATGAGTCTGACGACGAGGTAAGTTGGAATGAGATTCCATTTTGGTCTTTCTTGACTTCGTTTTGCTAGCAGAGTATTGGGGAGTGGTCGAATCCGTCTGACGAGGAGCGAGCGCGTCAAGCGAGAGTGCAGCGCCGCATTCTTCGACACAGAAAAAAGGAAATTGAGACACCAAGACGGCTGCCTAATTTCCCTGTACCGCCAACAAGTGTGTTTGGCGTTCCCTTGTGTAACGATTATGACTTTGTCTCAAATCCAAGTGAAGAGGGACTTCATGCAGAGCGCAGAGAATCGTTCCTCGGTGTTGATCCACTTGACTTTGCCCTCCGTCCATCATCGACATCGACACCGGGGCGTCGGCCTTTACCTCCTCTTCCTCATTCCCGAGGGACTTCGGGTCAATTCACCGTGCATGATCCCGCACTGGCTCATTCCCGCGCTGCGTCCGAACACGCTGGACCCGACAATACCATTGCTCCTCAACCATCTACGTCTGTATCACTCAATCCTCATGCGAAGCCCTTTGTCTTTGGTGTCAGCCGTGGTTCTGGCTCATGGCCATTCGAAGGTGCAGCTCCACCACCAGCACCTAATCTTGGTCATGCTCGATTGCCATCTCTGGGCAAGCCCCTGAATGCAGCTGCCCAGGAATTCAAACCAGGTGGCTTCACGTTCCGACCACCTCCCGGTGTACCTCAACTTTCCTTCCCTGCTCAAGAGCCGATGGCACGGCCATTACCGATTCCTCCTGTGCGGTCTTCTCCAGGCCGCGTGTACCAAGGCAGGGAGAAGAGACAACGGAGGAGCTCGCTCTCAGCTACAGAGGACGACAATGACAGTGGGAAGGAGAACATGGCTTCATTCCGTTTTCCGCAATTGGGGGGACTCCTCGCAGCGTCCGCCGCTCTGCTCCAACGTCGCCTCGCACAGGCTCACAGGACTTCCATGCGCCTCTCCAGGCCCTCACCTTTTCAGGGTTCCCAACATTACCTCTACCACTTACTGATGAACCAGAAAAAATCGACGGTGTAGTTAATAATGACGATGTACAGGATTCCGAAATCCAGGAGGCCATGGAGAGCGAAAACCTCAGCGAAGGGGGCTCCTTCCCCACTGTTGCACCACCAAAATCACGACGTGCACCTATTCCCCTAGACTTCAAAAATCCTCCCATTACCAACACTGTTCCCGCAGGCGTGTTCAAGGCTCTTGTTGGTGACGAGAAAACACGACGCACCGTTCGTTCGCGTCTCAGTTCTCGTGATGCCCTCGAGCACTCGCAACGCCCTTCGTTGGATGACTTCTCCGTCCCCCCTATCGCGTCTCAGAGCAGGTCACGTACGCGCCTCGTTACGGATCCTGGATTGAAGAGGGACTTGTCTGCGTCACCTGACATCTTTACTCCTGCAATTAAGCGTCGTTCATCATTGCCTACCCTGCACAGCGGACACAACTCGTCTCTATCTGGCGTCTCTATACCTGCTATCAACCTTACGAGACGTCTCGAGGCACAGGCACTCGGAGACAGGTTTGAGGCTCTGTTGGAAGACAAATTCTCGGCACTACGTTCAGAGCTGGTGAAGAGCCGTGAGGCTACTATGGGTCCTTCCATAAGTCCCACCACTGAAGATGCTATCACTGAAGTGGAGCCTCTTCCGCACTCAGCTTCAAGAGTCTGCGGCGCGGGGTTTGGACGACAGTCAGATGGACGCACGCGGAGAACTGGATTTGGAGCTCATCCGGGATGTTGTTCAGCAGGACATGCCGAAAACCTGTTGCTTGTTCAAACGGAACTGCGCGAAG